>CANTAL010000017.1:1800000-2301506 GCA_947650365.1 Chamaelirium japonicum | reverse complement strand
ACACTAGAATCGCGTGTTTAAAATTCTTTTCTTTTCCTTTTGCCGCCTAACTACGTCTAGGTCCTTAACTATTTTGCAATAATAGTCGCAGGACATCATAATTTGCTTTATAAACTAAGGTCTCTATAAATATAGGGTCGTTTCAGAAAGAGTATACATTCGTCGGGAGGGACATAAGCTATATATCGAAATTAACATGTCCTACAACAAAGAGTCATCACTCAAAAATGATTTATGTCAAACTTTTTCCTTTTTTTTTTTTTTGGTACATGGGATGGTAATCATAACTGAACGAACTTTATGTCCTCACATACGAGGGCTGACAAACCAAGGTGGAAGCCAAATTCTAGAAACCTTTCCATCCGTACACTCGGCTTGCATTAGCAAGCCAGTGGGAAGCACTAATAGCGGGTCCACTGCATCGATACCTTCTCTAGGCGGTCCCAAGCCAACTTGCATCGCAAAGCCTGTGGTTTGGCATCCTCATAGCCACCCTTACCAAGCACAAGCACGTCTCACGCTTTTGCAGGCAACAACGAACAACACCACCCTTTAGCATCTCCAATGTGGGCCTTCATATTTGGAGGCCAAAGCCTTCAATATGGAGGAGATTCTCTTTTGGAGGGTGATCAACTCCAAACCCCCCCCCCCCCCCCCCCCCCCCCCCCCCCATTTTTAATATATTTTTAAAATTTCTAAAAAATGTTATTACTACTAATCCGTTTTTTTTAAAAAAATATATTGTTGGAAATGTTTTGCCAAGAGCTTTAAAATGAGACTAATATTAAATAATTTTTAAAATTAGATTTAAATTAATAATTAAATAAATAGTGTTTTGGAGGGTGGCCTTCAAATCCCCCAACCCTCTATATATGGAGGTCGGATCTCCAAATCTCCAAAATGGAGGTGGAAATGGAGACCGTTGGAGTGCCTTCCACCTCCATTTTGGAGATATGGAGGCCGGTTGGAGATGCTCTAAGAGCATCTCCAACCGTCCGCTAGTTTGCTATTTCTGGCGGACGGGATCCTCCAATCAGCCGGTATTTCTTCCTGCATAAATGCAGGGAGATGATTTGGCTGCTATATATAGCAGGTTTGGCAAGGATATAGCAGCCGCTGCTATATTTTTAATTTTCTGATAATTTGCAAAAGTGCCCTTCAAACATTATAATTCTCAAAATATAATACCGATTTTATCATTTTAAAATTTATATATTAATATTTACACTTGATGTATTTATTAATTTACTAATCTATTTTTAATAATTTGGTACCGTTAGAAAGCTATTATCCAACCCTTCGAAAAGAAACTAATATCTAATATTTTTAGATTCAATTTAAAATTATTAATTATTATACTAATTACACAAATAATAGCTCACCAAATAGCTTGAAAAAAATTAAGTGCGTTTTAAAATAACTTAAAAATAAAAAAATAAAATGGAGACATATATTTTAAAGTTTAATAAATTTTATGTTAAAGAATAAAGAATATTCTAGAAAGATGCTATAAAATGGAGGTCATGGTTGGAGGATAACTAAAATAGAGGGCCTTTATTTTAGAATATTCTAGAAATATTCTTATTTGGCAATGGCAAAATGGGGGCAATGGTTGGAGATGCTCTTAGCTATTCATCCGTCTTTTTATTTACCAAAAAATAAAAAAAAATCAGCCCCTTTGCATCCGCCACCCATACTTACAACCCAATCACAGGGTCACATCAACTAATCATAAGGTCACGTCATTGGTTCTTTTCAAGGATTTTTGATCATTTCACCATGATGAATAGCACAAAATGACATACATGCCCTGACATGGACCAACAAGAAAGACGGTAATGCTCCAACCTAGCTTCTTTAAGGAGCTACGTTGGAACAAAATCATTCTCATCTATTGCCTTCCTATCGGGACTAAGTGAGATTCATCGATCAAACCTGGGTGCAACGGACAGCTGTGATCAGTTCTATAACGAGTCTATAAAGTTGTTTGTCTGGTTGAATAGCAAATTTCGATAGATATAATAGTTTTAATTGTTAAAATTTAAGATATCACAGTCGTTACAATATATCCCCTTGTAATTGTGGTTGTGTCCGGTGATAGCTCCAGGAATTTGTATTAGTGGGGTTAAAAATTACATTAAAAGATATTTTTCACTTGACATTGTGAAGTAGGGTTCGGTGAATCGGTGGAGTGGGATCAAACCAACAGTCAAAACAAAATAAATTATGATAAAAATAAAACTTTAATAGATTTGAATTAATGTGTGGCGCCAATTGACCCCACTCACCCATATATAGTGTCACCCATGTAAGTTGTGTCTGGCAAGGACACAACCCAACTGGTGCATTTTTACTGCCGGCTCTGTTTGCTTCCAGCCCTATCTCAGTGTGCCATATCGACCATTTTAGAGTGGCAAGTCCGATGACAAGTGAGTTTACATTATGCCCATTTAAACAAATAACATGGCACACTATGATTGGGCCAGAAGCAAAGGAAGCGAGACGCATCACATCCGTACAATCGCTTCGCTACTAACTCAACGTGAATCATGCTCCAGCCAACCGCATGGACCCACCGACCGGGGCCGACCGACTGGAGGAGATCTAGGGGTGTAAAACAGGTCGGGCCTACAATACTTCGGACCGGGTCGGGTCTAGAGATGTCAAGCCCGGGTGGGCCCGTCTGGTTCGTCTGGCGGGGCCAAGCCTCAGGCCAAGGGTCTGAGTCCGGGTATACATATATTTAAAATTTCGGATCGGGTTGGATTTAGATTAAAAAATAATTTTTATTAAAAACTTGCATATTGTAAGGAATGAATCCTCAACCTCAAAGATATTTAGAGATGCAATAATCACTATATCGATTTTTTTTTAATATTTAATACACCCAGTTTATATATATATATATATATATATATATATATATATATATATATATATATATATATATATATATATATATATATTCATTCGTACGATCCATTCTAATTCATTCATAATTGTACGAATGAATTAGAATGGATACATTCGTGCGAATGAATTAGAATGGATCGTATGAATGAATTAGATTGGATCGTATGAATGAATTAGAATGGATCGTGCGAATTAATAAGAATGGATCGTACGAATGAATTAGAATGGATCGTACGAATGAATTAGATTGGATACATTCATGCAAAAGAATTAGAATGGATTGTATGAATGAATTAGAACGGATCAAGCGAATGAATTAGAATGGATCGTACGAATGAATTAGAATGGATACATTCGTGCGAAAGAATTAGAATAGATCGTAAGAATGAATTAGAATAGATCGTATGAATGAATTAGAATGGATCGTACGAATGAATTAGAATAGATCGTGCGAAAGAATTAGAATGGATCGTACGAATGAATTAGAATGGATCATACGAAGGAATTAGAATGGATCGTACGAATGAATTAGAATGGATACATTCGAATTCATTCGTACGATCCATTCTAATTCCTTCGTACGATCCATTCTAATTCATTCGCACAATCCATTCTAATTCATTCGCACGATCCATTCTAATTCATTCGCACGATCCATTCTAATTCATTCATACAATCCATTCTAATTCATTCTAATTTATTCGTACGTGAGTGGATCGTGTTTTTTCGTGCTAATGAATTAGAATGGATCGTACGAATGAATTAGAATGGATATATTCGTGCGAAAGAATTAGAATGGATCGTATGAATGAATTAGATTGGATCGTATAAATGAATTAGAATGGATCGTATGAATGAATTAGAATGGATCGTGCTAATGAATTAGAATGGATCGTACGAATGAATTAGAATGGATCGTGCGAATGAATTAGAATGGATCGTGCGAATGAATTAGAATGGATCGTACGAATGAATTAGAATGGATCGTACGAATGAATTAGAATAGATTGTGCGAATGAATTAGAATGGATCATACGAATGAATTAGAATGGATACATTCTTACGAATGTATTAGAATGGATCGTATAAGTGCGAATGAATTAAAATGGATCATGCGAATAAATTAGAATGGATCGTATTAATGAATTAGAATGGATCGTGCGAATGAATTAGAATGGATCGTATGAATGAGTAAGAATGGATCGTGCGAATGAATTAGAATAGATCATACGAATGAATTAGAATGGATCGTATGAATGAATTAGAATGGATCGTGCGAATGAATTAGAATGGATCGTATGAATGAATTAGAATAGATTGTGCGAATGAATTAGAATGGATCGCACGATCCATTCTAATTCATTCATACGATCCATTCTAATTCATTTGTACGATCTATTCTAATTCATTCGCACGATCCATTCTAATTCATTCATACGATCCATTCTAATTCATTCGTACGATCCATTCTAATTCATACGTACGATCCATTCTAATTCATTCGTACGATCCATTCTAATTCATTCACACGAATGTATCCATTCTAATTCATTCGTACGATCCATTCTAATTCCTTCGTACGATCCATTCTAATTCCTTCTACGATCCATTCTAATTCATTCGCACGAATGTATCCGATCCATTCTAATTCCTTCGTACGATCAATTAGAATGGATCGTACGAATGAATTAGAAAGGATCGTGCGAAAGAATTAGAATGGATTGTATGAATGAATTAGAATGGATCGTACGAATGAATTAGAATAGATCGTACGAATGAATTAGAATGGATTGTATGTCGCACAATCTATTCTAATTCATTCGCACAAATGTATCCATTCTAATTCATTTGTACGATCCATTCTAATTCATTCGTACGATCCATTCTAATTCATTCGCACGATCCATTCTAATTCATTCATACAATTCATTCTAATTCTTTTGCACGAATGTATCCATTCTAATTCATTCATACGATCCATTATAATTCATTCGTACGATCCATTCTAATTCATTCGTACAATCCATTCTAATTCATTCGCACGATCCATTCGAATTCATTCGCACGAATCTATCCACTCTAATTCATTTATACGATCCATTCTAATTCCTTCGTACGATCCATTCTATTTCATTCGTATGATCCATTCTATTTCAGTCGTATAATCCATTCTAATTCATTCGCACGATCCATTCTAATTCATTCGTATGATCCATTCTAATTCATTCGTACGATCCATTCTAATTAATTCGCACGATCCATTCTAATTCATTCTTACGATCCATTCTTACTCATTCGTACGATCCATTCTAATTTATTTGCACGATCCATTCTAATTCATTCGTACGATCCATTCTATTTCATTCGTACGATCCATTCTTACTCATTCGTACGATCCATTCTAATTCATTCGCACGAATGTATCCATTCTAATTCATTCGTACGATCCATTCTAATTCCTTCGTACGATCCATTATAATTCCTTCGTACGATCCATTCTAATTCCTTTGTACGACCCATTATATTTCATTCGTATGATCCATTCTAATTCCTTTGTATGATCCATTCTAATTCATTCGCATGAATGTATCTATTCTAACTCATTCGCACGAATGTATCCATTCTAATTCATTCGTACGATCCATTCTAATTCATTCGTACGTTCCATTCTAATTCATTCGTACGATCCATTTAATTCATTCGCACGATCCATTCTAATTCATTAATATGATCCAATCTAATTCATTCGTACGATCCATTCTAATTCATTCGTACGATCCATTCTAATTCATTCTATTTCATTCGTATGATCCATTCTAATTCCTTCGTACGATCCATTCTTATTCATTCCCATGAATGTATCCATTCTAGTTCATATGTACGATCCATTCTAATTCATTTATATGATCCAATCTAATTCATTCATACAATCCATTCTAATTCATTCGCACGATTTTATCCATTCTAATTCATTCATATGATCCATTCGAATTCATTCGCACGAATGTATCCATTCTAATTCATTCATATGATCCATTCCGTGCGAATGAATTAGAATGGATCGTACGAATGAATTAGAATGGATATATTCGTGAAAATGAATTAGAATGGATCATATGAATGAATTAGAATAGATCGTACGAATGAATTAGAATGGATTGTATGAATGAATTAGATTGGATCGTATAAATAAATTAGAATGGATCGTACGAATGAATTAGAATGGATACATTCGTGCGAATGAATTAGAATGGATCGTACGAATGAATTAGAATGGATCGTACGAAGGAATTAGAATGGGATCGTATGAATGAATTAGAATGGATCGTACGAAAGAATTAGAATGGATATATTCATGCAAATGAATTAGAATGGATCGTATGAATGATTTAGAATGTATCTACGAATGAGTAAGAATGGATCATATGAATGAACTAGATTGGATCGTATGAATGAATTAGAATGGACCGTGCGAATGAATTAGAATGGATCGTACGAATGAATTAGAATGGATCGTACGAATGAATTAGAATGGATACATTCGTGCAAAAGAATTAGAATAGATTGTATTAATGAATTAGAATGGATCGTATGAATGAATTCGAATGGATCGTACGAATGAATTAGAGTGGATACATTCGTACGAATGAATTAGAATGGATCATACGAATGAATTAGAATGGATCGTGCGAATGAATTAGAATGGATCGTACGAATGAATTAGAATAGATTGTGCGAATGAATTAGAATGGATCGTACGAATGAATTAAAATGGATCGTAATAATGGATCGTACGAATGAAATAGAATGGATCGTACGAATGAATTAGAATTCATTCGTACGAATGAAATAGAATGGATCGTACGAAGGAATTAGAATGGATCGTACGAAGGAATTAGAATGGATCGTACGAATGAATTAGAATGGATACATTCGTGCAAAAGAATTAGAATGGATTGTATGAATGAATTAGAATGGACCGAATGAATGAATTAGAATGGATCGTGCGAATGAATTAGATTGGATCGTATGAATGAATTAGAATGGATCGTACGAATGAATTAGAATAGATTGTGCGAATGAATTAGAATGGATCGTACGAATGAATTAGAATTGATCGTATGAATGAATTAGAATAGATTGTGCGAATGAATTAGAATGGCTCGTACGAATGAATTAGAATGGATCGTATGAATGAATTAGAATGGATTGTACGAATGAATTAAAAAGGATCATGCGAAAGAATTAGAATGGATCGTGCAAATGAATTAGAATGGATCGTATGAATGAATTAGAATGGATCGTGTGAATGAATTAGAATGGATCGTATGAATGAAAAAGAATGGATCGTATGAAATAGAATGGATCGTACGAAGGAATTATAATGGATCGTATGAATGAATTAGATTGGATCGTATTAATGAATTAGAATGGATCGTACGAATGAATTAGAATGGATCATACGAATGAGTAAGAATGGATCGTATTAATGAATTAGAATTGATCGTGCGAATGAATTAGAATGGATCGTACGAATGAATTAGACTGGATCGTACGAATGAATTAGAAAGGATCGTGCGAAAGAATTAGAATGGATTGTATGAATGAATTAGAATGGATCATGCGAATGAATTAGAATGGATCGTACGAATAAATTAGAATGGATTGTACGAATGAATTAGAATGGATACATTCGTGCGAATGAATTAGAATAGATTGTGCGACATACAATCCATTCTAATTCATTCGTACGATCTATTCTAATTCATTCGTACGATCCATTCTAATTCATTCATACAATCCATTCTAATTCTTTCGCACGATCCTTTCTAATTCATTCGTACGATCCATTCTAATTGATCGTACGAAGGAATTAGAATGGATCGGATACATTCGTGCGAATGAATTAGAATGGATCGTACGAAGGAATTAGAATGGATCGTACAAAGTAATTAGAATGGATCGTACGAATGAATTAGAATGGATACATTCGTGCGAATGAATTAGAATGGATCGTACGAATGAATTAGAATGGATTGTACGTATGAATTAGAATGGATCGTACGAATGAATTAGAATGGATCGTATGAATGAATTAGAATGGATCGTACAAATGAATTAGAATGGATCGTATGAATGGATTAGAATGGATCGTGTGAATGAATTAGAACGGATCATATGAATGAATTAGAATGGATCGTATGAATGAATTAGAATGGATACATTCGTGCAAAAGAATTAGAATGGATCGTGCTAATGAATTAGAATTGATCGTACGAATGTATTAGAATAGATTGTGCGAATAAATTAGAATACGTACGAATGAAATAGAATGGATTGTACGAATGAATTAGAATGGATTCATTCGTGTGAATGAATTAGAATCGATTGTGCGAATGAATTAGAATGGATCGTATGAATGAATTAGAATGGATAAATTGGTGCGAATGAATTAGAATAGATTGTATGAATGAGTAAGAATGGATCATAAGAATGAATTAGAATGGATTGAATTAGAATGAATCGTACGAATGAATTAGAATGGATCGTATGAATGAATTAGAACAAAGGAATTAGAATGGATCGTATGAAGGAATTAGAATGGATCGTACGAAGGAATGTATCCATCGTTTGTATGATCAATTCTAATTCATTCATACGATCCATTCTAATTCATTCGTACGATCCATTCTAATTAATTCGCATGATCCATTCTAATTCATTCATACGATTCAATCTAATTCATTCGTACGATCCATTCTGATTCATTCGCACAATCTATTCTAATTCATTAGCATGATCCATTATAATTCATTCGTACGATCGATTCTATTTCATTCGTACGATCCATTATAATTCATTCGAATGATCCATTCTAATTCATTCGCACGAATGTATCCGTTCTAATTCATTCGTACGATCCATTCTAATTCATTCGCACGATCCATTCTAATTCATTCATACGATCCATTCTAATTCATTCGTACGATCCATTCTAATTCCTTCGTACGATCCATTCTAATTCATTCATACGATCCATTCTAATTCATTCATTCGATCCATTCTAATTCATTCGCACGATCCTTTCTAATTCATTCGCATGATCCATTCTAATTCATTCATACGATCCATTCTAATTCATTCGTATGATCCATTCTAATTCATTTGCACGAATGTATACATTCTAATTCATTCATACGATCCATTCTAATTCATTCGTACAATCCATTCTATTTCATTCGTACGATCCATTCTTACTCATTCGTATGATCCATTCTAATTCATTCGTGCAATCCATTCTATTTCATTCGTACGATCCATTCTTACTCATTCGTACGATCCATTCTAATTCATTCGCACGAATGTATCCATTCTAATTCATTCATATAATCCATTCTAATTCATTCATACGATCCATTCTAATTCATTTTCATGAATATATCCATTCTAATTTATTCGTACGATCCATTCTAATTCATTCGCACGATCCATTCTAATTCATTCATACGATCCATTCAAATTCATTAATACGATCCATTCTAATTCATTCGTACAATCCATTCTATTTCATTCGTACGATCCATTCTTACTCATTCGTACGATCCATTCTAATTCATTCGCACGAATGTATCCATTTTAATTCATTCGTACGATCCATTCTAATTCATTCGCAGAATCTATTCTAATTCATTCGTACGATCCATTCTAATTCCTTCGTACGATCCATTCTAATTCCTTCGTACGATCCATTCTAATTCCTTCGTACGATCCATTATAATTCATTCGTACGATCCATTTCTAATTCGTTCGTACGATCCATTCTAATTCATTCGCACGATCCTTTATAATTCATTCGTACGATCCATTCTTACTCATTCGCACAATCTATTCTAATTCATTCATACGATCCATTATAATTCATTCGTACAATCCATTCTAATTCATTCATACGATCCATTCTAATTCATTCGCACGAATGTATCCATCTATTTCATTCGTATGATCCATTCTAATTCATTCGTACGATCCATTCTAATTCATTCGTACGATCCATTCTAATTCAGTCGCACGATCCATTCTAATTCATTCATACGATCCAATCTAATTCATTCATACGATCCATTCTAATTCATTCGTACGTTCCATTCTAATTCCTTTGTACGATCCATTCGAATTCATTCATACGATCCATTCTAATTCATTCATACGATCCTTTATAATTCATTCGTACGATCCATTCTAATTCATTCGCACAATCTATTCTAATTCATTCGTACGATCCATTCTAATTCATTAGCACGATCCATTCTAATTCATTCGTACGATCCATTCTAATTCATTCGTACGATCCATTCTAATTCATTCGTACGATCCATTCTATTTCATTCGCACGATCCATTATAATTCATTCGTATGATCCATTCTAATTCATTCGTACGATCCATTCTAATTCCTTCGTACGATCCATTCTAATTCATTCTAATTCATTCATTCTAATTCATTCATACGATCCATTCTAATTCATTCGCATTCATTCATTCTAATTCATTCATTCTAATTCATTCTAATTCATTCATACGATCCATTCTAATTAGAATGGATCGTACGAAGGAATTAGAATGGATCGTATGAATGAATTAGATTGGATCGTATTAATGAATTAGAATAGATCGTACGAATGAATTATAATGGATCGTATGAATTAGAATGGATCGTACGAATGAATTAGAGTGGATCATATGAATGAATTAGATTGGATCGTATTAAGGAATTAGAATGGATCGTATGAATGAATTAGATTGGATCGTATGAATGAATTAGAATGGATCGTGCGAATGAATTAGAATGGATCGTACGAATGAAATAGAATGGATCGTATGAATGAATTAGAATGGATCGTGCGAATGAACTAGAATGGATCGTATGAATGAATTAGAATGGATCGTATGAATGAATTAGAATGGATCGTACGTATGAATTAGAATGGATCGTGCGAATGAATTAGAATAGATCGTACGAATGAATTAGAGTGGATATATTCATACGAAGGAATTAGAATGGATCGTACGAATGAATTAGAATGGATCATACGAATGAATTAGAATGGATTGTATGAATGAATTAGAATGGATTGTACGAATGAATTAGAATGGATACATTCGTGCGAATGAATTAGAATGGATTGTACGTATGAATTAGAATGGATCGTACGAATGAATTAGAATGGATTGTACGAATGAATTAGAATGGATCGTATGTCTAATTCATTCGTATGATCCATTCTAATTCATTCATACAATCCATTCTAATTCTTTTACACGAATGTATCCATTCTAATTCATTCGTACGATCCATTCTAATTCCTTCGTACGATCCATTCTAATTCCTTCGTACGATCCATTCTAATTCATTCCCATGAATGTATCCATTCTAATTGATACGTACGATCCATTCTATTTCATTCGTACGATCCATTCTTACTCATTCGTACGATCCAATCTAATTCATTCATACGATCCATTCTACAATCCATTCTAATTCATTCGTACGTTCCATTCTAATTCATTAGCACGATCCATGCTAATTCATTCATACGATCCATTCTAATTCATTCGTACAATCCATTCTATTTCATTCGTACGATCCATTCTTACTCATTCGTATGATCCATTCTAATTCATTCGCACGAATGTATCCATTCTAATTCATTCGTACAATCCATTCTTACTCATTCGTAATGAATTAGAATGGATACATTCGTGCAAAAGAATTAGAATGGATTGTATGAATGAATTAGATTGGATCGTGCAAATGAATTAGAATAGATCGTGCACATGAATTAGAATGGATCGTACGAATGAATTAGAATGGATCGTACGAATGAATTAGAATGGATACATTCGTGCGAATGAATTAGAATTAGAATGAATTAGAATGGATCGTACGAATGAATTAGAATGGATCGTACGAATCGATTAGAATGGATCGTACGAATGAATTAGAATGGATCGTGCGAATGAATTAGAATGGATCGTACGAATCAATTAGAATGGATCGTACGAATGAATTAGAATGGATCATGCGAATGAATTAGAATGGATCGTATGAATGAATTAGAATGGATACATTCGTGCGAATGAATTAGAATGGATCGTACGAATGAATTAGAATGGATTGTACGAATGAATTATAATGGATCGTATGAATGAATTAGAATAGATTGTGCGAATGAGTAAGAATGGATCGTACGAAGGAATTAGATTGGATCATATGAATGAAATAGAATGGATCGTGCGAATGAATTAGAATGGATCATACGAATGAATTAGAATGGATCGTATGAATGAATTTGAATGGATCGTACAAAGGAATTAGAATGGATCGTACGAATGAATTAGAATGGATCGTATGAATGAATTAGAATGGATCGTACGAAGGAAAAAGAATGGATCGTACGAATGAATTAGAATGGATACATTTGTGCGAATGAATTAGAAAGAATCATACGAATGAGTAAGAATGGATCGTACGAATGAAATAGAATGGATTGTACGAATGAATTAGAATGGATCGTACGAATGAATTAGAATAGATTGTATGAATGAATTAGAATGGATACATTCGTGCGAATGAATCAGAATGGATCGTACGAATGAATTAGAATAGATCGTGCGAATGAATTAGAATGGATCATATGAATGAATTAGAATAGATTGTGCAAATGAATTAGAATGGATCGTATGAATGAATTAGATTATGATCCATTCTATTTCATTCGTATGATCCATTCTAATTCCTTTGTACAATCTAATTCATTCATACGATCCATTCTAATTCTTTCGGACGAATGTATCCATTCTAATTCATTCGTACGATCCATTCTAATTCATTCACACGATCCATTCTAATTCATTCGTACGATCCATTCTAATTCACTTATACGATCCCATCTAATTCATTCATACATTCCATTCTAATTCATTCGTACGAATTTATCCATTCTAATTCATTCGTACGATCCATTCTATTTCATTCGCACAATTTATTCTAATTCATTCGTATGATCCATTCTAATTCATTCGTACGATCCATTCTAATTCATTCGTACGATCCATTCTAATTCATAAGTACGATCCATTCTATTTCATTCGTACGATCCATTCTAATTCATTCGTACGAATGAATTAGAATGGATCGTACGGAATGTATGCATTCTAATTCATTCGTACGATCCATTCTAATTCATTCGTACGATCTATTCTAATTCATTCATACGATCCATTCTAATTCATTCGTACAATCCATTCTAATTCTTTCACACGATCCATTCTAATTCATTCGTACGATCCATTCTAATTCATTCGCACGAATGTATCCATTCTAATTCATTCGTACGATCCATTCTAATTCATTCACACGAATTTATCAATTCTAATTCATTCGTACGATCCATTCTAATTCATTCACACAATCTATTCTAATTCATTCGTACGATCCATTCTAATTCATTAGCACGATCCATGCTAATTCATTCGTACGATCCATTCTATTTCATTCGTACGATCCATTTTTACGATCCATTCTAATTCATTCGTACGATCCATTCTAATTCATTCGCACAATCTATTCTAATTCATTCGTACGATTCATTCAAATTCATTAGCACGATCCATTCTAATTCATTAATACAATCAATTCTAATTCTTTCACACGATCCATTCTAATTCATTCGTACGATCCATTCTAATTCATTCGTACGACCATTCTAATTCATTCGCATGAATGTATCCAGATCCATTTTAATTCATTCGCACGATCCATTCTAAATCATTCGCACGATCTATTCTAATTCATTCGTACAATCCATTCTTACTCATTCGTACGATCCATTCTAATTCATTCATACAATCCATTCTAATTCTTTTGCACGAATGTATCCATTCTAATTCATTCGTACGATCCATTCTAATTCCTTCGTACGATCCATTCAAATTCCTTCGTACGATCCATTCTAATTCATTCACACGATCCATTCTAATTCATTCATACGATCCATTCTAATTCATTCATACGATCCATTCTAATTCATTCATTCTAATTCATTCATAAGATCCATTCTAATTCATTCGCATGAATGTATCCATCTATTTCATTCGTTTGATCCATTCTAATTCATTCGTACGATCTATTCTAATTCATTCGTACGATCCATTCTAATTCATTCGCATGATCCATTCTAATTGATTCATACGATCCAATCTAATTCATTCATATGATCCATTCTAATTCATTCGTACGATCCATTCTAATTCCTTCGTACGATCCATTCTAATTTATTCATACGATCGATTCTAATTCATTCGTACGATCGATTCTAATTCATTCGCACAATCTATTCTAATTCATTCGTACGATCCATTCTAATTCATTAGCACGATCCATTCTAATTCATTCGTACGATCCATTCTAATTCATTCGTACGATCCATTCTAATTCATCCGTACGCTCCATTCTAATTCATTCGTACGATCCATTCTATTTCATTCGCACGATCCATTCTAATTCATTTGTATGATCCATTCTAATTCATTCGTACGATCCATTCTAATTCCTTCGTACGATCCATTGTAATTCATTCTAATTCATTCATACGATCCATTCTAATTCATTCGCACGAATGTATCCATCTATTTCATTCTACGATCCATTCTAATTCATTCATACGATCCAATCTAATTCATTCGTACGATCAATTCTAATTCATTCGTACGATCCATTCTAATTCATTCGCACAATCTATTCTAATGCATTCGTACGATCAATTCTAATTCATTAGCACGATCCATTCTAATTCATTCGTACGATCTATTCTATTTCATTCGTACGATCCATTCTAATTCATTCGTACGATCCATTATAATTCATTCGCACGATCCATTCTAATTCATTCATACGATCCACTCTAATTCATTAATACGATCCATATCTAATTCATTCGCATGATCCATTCTAATTCATTCATACGATCCAATCTAATTCATTCATACGATCCATTCTAATTCCTTTGTACGATCCATTCTTATTCATTCCTACGAATGTATCCATTCTAATTCATACGTACGATCCATTCTAATTCATTCGCACAATCCGTTCTAATTCATTCGTACAATCCATTCTAATTCATTCGTATGATCCATTCTAATTCATTCGCACGAACGTATCCATTCTAATTCATTCGTACGATCCATTCTAATTCATTCATACAATCCATTCGAATTCATTCGTACGATCCAGTCCAATTCATTCGCACGATCCATTCTAATTCATTCATACGATCCAATCTAATTCATTCGTACGATCCATTCCTTCGTACGACGAATGAATTAGAATGGATCGTGCGAATGAATTAGAATGGATCATACGAATTAATTAGAATGTATCGTGCGAATGAATTAGAATGGATCGTACGAATGAATTAGAGTGGATACATTCGTACGAAGGAATTAGAATGGATCGTACGAAGGAATTAGAATGGATCGTATGAATGAATTAGATTGGATCGTATTAATGAATTAGAATAGATCGTACGAATGAATTAGAATGGATCGTACGAATGAATTATAATGGATCGTATGAATTAGAATGGATCGTACGAAGGAATTAGTGTGGATCATATGAATGAATTAGATTGGATCGTATTAATGAATTAGAATGGATCGTATGAATGAATTAGATTGGATCGTATGAATGAATTAAAATGGATCGTGGGAATGAATTAGAATGGATCGTACGAATGAAATAGAATGGATCGTATGAATGAATTAGAATGGATCGTGCGAATGAACTAGAATAGATCGTATGAATGAATTAGAATGGATCGTATGAATGCATTAGAATGGATCCTACGTATGAATGAATTAGAATGGATCGTATGAATGAATTAGAATGGATCCTACGTTTGAATTAGAATGGATTGTGCGAATGAATTAGAATGGATCGTACGAATGAATTAGAGTGGATATATTCATACGAAGGAATTAATAGAATCGATTGTATGAATGAATTAGAATGGATTGTACGAATAAATTAGAATGGATACATTCGTGCGAATGAATTAGAGTGGATTGTACGAATGCATTAGAATGGATCGTACGAATGAATTAGAATGGATTATACGAATGAATTAGAATGGATCGTACGTCTAATTCATTCGTACGATCCATTCTAATTCATTCATACAATCCATTCTAATTCTTTTACATGAATGTATCCATTCTAATTCATTCGTACAATCCATTCTAATTACTTCGTACGATCCATTCTAATTCCTTCGTACGATCCATTCTAATTCATTCCCATGAATGTATCCATTCTAATTGATACGTACGATCCATTCTATTTCATTCGTACGATCCATTCTTACTCATTCGTACGATCCAATCTAATTCATTCATACGATCCATTCTACGATCCATACTAATTCATTCGTACGTTCCATTCTAATTCATTAGCACGATTCATGCTAATTCCTTCGTACGATCCATTCTAATTCATTCGTACAATCCATTCTATTTCATTTGTATGATCCATTCTTACTCATTCGTATGATCCATTCTAAGTCATTCGCACGAGTGTATCCATTCTAATTCATTCGTACAATCCATTCTTACTCATTCGTAATGAATTAGAATGGATACATTCGTGCAAAAGAATTAGAATGGATTGTATGAATGAATTAGATTGGATCGTGCAAATGAATTAGAATGGATCGTGCAAATGAATTAGAATGGATCGTACGAATGAATTAGAATGGATCGTACGAATGAATTAGAATGGATTGTACGAATGAATTAGAATGGATACATTTGTGCGAATGAATTAGAATTAGAATGAATTAGAATGGATCGTATGAATGAATTAGAATGGATCGTACGAATCAATTAGAATGGATCGTACGAATGAATTAGAATGGATTGTGCGAATGGATTAGAATGGATCGTATGAATCAATTAGAATGGATCGTACGAATGAATTAGAATGGATCGTGCGAATGAATTAGAATGGATCGTATGAATGAATTAGAATGGATACATTCGTGCGAATGAATTAGAATGGATCGTACGAATGAATTAGAATGGATTGTACGAATGAATTAGAATGGATCGTACGAATGAATTAGAATATATTGTGCAAATGAGTAAGATTGGATCGTACGAAGGAATTAGATTGGATCGTATGAATGAATAAGAATGGATCGTGCGAATGAATTAGAATGGATCGTACGAATGAATTAGAATGGATCGTATGAATGAATTAGAATGGATCGTAGAAAGGAATTTGAATGGATCATACGAATGAATTAGAATGGATCGTATGAATGAATTAGAATGGATCGTATGAAGGAATAAGAATGGATCATACGAATGAATTAGAATGGATACATTTGTGCGAATGAATTAGAATGGATCATACGAATGAGTAAGAATGGATCGTACGAATGAAATAGAATGGATTGTACGAATGAATTAGAATGGATCGTACGAAAGAATTAGAATAGATTGTATGAATGAATTAGAATGGATACATTCGTGCGAATGAATTAGAATGGATCGTACGAATGAATTAGAATAGATCGTGCGAATGAATTAGAATGGATCATACGAATGAATTAGAATAGATTGTGCGAATGAATTAGAATGGATCGTATGATTGAATTAGATTATGATCCATTCTATTTCATTCGTATGATCCATTCTAATTCCTTCGTACAATCTAATTCATTCATACGATCCATTCTAATATATTCGGACGAATGTATCCATTCTAATTCATTCGTACGATCCATTCTAATTCATTCGCACGATCCATTCTAATTCATTCGTACGATCCATTCTAATTCACTTATACGATCCAATCTAATTCATTCATACATTCCATTCTAATTCATTCGCATGAATTTATCCTTTCTAATTCATTCGCACAATTTATTCTAATTCATTCGTACGATCCATTCTAATTCATTCGTACGATCCATTCTAATTCATTCGTACGATCCATTCTAATTCATAAGTACGATCCATTCTATTTCATTCGTACGATCCATTCAAATTCATTCGTACGATCCATTCTAATTCCTTCGTACGAATGAATTAGAATGGATTGTATGAATGAATTAGAATAGATCGTACGAATGAATTAGAATGGATCGTACGGAATGTATCCATTCTAATTCATTCGTACGATCCATTCTAATTCATTCGTACGATCTATTCTAATTCATTCATACGATCCATTCTAATTCATTCGTACAATCCAATCTAATTCTTTCACACGATCCATTCTAATTCATTCGTACGATCCATTCTAATTCATTCGCAAGAATGTATCCATTCTAATTCATTCGTACGATCCATTCTAATTCATTCGCACGAATTTATCCATTCTAATTCATTCGTACGATCCATTCTAATTCATTCGCACAATCTATTCTAATTCATTCGTACGATCCATTCTAATTCATTAGCACGATCCATGCTAATTCATTCGTACGATCCATTCTATTTCATTCGTACGATCCATTATTACGATCCATTCTAATTCATTCGTACGATCCATTCTAATTCATTCGCACAATCTATTCTAATTCATTCGTACGATCCATTCTAATTCATTAGCAAGATCCATTCTAATTCATTCATACAATCCATTCTAATTCATTCGTACGATCCATTCTAATTCATTCGTACGATCCATTCTAATTCATTCACACAAATGTATCCAAATCCATTCTAATTCATTCGCACGATCCATTCTAATTCATTCGCACGATCCATTCTAATTCATTCGTACAATCCATTCTTACTCATTCGTACGATCCATTCTAATTCATTCATACAATCCATTCTAATTCTTTTGCACGAATGTATCCATTCTAATTCATTCGTACGATCCATTCTAATTCCTTCGTACGATCCATTCTAATTCCTTCGTACGATCCATTCTAATTCAGTCACACGATCCATTCTAATTCATTCATACGATCTATTCTAATTCATTCATACGATCTATTCTAATTCATTCGCATGAATGTATCCAGATCCATTCTAATTCATTCGCACGATCCATTCTAATTCATTCGCACGATCCATTCTAATTCATTCGTACGATCCATTCTAATTCACTCATACGATCCATTCTAATTCATTCGCACGAATGTATTCATTCTAATTCCTTCGTATGATCCATTCTAATTCCTTCGTACGATCTATTCTAATTCATTCGTACGATCCATTCTAATTCATTCATACGATCCAATCTAATTCATTCGCACGATCCATTCTAATTCATTCATTCGATCCATTCTAATTCATTCATACAATCCATTCTAATCCTTTTGCACGAATGTATCTATTCTAATTCATTTGTACGATCCATTCTAATTCCTTCGTACGATCCATTCTAATTCCTTCGTACGATCCATTCTAATTCCTTCGTACGATCCATTCTATTTCATTCGTACGAATGAATTCTAATTCATTCGTACGATCCATTCTATTTTATTCGTACGATCCATTATTACGATCCATTCTAATTCATTCGTACGATCCATTCTAATTCATTAGCACAATCTATTCTAATTCTTTCGTATGATCCATTCTAATTCATTCGCACGATCCATTCTATTTCATTCGTATGATCCATTCTATTTCATTCGTACGATCCATTCTTACTCATTCATACGTGTGGGGGAAAATCTTCGTGCCGACCCGAAGACTCTCGCAGCACCAGTCAATTGGAGTCGAAGTTGACGTCGAAGATCGTTGATCGATCTATTGATGGATGTTGTTGCTTTTGATAAATCAATAGAAAGTGATATGCAATCAGAGAGATTGTGACACGAGATGTGATCTCGGAGTTCAGCCGAAGCCTACGTCTCCGTGCTATAGGGAGCAACCCGAATTCACTAACACTTAAGTTAAAGTGACCTCGACAGGCCGAGTGTCACTGAAAACCCTCTGATCTCTTTTAAGGAGAAAAGAAGATCAAGGAGAGATGGTAGATCAGAAGTTGAAAATCCCAGAGCTCTGGTTCTGAAAGTCAGATCTCAGAGTGGAAATCAGAATTTTTGGGATCCTTTTACATTCGTAGGCACTGCTATTTATAGGATTCTCTGGTGGGAATTCTGGGTTAAATGGCGGTTCCGCCGTCGTATCTGGGGATTCTCCAGGTAAAGCTAGCGGGCCCCGCTACCGTCTTCTGGGGGATTCCACAGGCTCGTGGGCCTTCCGGGCAGGGCCGGTGGGTCCCATGGTAGTCTTCGTAGGCCCACCAGGCAGGGCTGGTGGGTCCAGTGGTAGTCTTCGTGGGCCCACCAGGCAGGGCCGGTGGGTCCCGTGGTAGTCTTCGTGGGCCCACCAGGCAGGGCCGGTGGGTCCCGTGGTAGTCCTCGTGGGCCCACCAGGCAGGGCCGGTGGGTCCCGTGGTAGTCTTCGTGGGCCCACCAGGCAGGGCCGGTGGGTCCCGTGGTAGTCTTCGTGGGCCCACCAGGCAGAGCCGGTGGGTCCCGTGGTAGTTGGTAGACTTCTGCCAAAATTTGCACCCACAGTTACCCCCTCCAAGTTAGCTAGATTGCCTTCTGGCTGGCTTGGATTTGGTGCAAAAAACAGCAACTCCCTGTTTTGAAAAAAGGTCACGAAGAAACTTGTCGTGTGTTAGCGTAAAAAAGGACTGACCGGTCAATTTTGATTGATCGGTCAAATTTTGACCGATCGGTCAAATTTGACCGATCGGTCAAATTTTGACCGATCGGTCAAAATTCAACCGGTCAAGGATCGAATGATCGGTCAAAAAACACGGCTTTTTGACCGATCTAGTAGAAGTTTTGACCGATCAGAAGATTTTGATTGATCGGTCAAAATTTATCCGATCGGACAAATTTTGACTGATCGGTTAAATTTTGACCGATCGGTCAAAATTCAACCGGTCAAGGATCGAGTGATCGGCAAAAAACCTCGGTTTTTTGCCAGATCCAGTAGAAATTTGACCGATCAAATAATTTTTGCCGATCGGACATGTTTGTCCGATCGGTGAAAAAATATCCGGTCAAGGTTCGAGTGATCGGCAAAAAACCTTGGTTTTTTGCCAGATCCAGTAGAAATTTGACCGATCAAATAATTTTCGCACATGTCCGATCGGTGAAAAATATCCGGTCAAGGTTCGAGTGATCGGCAAAAAACCTTGGTTTTTTGCCAGATCCAGTAGAAATTTGACCGATCAAATAATTTTCGCCGATCGGACATGTTTGTCCGATCGGTGAAAAAATATCCGGTCAAGGTTCGAGTGATCGGCAAAAAACCTTGGTTTTTTGCCAGATCCAGTAGAAATTTGACCGATCAAATAATTTTCGCCGATCGGACATGTTTGTCCGATCGATGAAAAAATATCCGGTCAAGGTTCGAGTGATCGGCAAAAAACCTTGGTTTTTTGCCAGATCCAGTAGAAATTTGACCGATCAAATAATTTTCGCCGATCGGACATGTTTGTCCGATCGGTGAAAAATATCCGGTCAAGGTTCGAGTGATCGGCAAAAAACCTTGGTTTTTTGCCAGATCCAGTAGAAATTTGACCGATCAAATAATTTTCGCCGATCGGACATGTTTGTCCGATCGGTGAAAAAATATCCGGTCAAGGTTCGAGTGATCGGCAAAAAACCTTGGTTTTTTGCCAGATCCAGTAGAAATTTGACCGATCAAATAATTTTCGCCGATCGGACATGTTTGTCCGATCGATGAAAAAATATCCGGTCAAGGTTCGAGTGATCGGCAAAAAACCTTGGTTTTTTGCCAGATCCAGTAGAAATTTGACCGATCATTTGATTTTCGCCGATCGGACAGGTTTGTCCGATCGGTGAAAAATATCCGGTCAAGGTTCAAGTGATCGGCAAAAAACCTTGGTTTTTTGCCAGATCCAGTAGAAATTTGACCGATCAAATAATTTTCGCCGATCGGACATGTTTGTCCGATCGGTGAAAAAATATCCGGTCAAGGTTCGAGTGATCGGCAAAAACCCTCGGTTTTTTACCAGATCCAGTAGAAATTTGACCGATCAA
Source organism: Chamaelirium japonicum (assembly GCA_947650365.1). NCBI lineage: Eukaryota > Viridiplantae > Streptophyta > Magnoliopsida > Liliales > Melanthiaceae > Chamaelirium > Chamaelirium japonicum. Next base: position 2,279,485 of record CANTAL010000017.1, on the reverse strand, counting down.
ATAATTTTCGCCGATCGGACATGTTTGTTCGATCGGTGAAAAAATATCCGGTCAAGGTTCGAGTGATCGGCAAAAAACCTTGGTTTTTTGCCAGATCCAGTAGAAATTTGACCGATCAAATAATTTTCGCCGATCGGACATGTTTGTCCGATCGGTGAAAAAATATCCGGTCAAGATTCGAGTGATCGGCAAAAAACCTTGGTTTTTTGCCAGATCTAGTAGAAATTTGACCGATCAAATAATTTTCGCCGATCGGACATGTTTGTCCGATCGGTGAAAAAATATCCGGTCAAGGTTCGAGTGATCGGCAAAAAACCTTGGTTTTTTGCCAGATCCAGTAGAAATTTGACCGATCAAATAATTTTCGCCGATCGGACATGTTTGTCTGATCGGTGAAAAAATATCCGGTCAAGGTTCGAGTGATCGGCAAAAAACCTTGGTTTTTTGCCAGATCCAGTAGAAATTTGGATTTGTCCAATTTTATGTTTTGAACCTGCCCTTCAGAGAAGGTTCGCTGCTTTGCCCTTCGATCTTTTGGCAGAGTTTCGAACATTGATGGAGCTTGATCCTTCCTGTTTTGAATCTTTGGTTGGCTTGAACGTGGCTTTGAACCGGCGGTTTGGTTTATTCAGACCGGTGGCTCGCTTGGACCGTTGGTTCATGTGGACCGGTAGGTCCGACGTTTCGTCTGGTCCGACGGTTCGCCTGATTTTGCGCTTGCTACGGATGGATGCCACGTGTACCTACAAAAACACGCGATTTGATATGGTGAAGACACGTGTCTTCTCGATTTGCGTACCTGTTTTACCCTGGGATAAAAGTTTCACTGGCTGTCATTTTTGCTTCACGCTTCCAAAATTTTTCGAAGTCCAGACTCTTGCTCTCCTGATTTCTGATCTGTTCTTGTTTGATCGGTCGAATGGCTTCCTCTGGCAGTTCGAAGAAGTCCGGTACGGTTCCCTCGAAGAGAAAGGGGAAGGAAATTGTTGAGGTTCCATCTCCTCCGAGGGGTCGTGGCAAAGGCAAGGCCGCACTTGCCGAACTTGGCCAACTGGGCAAGCGGCACCAAGGAGTAGGGTTTGCCTCAGCGCCATCAAGGCCAGAGTTCATCCCTAAAGTAAAGTCTATTCTGGGTCCGCTCATGCCTCTGACAGAGGAGGTAGAGTATATGTATAATACCGGTGGCGAGTTCACAGATTCGAAAAGGAAGAAGTGGCAAACATTGCTCTCTTATTTCACAGAAGGGAAGGGGGCGCAACCTTCACTCCCTAGCATCCAGACTGCTTTTGGTATCGATAAGAAGACCGTCTTCACCAGCTATGCCAGTAACGAAAAGGTCATGGGAACCATTGTGACCCTCGGCCAACTCAACTGCGGCCTGCGCCTACCGTTGCCACCCTTTGCTGCAAGATTATTGAACACTTCTGGCCTTTGCCCAGGGCAGGTCACTGGGAACGCCTGGCGAATCATCTACGCATTCTGCCGCGCGGAGTCGGATTTCCAGGAAGACTTGAAGGCCTGCTACTCCAGTATCCCGGAAGGTGAACCTGCCCGGATTGAGCTTGGATACTTCTTCTTCCATTATCGATGGGCTTTCAGGAGGGACAGCCCATTCTACAATTTGACCGGTGTGTCTCCGCTGCGCCCGCTCACTGATACAGTCCCTTCTGACAAGTTATACACAGATTGGCCAATTTCTGTTTCTGGTGCATGGACACCCATGTCAGTGCCCGACACCCCCCGAGACAGCGTGCACGAGGCAGTGAAGATGTACAGTGAGGGGGGCATCTTTGCCTGGACTTCTGAGAGGGCCGGAGCTATCGACAACCTATTTCTTGAGTTGACCTGCGGGACCAGGTCATGGAAACAATTCTCCAACTGCCCAGTGAGATATGGCAAGGCCAATCTCCTCCACAGATCAAAGGACAGATATGAGGATAACGAAGTCCTATATTCGGACTACGAGGAGGACCCTCAGTCGGGTAAGATCATTCGAAAGATTAGGGCCGAGAAGAAAATCTATACCGTAAGGCACCGATTGCCCACTGTGGAGGAGAAACTGGTGCTCCAAAGAGGCCCAGTGAAGAAGAAACGAAAAACCCTCATCAAGCAAAAGGAGGATGAAGACCAAGGGAAAAAGAATGAAGAGGAAGAAGAAAAAGAGAAGAAGGGGAGCGACGAAGAAGACGAAGGGACTGAGAATGCCAGCCACAACAATAGTGGCGATGACGAAGATGAGGATGGGGACGGCGAGGATGATCTGTCTTCCACCCCCTCTGGTGGGGATGGTGAGAATGGGGGTGGTGAGGAAGAAATTCCTCCCACCCCCACTGGTGGAGCAACAGGGGAAGAAGACTCAATTCCTATTCCCATTGACGAGGCTAAGGCCCGTCAGATGGAAGGAGTCATGGATGCAGAAGGCGACGGCCAAAAGGTGGTTCCCGCCTACAAGTTCGATGACTTGAAGAGGCCGATGCGCCTCAAAATAAAACTATCGAGGAGTGCTGGGGTTGGAAGCAACCCCACGCCCCTCGATCAAATTCCCCCTGACGTTCCCCGTATTGAAGGAGCAACAACGAGCGGGGGTGTGGAGGTTGAGCAACCCCCACCCCCCTCTCGTTCTCTGGCTGAGGAGGTGGCTGCCATGGTGGCAGGACTCACCGTGCCAGTCGGGCAACAAGAGGAAGAAAAGGCCTCACCTCCTCGGAATGCTTCCTCCCCTATCCACTTGGAGAGGGAAAGTAGAGTGGGTGATGAGGCTCCTCAGCCTCAACCAGTGCCAACTTCTATTCAGGAGAAGTCGACCCCTCAGGATGGCTCTGATCGCCGGAAGGGCAAAGAGCCGAGGGTTGAAGCCTCAGGTAATTGTATTAACTTGTCTCGATTGTCTTATCGTTGAAGCTTGGAAATAATCTAACACTTTGATTTCTTGTTGATTGTAGGTGCACCTGCTGGATTGACTCCAACAATAAGAAGCTTGGGTGACGTTGATATCAACCACCCCACTGCTGTGATCAGGAAACTCTGCAACCTCCCGGGGGCTACTCTGGATGAAGCTTTCGATAGACTTGACCTGTTGGTAGGTGCATCTGCTTGATCGATCATTTGAATTGTATCTTCCTTCAGAATAATTCAACTCTTTTGTTCTTTTGCAGAACTCAGCAGTTATGAATGTCGCTACCAAGCTCTCCATGAAGGCAGGAGCAAAAGAAGCTTCAGCCGAGATATCTCGTTTGACTGCTGCCCTGGAGGCTGTAAGCGCGGAGAGAGATCAGCTGAGGGAGTCTCTAAAATCAAAGAAAGAGGCCCTGAAGGTCAAGACCGAGACCCTTCGCAAGGAAAAACTTGAGAGCAAGCGCTGGCAGAACGAATACGAGGCTCAGAGTCATGAACTCCTAGGATTGAAGAATCGATTCTTTAGGATCGAAAACTTGGGCTTCGAACGTGTGGCCAAAATAAAGGAGCTGGAGGCTCAAATTGCTGCTTCAGCGGCTAAGGAGGAGACCCACCAGAAGGAGCTGGAGCACATACGGAGCGAATGCCAGAGCTACAGAGACACAGCTGAGAAGGCAGCAGAAGCACTTAGGGCCCATGTTGCCAGTGTCCGATCTTCCAAGGCATCGGTTGCGAGTAAAGCTCGCGATGGATCTGAGGGGGAGAAGTCGCATGCGAAGAGTGTGGCCAAGCCTTGAGACTTTTCTCCTTCTTCGTTGCTGTACTTGTAAACTTTTGAAATGTATCAGCTCACTCTTGTATCTGGCATATTTTGATAATAGAAGATCTTCTTGGTGTTTGAAAATTGGATGTCTCTTGAGTTGAATGCCTTTGACTATCATGATCTTAATAGCATTAGAATAGATATAATCTTTTGAATGTAAGGGGTCGAGTCGCAACTCAAGCACCCAAACTTATTGTAACTTGAAAATTGAAACTTGAATTCGTATAACACTTGAATGTGAGGGGTCGAGTCGCAACTCAAGCACCCAAACCTGTTAAACGATGTAGAAATTGATTGAAATTGAATATTGAAATTTGAAAGTCAGTTTAACATTTGCCAGTAAGGGGTTGAGTCGCAACTCTAACACCCAAACTTATTAAAAGACTTGGTAACTTGAATATGGTCAGTTTTTAACATTTGCTAGTAAGGGGTTGAGTCGCAACTCTAACTCCCCAACTTGTTAAAAGACCTGGTAATTTGAATATAGATAACTTGAAACTGCTTCAGAACTTGAATTGAAAAGCTGAACACTGGCACATTTGAAGACTTGAAAGAGATCTTTATTCATCACATAATTTACATCAAGGATAGAACAGCTTGAGGTGTCTAGAATTCCAAGCTCGTGGCAACCTATCTCCTTCTGGCGAGATTAGTCGATAGGAGCCTTTGCCTCCAACTGACTCGATGATGTATGGACCTTCCCAGTTGGGAGCAAGTTTCCCACTGCTGTGTTCTTTGGTGTTGTAGAAAACTGCTCTGAGAACTAAACTACCCACTGGGAACTGTCTTTTGTAGACTTTCTTGTCGTAGGCTCTTTTGATCTTCTGCTGGTACTTGGCCACACGAAGAGAAGCTTGATCTCGTAATTCTTCGGAGAAGTCTAGATCATTGATCCGAAGTTCTTCATTGATGCCTTCTTCAACAGCTTTGGTCTTCAAAGTGCTTGATATATTTTCTGTTGGGAGTACTGCTTCCGATCCGTATGTTAGACGAAAGGGTGAGAACCCTGTTGATCTTCTCGGAGTTGTGCGATACCCCCAAAGAACTTTAGGTAGGACTTGTTCCCACAATCCTTTCTTGTCATTGAGTTTTTTCTTGAGTATACCAAGTATAGCTCTATTTGAGGCTTCAGCTTGACCGTTGCATTGAGGATATCTTGGAGTTGAATAGAATAGCTTGATACCATTGTTCAGACAGAACTCTCGGAATTTGTCGGAGTCAAATTGAGCTCCATTGTCTGCAACGAGAATTTGAGATGTACCAAATCTTGAGAAGATGTTGTGCCGAATAAATTTGATCACTTCATCGTCAGTCTCTCGGAAGAGGGGCACAGCTTCAACCCATTTGGTGAAGTAATCTGTGGCCAGCAATAGATACTTCTTCTTGCTCGGAGTTGGAGGAAAAGGACCTAAGAAATCTAACCCCCACTGATGGAATGGCCAGGGACTAGATAGTTGATGAAGTTCATCTGCAGGGAGATGGATAGCTCGAGCGTGTCTTTGGCATGGCTCACATCTTTGAACTATTTGTTGAGCATCCCTTGCCATTGTTGGCCAGTAGTACCCTTGTAGCTTCGTCTTGGCTTCAAGAGATCTTCCTCCCGAATGATTTCCACAAGCTCCAGAGTGGATATCAATCAGGATTGCCTGCGCTTGCTCAGGACCAAGGCATTTGAGTAACATCCCGTTGTGAGATTTGAAGTATAGATCCTCTCCTTGAATAGTGTAACAAGGGAGCTTCCTTTGAAGTCTTCGGGATTGATTTGGATCTTCGGGCATTTTGCCATGCTTGAAGAAATCAAAGATTGATCGTCTCCAGTCTTCAGGCTCATTTGTAGTAGTAGTGAGGTTCAATGCAAGTTGATCTCCACCCCCAGATCTCTTTGTAGTAGCAAGGATCTGTTGATCGGGAATGGTCTTGGGCATTTCTTGATAATCAATTTGTATTTGTCTTCCTCCGAGTGAGTCTCCAAGGACGGAGGCAGCATTAGCTAGAGCATCTGCTTCACGATTCTCTGCTCTTGGAATTTGAACGAACTCAGTTATAGTAAAACGTTGTTGAAGACGTCGTACTAAGGCTAAGTAGAACTGCATTCTTTCTTCTCGAGCTATGTACTCTCCATTAATTTGCCTTATGATCAATTGGGAGTCGCTGTAGACGATGATTCGATCTATCCCCAGAGATTCCGCCATTTCGAGTCCGGAAATGAGTGCTTCATATTCAGCTTCGTTATTAGTGGCATTAAACCCAAGAAGAGTGGCTTTCTGGAGATGATCAAGTTCGGGGGATATTAAGACTATCCCAGTTCCCGAACCGATCGAACTAGAAGCTCCATCAGTATAGAGTTTCCATGGAGGAGTCACAGCAATAGCCTCAAGATTTGGATCAATCTTTGTTGAAGGAACGATCAGAGTATTGTCTTCATCTTCTAAGCACATGTCGACATCTTCTTCCCAAGTGATGGGGTCTTCAACTGGGAAGTCAGCTAGAAAATTAGCGACTGCTTGACCTTTGATAGAAGTGCGAGGTTCGAATTGAATCCCCAGAGCACTCATTTCGATTACCCATTTGGTCATTCGACCAGCTCGACCAGCTTTGTCAATGATATCTTTGAGTGAGTGTTCTGAAATGACAGTGATCTGGTGGGAGACGAAGTATGGTTGGAGACGACGCGATGCAGTGAGTAAGGCCAGGATGACCTTCTCAGTTTTTGAATAGCGAGTTTCAGCCGGAAGAAGAGTGTGGCTGATATAGTAGACTGGATGCTCAAAGCCTTCTCTTCTACTGACTAAGACTGCACTGATTGCTTGATCAGTTACGGCGAGATAGAGCCATAAGTCTTCTTTTGGCAATGGAGCAGTCAGGATAGGAGCTTGTACCAGATATTTCTTAATGCTTTGAAATGCTTCTTCACAGATTGGACTCCAGCCAGATGTATCCGCCTTTCGTAGTTTGTCGAAGAGGGGTTTGCACTTGTCGGAAGATTTTGAGATGAATCGATTGAGTGCTGCTAACCTTCCAGTGAGGCGTTGAACTTCTTTTCGATTTGTAGGTGAAGGCATATCGATGATGGCTCGAATTTGATCGGGATTGGCTTCAATACCCCTCCTGGTCACAAGATGACCCAGGAATTTGCCAGATTGAACTCCGAAAGCGCACTTGGCTGGGTTGAGCTTCATACGATATTTTCGAAGAACTTGAAAGGTTTCTGCCAGATCAGAAAGGTGCTTGCTCCGAATGGAACTCTTGGTGAGGAGATCATCGACGTAGACTTCGACGTTGCGACCGATCTGATCTTCGAACATTTTTGTGACTAACCTTTGATAGGTAGATCCAGCATTTTTGAGGCCGAATGGCATTACATTGTAGCAGTAGAGACCTCGGCTAGTCACGAAGCAAGTTTTCTCTTGATCGTCTGGATGAAGTGGAATTTGATTATATCCAGAATACCCATCCATGAAGGATAATAGCTCGTGGCCAGCAGTGGCATCGACGAGTCTATCGATCCTTGGCATGGGAAATGGGTCTTTGGGGCAAGCCTTGTTGAGGTTGGTGAAGTCGATACAGACTCGGACTTTCCCATTCTTCTTTAGAACAGCAACAATGTTAGAGATCCAAGTAGGATACTCTACTTCACGGATGAAACCTGCTGCGAGTAGCTTGGTGATTTCTTCTTGAACAGCAACTTGCAGCTCTGGTCGGATGGTGCGTGGCTTTTGCTTGACAGGCTTCATTTCTTCTTTGATTGCAAGTCGATGGCAAGCGTCATCTGGATTGATACCAGGCATGTCTTCGAAACACCAGGCGAAGACGTCGATATTGGACTGGAGGAAGGATATCATGTCTTGCGCTTCTGCGTCGCTAAGACCGGTACCAATGAAAGTTTGTCGAGGGAGATCTCCGCTGCCTATGTTGATCGGGATGATTTCTTCTATTGAAGGTGATGCTTCCCATTCGATTGGTGGAGGTTCGGTCAGCGGAATCTCCTTTGATTGCTATTTGGAAGAGGGACCAGCTTCATCTCGTGGCCACTTTGGAGGAGCAATGTTGATCTTGCGATCTGTCTTGACAGCAGCAGCTTCACAAGATCTTCCAGCTTGCTGATCGCCTCGAATGCAGACGATGCCTTCTCCAGTTGCAAACTTGAGTAGTTGATGGTAAGAGGAGGAGATGGCATTGATCTGGTGGAGGAATGGTCGCCCGAGGATGGCGTTGTAGCTGGAGACTCCTTCGATAATTGCAAACCTCACCGAGACTCGAGTTTCTCGGCTGAGGTCGAGGGTGAATCTCGATTCGCCCACCGTGATACTTTGTTCACCATTGAAACCAGTAATTACAGTCGGGACGACATCAAGGCTTTGATACTTATGTCCCAGGCGTTTGAAACAGTCTGAGAACATAATGTCGATAGAGCTTCCGGTGTCGATGAGGATTCGATTGACGGTGCTTCCGTCGATGATGAGTTTCAAGACCAGGGGGTCTCGATGTGGAGTATGAACTCCTTGATGATCGGTGTCGTTGAAGACTATGGATGGCCAAGCAAGACCTTCGATGGGATTCTCGATCCAAGTATCTTCTTTATTTGCAGTAGATCGAACATGGAAGATGCGTCGAACCTGCCGATCCACTTCCTTCCCGGTCAAAGCTTGATTGTGCAAGGTTCCATGAATGCCAAAGACATTGGCCTTCACAGAAATTGGTTGCCGGTTAGAAGAGATTTGATGTATCCAACACACTTCTTTCCCCTTGGCAGAGGTTCGACGTTGATCGTGCCCGTTGTTGACGAATTCTTGAAGGTGGCCCTCTCGTAGTAAGTCTTCAAGATGGAACTTCAACCGATAGCATCGGTCAGTAGAGTGGCCGTGACTTCGATGGAATTCGCAGTAGACTGTTTTGTCTGCTGTGAATTTGGAATTTGGCTGAAGAGGATTGGGCCTCCGAAGATACTCGTCGTGTTGAATACGGTCGAGTATCTGTTCGACTGGTAAATTCCACTCAGTGAAAGTGGTCTTCGTCGGAGATCGACGCCCATCATTCTTTGATCTTTTGTTGGCCGGAGGGGCTGCTGCTTCAGCGTTGTGAGCCTTTGCAGCATACTTAGGAGCTTCTCTTTCAGCAGGCCTTCTCTTAGTTTCTCGCCCTTTCCGAGCGACTTGATCGTCTTCCACCTCAATCTCCCTCTGGATTCGGTCAAACATTGCACCCAGAGAAGGAGGGGGATTGCGGATGAAGTCGTTGTAGATGTGTAGATCGAAGCGGAGAGCGTTCTGGAAAGCCAACATGATGGCTTCATCATCCAGATGTCTTCCAGAGAGAGCAGCATGCTCGTTGCGAAACCTCCTCGTGAAGCTGCGGAGAGTCTCGTCTGCACCCATCCTCAGTCGGTAAAGAGAGTCGAGCTTCTTCTCGGGCTTCAGGTTGAGCTGGTAATGCTGCACAAAGAGGTTAGCCAAAACACCGAACTGGGTGATGGAACCAGCTCGGAGATTGTGATACCAGTCGAGTGAAGGCTCGTCGAGACTTCCCGCGAAGGTGCGGCAGAGCACGTTGTTTTCCTCTTCGTGTGGCGTTAGAGCTTGTTTGAAAGCAAGTATATGGAGGCTTGGATCTCCTCTGATGCAGTTGAATTTGGGGAGGATAGGAGTTCTCCATCCTCTTGGAAAGGTGGTCTCGAAGAGACTTCGATGTAGAGGCCCGGCAGAGGAGTAACCGTCCCTACGACCGTGTCCTCGACCTAGAGGCGGGTCAAGAGGCAAGATCGCAAGGTCTTGCTCAGGCATTGAAGTATTTGCCTGTTGAAGTCGGTGTCGAAGGTCCGATCCAAGTCCACGTTGGAGTGGAATGGAAGGGGAGACTCTGCTCTTTGAAGGAGCGCCTTTCATTTGGTGCTTCCTTGGCATGTTGATCTTTGAAGGTATCCTCTTGTCGCAGTTGCGACCAGAAGAGGATTGGGAGGACTCGTCGTCAAGACGATCCCAGACACTCTGCTTCCAGGGAGCAGCAGAGGGAGTTGGGTCGCGTTGAATCCTCTCGAGGGCAGCAGTGCCCATTGACCTCCGTTGTTCGGAGTGAATTGAATGTCGAGGAGGATCAACCCTCTCACTTGTGGAGGGGATCGGAATAGCAATTCCAGCTTCGGAGGCTGCCTTCTTCAGAGCATCCCTCTCAGCAGTGAGGGTGGCGTTTTGCTTCGCCAATTGGAGTAGTTGGAAATCGATTGCAGAGATCTGGTAAGTCGATGGAGGATCTTCAGCAGGAGCAGGGACAGTCTGCCCAATTGATTGATGAGGATGAGGGGCGATCGATCGATCGACTGATCTCCCGCTTCCTGAGTGAACCCCCATCTCGGGGACAGCAAGGGGCTGCCCGAAATTGAGCCTTTGACTCATTGAACGAGTCTCAGGGCGAGGTTGATGTTGAGTGTTACTTCCTTCTGGTTGACCCTGGTATTTGGTTCTCGCCATTCAGAGTGCGAAGGGTACAACGAGGTTGCCGATGTCCGATCAGTTGTTTGAGCAACCGAGGGGGCGAGGAAGTTTGGCTATTGATCTAGTAGTCGAAATTGAGAGGACACGGCTTCTCGTTCGGATCCCACAGACGGCGCCAAACTGTGGGGGAAAATCTTCGTGCCGACCCGAAGACTCTCGCAGCACCAGTCAATTGGAGTCGAAGTTGACGTCGAAGATCGTTGATCGATCTATTGATGGATGTTGTTGCTTTTGATAAATCAATAGAAAGTGATATGCAATCAGAGAGATTGTGACACGAGATGTGATCTCGGAGTTCAGCCGAAGCCTACGTCTCCGTGCTATAGGGAGCAGCCCGAATTCACTAACACTTCAGTTGAAGTGACCTCGACAGGCCGAGTGTCACTGAAAACCCTCTGATCTCTTTTAAGGAGAAAAGAAGATCAAGGAGAGATGGTAGATCAGAAGTTGAAAATCCCAGAGCTCTGGTTCTGAAAGTCAGATCTCAGAGTGGAAATCAGAATTTTTGGGATCCTTTTACATTCGTAGGCACTGCTATTTATAGGATTCTCTGGTGGGAATTCTGGATTAAATGGCGGTTCCGCCGTCGTATCTGGGGATTCTCCAGGTAAAGCTAGCGGGCCCCGCTACCGTCTTCTGGGGGATTCCACAGGCTCGTGGGCCTTCCGGGCAGGGCCGGTGGGTCCCATGGTAGTCTTCGTAGGCCCACCAGGCAGGGCTGGTGGGTCCAGTGGTAGTCTTCGTGGGCCCACCAGGTAGGGCCGGTGGGTCCCGTGGTAGTCTTCGTGGGCCCACCAGGCAGGGCCGGTGGGTCCCGTGGTAGTCCTCGTGGGCCCACCAGGCAGGGCCGGTGGGTCCCGTGGTAGTCCTCGTGGGCCCACCAGGCAGGGCCGGTGGGTCCCGTGGTAGTCTTCGTGGGCCCACCAGGCAGGGCCGGTGGGTCCCGTGGTAGTCTTCGTGGGCCCACCAGGCAGAGCCGGTGGGTCCCGTGGTAGTTGGTAGACTTCTGCCAAAATTTGCACCCACAATACGATCCATTCTAATTCATTCGCACGATCCATTCTAATTCATTCGCACGATCCATTCTAATTCATTCGCACGATCCATTCTAATTCATTCATACGATCCATTCTACGATCCATTCTAATTCATTCGTATGTTCCATTCTAATTCATTAGCATGATCCATGCTAATTCATTCGTACGAATGAGTAAGAATGGATCGTACGAATAAAATAGAATGGATTGTATGAATGAATTATAATGGATCGTATGAATGAATTAGATTGGATCGTATTAGTGAATTAGAATGGATCGTGCGAATGAATTAGAATGGATCGTACGAATGAATTAGAATGGATCGTATGAATGAATTAGAATGGATCGTGCGAATGAATTAGAATGGATCGTACGATGCGAATGAAATATAATGGGCCGTACAAAGGAATTAGAATGGATCGTACGATAGAATTAGAATAGATCGTGCGAAGGAATTAGAATGGATCGTACGAATGAATTAGAATGGATACATTCGTGCGAATGAATTAGAATGGATCGTACGAATGAGTAAGAATGGATCGTACGAATGAAATAGAATGGATCGTACGAATGAATTAGAATGGATCGTGCGAATGAATTAGAATGGATCGTACGAATGAATTAGAATGGATCGTATGAATGAATTAGAATGGATCGTGCGAATGAATTAGAATGGATCGTACGATGCGAATGAAATATAATGGGCCGTACAAAGGAATTAGAATGGATCATACGAAGGAATTAGAATGGATCGTGCAAAGGAATTAGAATGGATCGTACGAATGAATTAGAATGGATACATTCTTGCGAATGAATTAGAATGGATCGTATGAATGAGTAAGAATGGATCGTACGAATGAAATAGAATGGATCGTACGAATGAATTAGAATGGATCGTGCGAATGAATTAGAATGGATCGTACGAATGAATTAGGGTGGATACATTCGTACGAAGGAATTAGAATGGATTGTACGAATGAATTAGAATGGATACATTCGTGCGAATGAATTAGAATGGATCATATGAATGAATTAGAATGGATTGTATGAATGAATTAGAATGGATACATTCGTGCAAATGAATTAGAATGGATCATACGAATGAGTAAGAATGGATCGTACGAATGAAATAGAATGGATTGTACGAATGAATTAGAATGGATCGTACGAATGAATTAGAAAGGATCGTGCGAAAGAATTAGAATGGATTATACGAATGAATTAGAAAGGATCGTGCGAAAGAATTAGAATGGATTGTATGAATGAATTAGAATGGATCGTGCGAATGAATTAGAATGGATCGTATGAATGACTTAGAATGGATCGTATGAATAAATTAAAATGGATCGTGCGAATGAATTAGAATGGATCGTACGAATGAATTAGAATGGATCGTACGAATGAATTAGATTGGATCGTATTAATGAATTAGAATGGATCGTAGGAATGAATTAGAATGGATACATTCGTGCGAATGAGTTAGAATGGATCATATGAATGAATTAGAATGGATCGTACGAATGAATTAGAATGAATCGTACGAATGAATTAGAATGGATGGTATGAATGAAATAGAATGGATCATACAAATGAAATAGAATGGATCGTACGAAGGAATTAGAATGGATCGTATGAATGAATTAGAATGGATCGTATGAATGAATTAGAATAGATTGTGCGAATGAATTAGAATGGATCGTACGAATGAATTAGAATAGATTGTGCGGAAGAATTAGAATGGATCATACGAATGAATTAGAATGGATCGTGCGAATGAATTAGAATGGATCGTGCGAATGAATTAGAATGGATCGTACGAATGATTTAGAATGGATCGTATGAATGAATTAGAATGGATACGAATGGATCGTACGAATGAATTAGAATGGATACATTCGTGCGAATGAATTAGAATGGATCGTATGAATGAATTAGAATGGATCGTATGAGTGAATTCGAATGGATCGTGCGAATGAATTAGAATGGATTGTACGAATGAATTAGAATGGATCGTACGAATGAATTAGAATGGATACAATCGTGCGAATCCATTCTATTTCATTCGTACGATCCATTCTAATTCATTCGCACGATCAATTCGAATTCACTCATACGATCAGATCCATTCTAATTCATTCATACGATCCATTCTAATTCATTCGCACGAATGTATCCATTCTAATTCATTCGTACGAACCATTCTAATTTATTCGTACGAATGTATCCAATCTAATTCATTCATACGATCCATTCTAATTTATTCCCACGAATGTATCCATTCTAATTCATTCGCACAATCCATTCTAATTCATTCATAGAATCCATTCTAATTATTTTGCACGATTGTATCTATTCTAATTCATTTGTACGATCCATTCTAATTCATTCGTACAATCCATTCTAATTCATTCGCACAATTCATTCGAATTCACTCATAGGATCCATTCTAATTCATTCATACGATCCATTCTAATTCATTCGCACAATCTATTCTAATTCATTTGTACGATCCATTTTAATTCATTCGTACGATCTATTCTAATTCATTCGTACTATCCATTATAATTCATTCATACGATCTATTCATACGATCCATTCGAATTCCTTCGTACGTATGAATTAGAATGGATCGTACGAATGAATTAGAATGGATCGTATGAATGAATTAGAATGGATCGTACAAAGGATGGATACATTCGTGCGAATGAATTAGAATGGTTCGTACGAATGAATTAGAATGGATCGTACGAATGAAATAGAATGGATCGTACGAATGAATTTGAATGGATCGTGTGAAAGAATTAGAATGGATTGTATGAATGAATTAGAATGGATGGTTTGAATGAATTAGATTGGATCGTATTAGTGAATTAGAATGGATCGTGCGAATGAATTAGAATGGATCGTACGAATGAATTAGAATGGATCGTACGAATGAATTAGAATGGATCGTATGAATGAATTAGAATGGATCGTATGAGTGAATTCGAATGGATCGTACGAATGAGTAAGAATGGATCGTGCGTATGAATTAGAATGGATCGTACGAATGAATTAGAATGGATCGTATGAATGAATTAGAATGGATTGTACAAAGGATGGATACATTCGTGCGAATGAATTAGAATGGATCGTACGAATGAATTAGAATAGATCGTATTTCTGAATTAGATTGGATCGTATGAATGAATTAGAATGGATCGTGCGAATGAATTAGAATGGATCGTACGAATGAATTAGAATGGATCGTACGAATGAAATAGAATGGATCGTACGAATGAATTAGAATGGATCGTATGAAAGAATTAGAATGGATCGTATGAATGAATTAGATTGGATCGTATTAGTGAATTAGAATGGATCGTGCGAATGAATTAGAATGGATCATACGAATGAATTAGAATGGATCGTACGAAGGAATTAGAATGGATCGTATGAATGAATTAGAATGGATCGTATGAATGAATTAGAATGGATCGTATGAGTGAATTCGAATGGATACGAATGAGTAAGAATGGATTGTGCGAATGAATTAGAATGGATCGTACGAATGAAATAGAATGGATCGTATGAATGAATTAGAATGGATCGAACAAAGGATGGATACATTCGTGCGAATGAATTAGAATGGATCGTACGAATGAATTAGAATGGATCGTATGAATGAATTAGATTGGAGCGTATGAATGAATTAGAATGGATCGTACGAATGAATTAGAATGGATCGTACGAATGAAATAGAATGGATCGTACGAATGAATTAGAATGGATCGTGTGAAAGAATTAGAATGGATTGTATGATGAATTAGAATGGATCGTGCGAATGAATTAGAATGGATCATACGAATGAATTAGAATGGATACATTCGTGCGAATGAATTAGAATGGATTGCATGAATAAATTAGAATGGATCGTATGAATGAATTAGAATGGATCATACAAAGGAATTAGAATGGATTGTACGAAGGAATTAGAATGGATCGTACGAAGGAATTAGAATGGATCGTGCAAATGAATTAGAATGGATTGTATGAATGAATTAGATTGGATCGTATGAATGAATTAGAATGGATCGTATGAATGAATTAGAATGGATCGTACGAATGAAATAGAATGGATCGTACGTATGAATTAGAATGGATCGTGCGAATGAATTAGAATGGATTGTATGAATGAATTAGAATAGATCGTACGAATGAAATAGAATGGATCGTACGAATGAATTAGAATGGATCGTACGAATGAATTAGAATAGATCATACGAAGGAATTAGAATGGATCATACGTCTAATTCATTCGTACGATCCATTCTAATCCATTCTAATTCATTCGTACGATCCATTCTAATTCTAACGTACGAATGAATTAGAATGGATCATACGAATGAATTAGAATGGATCGTGATAATGAATTAGAATGGATCGTACGAATGAATTAGAATAGATTGTGCGAATGAATAAGAATTAGAATGAATCGTACGAAGGAATTAGAATGGATCGTACGTCATTCGTACGATCCATTCTAATTCATTCGCACAATCCATTCTAATTCATTCATATGATCCATTCTAACTCATTCGCGCGATCCATTCTAATTCATTCGCACGAATGAATCCATTCTAATTCATTCGTATGATCTATTCTATTTCATTCGTACGATCCATTCTTACTCATTCGTACGATCCATTCTAATTCATTCGCACGAATGTATCCATTCTAATTCATTCGTACGATCCATTCTAATTCATTTGCACGATCCATTCTAATTCATTCATATAATCCATTCAAATTCATTCATACAATCCATTCTAATTCTTTCACATGATCCATTCTAATTCATTCGTACGATCCATTCTATTTCATTCGCACGATCCATTCTAATTCATTCATATGATCCATTCTAAGTCATTCGTACGATCCATTCTAATTCATTCGCATGAATGAATTAGAATGGATTGTGCGAATGAATTAGAATGGATCGTACGAATGAATTAGAATGGATCGTATGAATGAATTAGAATGGATCGTGCGAATGAATTAGAATGGATCGTACGAATGAATTAGAATGGATAAATTCGTACGAATGAATTAGAATGGATTGTTTGAATGAATTAGATTGGATCGTATAAATGAATTAGAATGGATCGTACGTATTAATTAGAATGGATACATTCATGGGATTGAATAAGAATGGATTGTACGAAAGAATTAGAATGGATCGTACGAATGAATTAGAATGGATCGTAAGAATGAATTAGAATGGGTCGTACGAATGAATTAGAATGGATCGTACGAATGAATTAGAGTGGATCGTGTGAAAGAATTAGAATGGATTGTATGAATGAATTAGAATAGATTGTGCGAATGAATTAGAATGGATCGTACGAATGAATTAGAATGGATCGTGCGAATGAATTAGAATGGATTGTGCGAATGAATTAGAATGTATACATTCGTGCGAATGAATTAGAATGGATCATACGATTGAGTAAGAATGGATCGTACGAATGAATTAGAATGGATCGTACAAAGGAATTAGAATGGATCATACGAATGAAATATAATGGGTCGTACAAAGGAATTAGAATGGATCGTATGAATGAAATAGAATGGATCGTATGAATTAGAATGGATCGTACGAATGAATTAGAATGGATCGTATGAATGAATTAGAATGGATTGTATGAATGAATTAGAATGGATCGTATGAATGAATTAGAATGGATAAATTCGTGCGAATAAATTAGAATGGATTGTATGAATGAATTAGATTGGATCGTATAAATGAATTAGAATGGATTGTACGTATGAATTAGAATGGATACATTCATGGGAATGAATAAGAATGGATCGTACGAAGGAATTAGAATGGATTATACGAATGAAATATAATGGGTCGTACAAAGGAATTAGAATGGATCGTACCAAGGAATTAGAATGGATCGTACGAAGGAATTAGAATGGATCGTACGAATGAATTAGAATGGATACATTCCTGTGAATGAATTAGAATGGATCGTACAAATGAGTAAGAATGGATCGTACGAAAGAATTAGAATGGATTGTATGAATGAATTAGAATTGATCGTGCGAATGAATTAGAATGGATCGTACGAATGAATTATAATAAATCGTACGAATGAATTAGAATGGATCGTATGAACGAAATAGAATGGATCGCATGAATTAGAATGGATCGTACGAATGAAATAGAATGGATCGTACGAATGAATTAGAATGGATACATTCGTGCGAATGAATTAGAATGGATCGTACGAATTAATTTGAATGGATTGTGTGAATGAATTAGAATGGATCGTACGAATGACTTAGAATGGATCGTATGAATGAATTAGAATGGATCGTATGAATGAATTATAATGGATACATTCGTGCGAATGAATTAGAATGGATCGTATGAATGAATTAGAATGGATCGTACGAATGAATTAGAATGGATCGTACGAATGAAATAGAATGGAATGTACGAATGAATTAGAATGGATCGTACGAATGAATTAAAATGGATCGTGTGAAAGAATTAGAATAGATTGTATGAATGAATTAGAATGGATCGTATGAATGAATTAGAATGGATACATTCGTGCGAATGAATTAGAATAGATCGTGCGAATGAAATAGAATAGATCGTACGAATGAATTAGAATGGATCGTGCGAATGAATTAGAATGGATCGTATGAATTAATTAGAGTGGATCGTATGAATGAATTAGAATGGATCGTACGAATGAATTAGAATGGATCGTACGAATGAATTAGAATGGATCGTACGAATGAATTAGAATGGATCGTACGAATGAATTAGATTGGATCGTATGAATGAATTAGATTGGATCGTATGAATGAATTAGAATGGATCGTACGTATGAATTAGAATGGATACATTCATGGGAATGAATTAGAATGGATCGTACGAATGAATTAGAATGGATACATTCGTGCGAATAAATTAGAATGGATTGTACGAATGAATTAGAATGGATCGTATGAATGAATTAGATTGGATACATTCATGCGAATGAATTAGAATGGATCGTACGAATGAATTAGAATGGATCGTACGAATGAGTAAGAATGGATCGTACGAATAAAATAGAATGGATCATACGAATGAATTTGAATGGATCGTGCGAATGAATTAGAATGGATTGTATGAATGAATTAGAATGGATTAGAATGGGTCATACGATTGAATTAGAATGGATCGTACGAAGGAATTAGAATGGATCGTATGAAGGAATTAGAATGGATCGTACGAATGAATTAGAATGGATCGTACGATATAATTAGATTGGATCGTATGAATGAATTAGAATAGATCGTGCGAATGAATTAGAATGGATCGTGCGAATGAATTAGAATGGATCGTGCGGTTGAATTAGAATGGATCGTACGAATGAATTAGGATGTATCTTACGAAGGAATTAGAATGGATCGTGAATGAATTAGAATGGATCGTACGAATGAATTAGAATGGATCGTACAAATGAATTAGAATAGATTGTGTGAATGAGTAAGAATGGATCGTACGAAGGAATTAGATTGGATCGTATGAATGAATTAGAATGGATCGTGCGAATGAATTAGAATGGATCGTATGAATGAATTAGAATGGATCGTATGAATGAATTAGAATGGATCTTACAAAGGAATTAGAATGGATCGTACGGCGAATGAATTAGAATGGATCGTATGAATGAATTAGAATGGATCGTATGAATGAATTAGAATGGATCATACAAAGGAATTAGAATGGATCGTACGAATGAAATAGAATGGATCGTATGAATGAATTAAAATGGATCGTACGAAGGAATTAGAATGGATCGTACGAATGAATTAGAATAGATACATTCGTGCGAATGAATTAGAATGGATCATACGAATGAGTAAGAATGGATCATACGAATGAAATAGAATGGATCGTACGAATGAATTAGAATAGATTGTGCGAATGAATTGGAATGGATCATACGAATGAATTAGAATGGATCGTATGAATGAATTAGAATGGATCGTACGAATGAATTAGAATGGATCGTATGAATGAATTAGAATGGATCGTGCGAATGAATTAGAATGGATCGTGCGAATGAATTAGAATGGATCGTGCAAATGAATTAGAATAGATTGTGTGAATGAATTAGAATGGATCGTACGAATGAATTAGAATGGATACATTCGTGCGAATGAATTAGAATGGATCGTATGAATGAATTAGATTGGATCGTATGAATGAATTAGAATGGATTGTGCGAAGGAATTAGAATGGATCGTACGTGCGAATGAATTAGAATGGATTCTACGAATGAATTAGAATTGATCGTACGAATGAATTAGAATGGATATATTCATGCAAAAGAATTAGAATGGATTGTATGAATGAATTAGAATGGATCGTACGAATGAATTAGAATGGATCGTACGAATGAATTAGAATGGATCGTATGAATGAGTAAGAATGGATCATGCGAATGAATTAGAATGGATCGTATGAATGAATTATAATGGATAATTTCGTGCGAATGAATTAGAATGGATTGTATGAATGAATTAGATTGGATCGTATAAATGAATTAGAATGGATCGTACGTATGAATTAGAATGGATACATTTATGGGAATGAATAAGAATGGATCGTATGAATGAATTAGAATGGATCGTACGAATGAATTATAATGGATACATTCGTGCAAAAGAATTAGAATGGATTGTAGGAATGAATTAGAATAGATCGTACGAAGGAATTAGAATGGATCGTACGAAGGAATTAGAATGGATCGTACGAAGTAATTAGAATAGATCATACGAATGAAATAGAATGGATCGTACGAATGAATTAGAATGGATCGTGCGAATGAATTAGAATAGATCGTACGAATGAATTAGAATGGATCGTACGAATGAATTAGAATAGATTGTGCGAATGAATTAGAATGGATCGTACGAATGAATTAGAATGGATCGTATGAATGAATTAGAATGGATATATCCATTCTAATTCATTCGTACGATCCATTCTATTTCCTTCGTATGATCCATTCTAATTCCTTCGTACGATCCATTCTAATTCCTTTGTACGACCCATTATATTTCATTCGTACGATCCATTCTAATTCATTCGTACGATCCATTCTAATTCATTCGCACGATCCATTCTAATTCATTCGCACGAATGAAACCATTCTAATTCATTCGTACAATTCATTCTATGTCATTCGTACGATCCATTCTTACTCATTCGTATGATCCATTCTAATTCATTCACACGAATGTATCCATTCTAATTCATTTGTATGATCCATTCTAATTCATTCGCACGATCCATTCTAATTCCTTCGTACGATCCGTACGAATGAATTAGAATGGATCGTATGTGTGAATTAGAATGGAATATACGAATGAATTAGAATAGATTGTGCGAATGAATTAGAATGGATCGTACGAATGAATTAGAATGGATAAATTCGTGCGAATGAATTAGAATGGATTGTATGAATGAATAATATTGGATCGTATAAATGAATTAGAATAGATCGTACGAATGAATTAGAATGGGATCCATTCTAGTTCATTCGCACGAATGTATCCATTCTAATTCATTCGTACGATCCATTCTAATTCATTCGCACGATCCATTCGAATTCACTCATACGATCCATTCTAATTCATTCGTATGATCCCTTCTAATTTATTCGTACAATCCATTCTAATTCATTCGCACGAATGTATCCATTCTAATTCATTCGTACGATCCATTCTAATTCATTCGTACAATCCATTCTATTTCATTCGTACGATCCATTCTAATTCATTCGTATGATCCATTCTAATTCATTTGTATCCATTCTATTTCATTCGCACGATCCATTCTAATTCATTCGCACGATCCATTCTAATTCATTCGCACGATCTAATCTATTTCATTCCTACGATCCATTCTAATTCATTCATACGATCCATTCTATTTCATTCGCACGATCCATTCTAATTCATTCGCACGATCCATTCTAATTCATTCGCACGATCCAATCTATTTCATTCCTACGATCCATTCTAATTCATTCATACGATCCATTCTAATTCATTCGCATGATCCATTCTAATTCATACGTACGATCCATTCTATTTCATTCGTACGATCCATTCTAATTCATTCGTACAATCCATTCTATTTCATTCGTACGATCCTTTCTTACTCATTCGTACGATCTATTCTAATTCATTCGCACGAATGTATCCATCTATTTCATTCGTATGATCCATTCTAATTCATTCGTACGATCCATTCTAATTCATTCGTACGATCCATTCTATTTCATTCGTACGATCCATTCTAATTCATTCGCACAATCCATTCTAATTCATTCGCACGATCAATTCTAATTCATTCATACGATCCATTCTAATTCATTCGTACGATCCATTCTTACTCATTCATATGAATGGATCGTGTGAAAGAATTAGAATGGATTGTATGAATGAATTAGAATGGATCGTATGAATGAATTAGATTGGATCGTATTAGTGAATTAGAATAGATCGTGCGAATGAATTACCATGGATCGTACGAATGAATTAGAATGGATTGTACGAAGGAATTAGATTGGATCGTATGTATGAATTAGAATGGATCGTATGAATGAATTAGAATGGATCGTATGAGCGAATTCGAATGGATCGTACGAATGAGTAAGAATGGATCGTGCGAATGAATTAGAATGGATCGTACGAATGAATTAGAATGGATCATATCAATGAATTAGAATGGATCGTACAAGGGATGGATATATTCGTGCGAATGAATTAGAATGGATCGTACGAATGAATTAGAATGGATCGTATGAATGAATTAGATTGGATCGTATGAATGAATTAAAATGGATCGTGCGAATAAATTAGAATGGATCGTACGAATGAATTAGAATGGATCGTACGTATGAAATAGAATGGATCGTACGAATGAATTAGAATGGATCGTGTGAAAGAATTATAATGGATTGTATGAATGAATTAGAATGGATCATGCGAATGAATTAGAATGGATCGTACGAATGAATTAGAATGGATACATTCGTACGAATGAATTAGAATGGATCGTATGAATGAATTAGAATGGATCGTATGAAGGAATTAGAATGGATCGTACGAAGGAATTAGAGTGGATCATACGAAGGAATTAGAATGGATCGTACGAATGAATTAGAATGGATCGTGCAAATGAATTAGAATGGATCGTATGAATGAATTAGATTGGATCGTATGAATGATTAGAATGGATCGTATGAATGAATTAGAATGGATCGTACGAATGAAATAGAATGGATCGTACGTATGAATTAGAATGGATCGTGCGAATGAATTAGAATAGATCGTATGAATGAATTAGAATGGATCGTACGAATGAAATAGAATGGATCGTACGAATGAATTAGAATGGATCGTACGAATGAATTAGAATAGATCGTACGAAGTAATTAGAATGGATCATACGTTTAATTCATTCGTACGATCCATTCTAATTCATTCGTAAGATCTATTCTAATTCATTCGTACGATCCATTCTAATTTATTCATACGATCCATTCTAATTCATTCTTACGATCCATTCTAATTCATTCGCACGATCCATTCGAATTCACTCATGCGATCCATTCTAATTCATTCATATGATCCATTCTAATTCATTCATACGATCTATTCGAATTCATTCATACGATTCATTCTAATTCCTTGGTACGATCTATTCTAATTTATTCATACGATCCATTCTAATTTCATTCGTACGATCCATTCTAATTCATTCGTACGATCCATTCGAATTCACTCATGCGATCCATTCTAATTCATTCATATGATCCATTCTAATTCATTCATACGATCTATTCGAATTCATTCATACGATTCATTCTAATTCCTTGGTACGATCTATTCTAATTCCGTCGTACGATCTATTCTAATTCCGTCGTACGATCCATTCTAATTCATACGATCTATTCTAATTCATTCATATGATCTATTCGAATTCACTCATGCGATCCATTCTAATTCATTCATATGATCCATTCTAATTCATTCATACGATCTATTCGAATTCATTCATACGATTCATTCTAATTCCTTGGTACGATCCATTCTAATTTATTCATACGATCCATTCTAATTCATTCTTACGATCCATTCTAATTCATTCGTACGATCCATTCGAATCCACTCATGCGATCCATTCTAATTCATTCATATGATCCATTCTAATTCATTCATACGATCTATTCGAATTCATTCATACGATTCATTCTAATTCCTTGGTACGATCTATTCTAATTCCGTCGTACGATCCATTCTAATTCATTCGCACGAATGTATTGTACGAATGAATTAGAATGGATCGTACAAATTCATACGTATGATCCATTATTACGATCCATTCTATTTCATTCGTACGATCCATTCTAATTCATTCGCACGAATGTATCCATTCTAATTCCTTCGTACGATCAATTCTAATTCCTTTGTACGATCCATTCTAATTCATTCATACGATCCATTCTAATTCTTTTGCACAAATGTATGCATTCTAATTCATTCGTACGTTCCAGTCTAATTCATTCGCACGAATGTATCCATTCTAATTCATTCATACGATCCATTCTAATTCATTCGTACGATCCATTCTAATTCATTCTAACGAATGTATCCATCCTTTGTACGATCCATTCTAATTCATTCATACGATCTATTCTTACTCATTCGTACGATCCATTCTAATTCATTCTAATTCATTAGCATGATCCATTCTATTTCATTCGTACGATCCATTCATACTCATTCGTACGATCCATTCTAATTCATTCGCACGAATGTATCCATTCTAATTCATTCGTACGATCCATTTTAATTCATTCGCACGATCCATTCTAATTCATTAATACGATCCAATCTAATTCATTCATACGATCCATTCTAATTCATTCGTACGATCTATTCTAATTCATTCGTACGATCAATTCTAATTGATTAGCACGATCCATTCTAAGTCATTCGTACGATCTATTCTATTTCATTCGTACGATCCATTCTTACTCATTCGTACGATCCATTCTAATTCATTCGCACGAATGTATCCATTCTAATTTCTTCGTACAATCCATTCTAATTCATTCATACGATCCATTCTAATTCATTCATACGATCCATTCTAATTCCTTCATACGATCCATTCTAATTCATTCGTACGATCCATTCTAATTCATTCGCACGATCCATTCTAATTCACTAATACGATCCAATCTAATTCATTCATACGATCCATTCTAATTCATTCATACAATCCATTCTAATTCTTTCATGCGATCCATTCTAATTCCTTCGTACGATCCATTCTAATTCCTTCGTACGATCCATTCTAATTCATTCGTACGATCCATTCTAATTCATTCGTACGATCCATTCTAATTCATAAGTACGATCCATTCTAATTCATTCATACAATCTATTCTAATTCATTTGCACGATCCATTCTAATTCATTCATACGATCCATTCTAATTCATTCGTACGATCTATTCTAATTCATTCGTATGATCCATTCTAATTCATTCGCACGAATGTATCCATTCTAATTCATTCGTACGATCTATTCTAATTCATAAGTACGATCCTTTCTAATTCATTCATACGATCCATTCTTACTCATTCGTATGATCCATTCTAATTCATTTGCACGAATATATCCATTCTAATTCCTTCATACGATCCATTCTATTTCATTCGTACGATCCATTCTTACTCATTCGTACGATCCATTCTATTTCATTCGCACGATCCATTCTAATTCATTCATACGATTCATTATAATTCATTAATACGATCCATATCTAATTCATTCGCACGATCCTTTCTAATTCATTCATACGATCCAATCTAATTCATTCATACGATCCATTCTAATTCCTTCGTACGATCCATTCTTATTCATTCCCATGAATGTATCCGTTCTAATTCATACATACAATCCATTCTAATTCATTCATACGATCCATTCTAATTCTTTCGCACGAATGTATCCATTCTAATTCATTCGTACGTTCCATTCTAATTCATTCGCACGAATGTATCTATTCTAATTCATTCGTACGATCCATTCTAATTCATTCGCACAATCTATTCTAATTCATTCATACAATCCATTCTATTTCACTCATACGATCCATTCTAATTCCTTCGTACGATCCATTCTAATTCCTTCATACGATCCATTCTAATTCATTAGTATGATCCATTCTATTTCACTCGTACGATCCATTCTTACTCATTCGTACGATCCATTCTAATTCATTTGCACGAATATATCCATTCTAATTCATTCGTACGATCCATTCTAATTCTTTCGTACGATCCATTCTAATTCATTCGTACGAATGTATCCATTATAATTCATTCGTACGATCCATTCTAATTCATTCGTACGATCCATTCTAATTCATTAATACGATCCAATCTAATTCATTCATACGATCCGTGCGAATGAATTAGAATGGATCGTACGAATGAATTAGAATAGATTGTGCGAATGAATTAGAATGGATCGTATGAATGAATTAGAATGGATCGTAATAATGGATCGTACAAATGAAATAGAATGGATCGTACGAATGAATTAGAATCCATTCGTACGAATGAAATAGAATGGATCGTACGAAGGAATTAGAATGGATCGTATGAAGGAATTAGAATGGATCGTACGAATGAATTAGAATGGATACATTCGTGCAAAAGAATTAGAATGGATTGTATGAATGAATTAGAATGGATCGAATGAATGAATTAGAATGGATCGTGCGAATGAATTAGATTGGATTGTATGAATGAATTAGAATGGATCGTACGAATGAATTAGAATAGATCGTATGAAGGAATTAGAATGGATCGTACGAAGGAATTAGAATGGATACATTCGTGCGAATGAATTAGAATGGATCGTATGGGTGAATTAGAATGGATCGTAATCTAATTCATTCATACGATCCATTCAAATTCATTCGCACAATCTATTCTAATTCATTAGAATGGATTGTATGAATCAATTAGAATGGATCGTGCAAATGAATTAGAATGGATCGTGCGAATGAATTAGAATGGATCGTGCGAATGAATTAGAATGGATCGTACGAATGAATTAGAATAGATTGTGCGAATGAATTAGAATCGATCGTACGAATGAAATAGAATGGATCGGTAAGAATGGATTGTACGAATGAATTAGAATGGATCGTGCGAATGAATTAGAATGGATCGTATGAATGAATTAGAATGGATCGTACGGATGAGTAAGAATGGATCGTACGAATGAAATAGAGTGGATTGTACGAATGAATTAGAATAGATTGTCCGAATGAATTAGAATAGATCGTACGAATGAATTAGAATGGATAAATTCGTGCGAATGAATTAGAATGGAATGCACGAATGAATTAGAATGGATACATTCGTGCGAAAGAATTAGAATGCATCGTATGAATGAATTAGAATGGATCGTACGAATGAATTAGAATAGATTGTACGAATGAATTAGAATGGATCGTATGAATGAATTAGAATAGATACATTCGTGCGAATGAATTAGAATGGATCATACGAATGAGTAAGAATGGATCGTACGAATGAAATAGAATGGATTGTACGAATGAATTAGAATGGATCGTGCGAATGAATTAGAATGGATCGTACGAATGAGTAAGAATGGATCGTACGAATGAAATAGAATGGATCGTACGAATGAATTAGAATGGATACATTCGTGCGAATGAATTAGAATGGATCGTATGAATGAATTAGATTGGATCGTATGAATGAAATTGAATGGATCGTATGAAGGAATTAGAATGGATCGTTCGTACGAAGGAATTAGAATTAGAATGGATCGTGCAAATGAATTAGAATGGATCGTACGAATGAAATAGAATGGATCGTACGAATGAATTAGAATGGATAAATTCGTGCGAATGAATTTAATGGATCATACGAATGAGTAAGAATGGATCGTACGAATGAGTAAGAATGGATCGTAGTGTGAAAGAATTAGAATGGATTGTATGAATGAATTAGAATAGATCGTACGAATGAATTAGAATGGATCGTACGAATGAATTAGAATGGATACATTCGTGCGAATGAATTAGAATGGATCATACGAATGAGTAAGAATAGATCGTACGAATGAATTAGAATGGATCGTACGAATGAATTAGAATGGATCGTACGAATGAATTCATACATGTATGAATGAATAAGAATGGATCGTATGAATGAATTAGAATGGATCGTGCGAATGAATTAGAATAGATTGTGCGAATGAATTAGAATAGATCATACGAATGAATTAGAATGGATACACTCGTGCGAAGGAATTAGAATGGAATGTACGAATGAAATAGAATGGATAGATTCGTGCGAAAAAATTAGAATGGATCGTATGAATGAATTAGAATGGATCGTACGAATGAATTAGAATAAATCGTACGAATGAATTAGAATGGATCGTACGAATGAATTAGAATGGATACATTCGTTCGAATGAATTAGAATGGATCATACGAATGAGTAAGAATGGATGGTACGAATGAAATAGAATGGATTGTACGAATGAATTAGAATGGATCGTGCGAATGAATTAGAATGGATCATACGAATAAGTAAGAATTGATCATATGAATGAAATAGAATGGATCGAACGAATGAATTAGAATGGATACATTTGTGCGAATGAATTAGAATGGATCGTATAAATGAATTAGATTGGATCGTATGAATGAAATAGAATGGATCGTACAAAAGAATTAGAATGGATCGTACGTATGAAGGAATTAGAATTAGAATGGATCGTGCGAATGAATTAGAATGGATCGTACGAATGAAATAGAATGGATCGTATGAATGAATTAGAATGGATAAATTCGTGGGAATGAATTAGAATGGATCATACGAATGAGTAAGAATGGATCGTACGAATGAGTAGGAATGGATCGTACGAATGAATTAGAATGGATCGTACGAATGAAATAGAATGGATTCGCACGAATGTATCCATTCTAATTCATTCGTACGATCCATTCTAATTCCTTCGTACGATCCATTCTAATTCATTCCCATGAATGTATCCATTCTAATTGATACGTACGATCCATTCTATTTCATTCATACGATCCGTTCTTACTCATTTGTATGATCCATTCTAATTCATTCGCACGAATATATCCACTCTAATTCATTCGTACGATCCATTCTAATTCATTCGTATGATCCATTCTATATCATTCGCACGAATATATCCATTCTAATTCATTCATACGATCCATTCTAATTCATTCGCACGATCCAATCGAATTCACTCATATGATCCATTCTAATTCATTCATACGATCCATTCTAATTCATTCGCACGATCCATTCTAATTCATTCTTACGATCCATTCTAATTCATTCGTACGATCCATTCTAATTCATTCGCACGATCCATTCTAATTCATTCATACGATCCATTCTAATTCATTCATACAATCCATTCTAATTTATTTGCACGAATGTATCCATTCTAATTCATTCATACGATCCATTCTAATTCATTCGCACGAATGTATCGATTCTAATTCATTCATACGATCTATTCTAATTCATTCATACGATCCATTCTAATTCATTCGCACGATCCACTCTAATTCATTCATATGATCCATTCTAATTTATTCATACGATCCAATCTAATTCATTCATACGATCCATTCTAATTCATTCGTATGATCCATTCTAATTAATTCGTACGATCCATTCTAATTCCTTTGTACGATCCATTCTAATTCATTCATATGATCCATTCTAATTCATTCGTACGATCCATTCTAATTCATTCCCACGATCCATTCTAATTCATTCATACAATCCAATCTAATTCCTTCGTACGATCCATTCTTACTCATTTGCACAATCTATTCTAATTCATTCGTACGATCCATTCTAATTCATTCGTACGATACATTCTAATTCATTCGTACGATCCATTCTAATTCATTCACACGAATGTATCCATTCTAATTCATTCATAGGATCCATTCTAATTCATTCATACAATCCATTCTAATTCTTTCACATGATCCATTCTAATTAATTCGAATGAATCCATTCTAATTCATTCGTACAATCCATTCTTTTTCATTCGTACGATCCATTATTACTCATTCGTACGATCCATTGTAATTCATTCGCGCGAATGTGTCCATTCTAATTCATTCGTACGATCCATTCTAATTCATTCGCACAATCTATTCTAATTCATTCATACGATCCATTCTAATTCATTCGTATGATCCATTCTAATTCATTCGTATGATCCATTCTATTTCATTCGTACGATCCATTCTTACTTATTCGTATGATCCATTCTAATTCATTCGTACGATCCATTCTAATTCCTTCGTACAAATGTATCCACTCTAATTCATTCGTACGATCCATTCTAATTCATTCGCACGATCCATTCTAATTCCTTCGTACGATCCATTCTAATTCCTTCGTACGATCCATTCTAATTCATTCGCACGAATGTATCCGATCCATTCTAATTCCTTCGTACGATCCATTCTAATTCCTTCGTACGATCCATTCTAATTCATTCGCACGAATGTATCCGATCCATTCTAATTCCTTCGTACGATCCATTCTAATTCCTTCGTACGATCCATTCTAATTCATTCGCACGAATGAATTCGATCCATTCTAATTCCTTCGTACGATCAATTAGAATGGATCGTACAAATAAATTAGAAAGGATCGTGCGAAAGAATTAGAATGGATTGTATGAATGAATTAGAATGGATCGTACGAATGAATTAGAATAGATCGTACGAATGAATTAGAATGGATCGTACGAAGGTATTAGAATGGATCGTACGAATGAATTAGAATGGATACATTCGTGCAAATGAATTAGAATGGATCGTATGAATGAATTAGATTGGATCGTATGAATGAATTTGAATGGATCGTGCGAATGAATTAGAATGGATCGTACGAATGAATTAGAATGGATCGTATGAATGAATTTGAATGGATTGTACATATGAATTAGAATAGATCGTACGAATGAATTAGAATGGATACATTCGTGCGAAAGATTTAGAATGGATCATATGAATGAATTAGATTGGATCGTATGAATGAATTAGAATGATTCGTGCGAAGGAATTAGAATGGATACATTCATGCGAATGAATTAGAATGGATCGTGCGAATGAATTAGAATGGATACATTCGTTTGAATGAATTAGAATGGATCATACGATTGAATAAGAATGGATCGTACGAATGAAATAGAATAGATTGTACGGAATGGATCGTACGAAGGAATTAGAATGGATCGTACAAAGGAATTAGAATGGATCATACGAATGAAATATAATGGGTCGTACGAATGAATGGATCATACGAATGAATCGTACGAATGAATTAGAATGGATCGTGCGAATGAATTAGAGTTGAATTAGAATGGATCCATTCTAATTCTTTCACACATCATACGATCCATTCTAATTCATTCGTACGATTCATTCTAATTCATGAATAAGAATGGATATGAGTGAATTCGAATGAATTAGAATGGATCGTGCGAATGAATTAGACTGGATCGTACGAATGAGTTAGAATGGATCGTACGAATAAATTAGAATGGATCGTACGAATGAAATAGAATAGATTGTGCGAATGAATTAGAATGGATCGTACGAATGAATTAGAATGGATACATTCGTGCGAATGAATTAGAATGGATCGTACGAATGAATTAGAATAAATACATTCGTGCGAATGAATTAGAATGGATCATACGAATGAGTAAGAATGGACCGTACATTCGCGCGAATGAATTAGAATGGATTGTATGAATGAATTAGATTGGATCGTATAAATGAATTAGAATGGATCATACGTATGAATTAGAATGGATACATTCATGGGAATGAATAAGAATGGATCATACGAAGGAATTAGAATGGATCATACGAATGAAATTAGAATGGATCGTACGAAGGAATTAGAATGGATCATACGAAGGAATTAGAATGGATCGTACGAATGAATTAGAATGGATCATATGAATGAGTAAGAATGGATATATTCGTGCGAATGAATTAGAATGGATCGTACGAATGAATTAGAATGGATCGTACGAAAGAATTAGAATGGATCAGATACATTCGTGCGAATGAATTCGAATGGATAGTGCGAATGAATTAGAGTGGATACATTCGGACGAAGGAATTAGAATTCATTCGCACGATCCATTCTAATTCATTCGCACGATCCATTCTAATTCCTTCGTACGATCCGTACGAATGAATTAGAATGGATCGTATGAGTGAATTAGAATGGAACGTACGAATGAATTAGAATAGATTGTGCGAATGAATTAGAATGGATCGTACGAATGAATTAGAATGGATAAATTCGTGCGAATGAATTAGAATGGATTGTATGAATGAATTAGAATGGATCGTACGAATCAATTAGAATGGATCATATGAATGAATTAGAATGGATCGTATGAGTGAATTAGAATGGAACGTACGAATGAATTAGAATGGATCGTATGAATGAATTAGAATGGATCGTATGAATGAATTAGAATAGATCGTGCGAATGAATTAGAATGGATCGTACGAATGAATTAGAATGGATACATTCGTGCGAATGACACTACACCAAAATCAGGATTTAGTAACACAGCCAACTGTTATAAATTTGTTTAGTAACACATAAAAACCGTTAGAAATATGGCGTTACAAATATTTGTAACACTTTTTGTAACAACCTTTACTAATTGACCGTTACAAATTGTCTGATTTGGTGTAGTGTGAATTAGAATGGATCATACGAATGAATAAGAATGGATCGTACGAATGAAATAGAATGGATCGTACGAATGAATTAGAATGGATCGTTCTAATGAATTAGAATAGATTGTGCGAATGAATTAGAATGGATCGTACAAATGAATTAGATTGGATCGTATGAATGAATTAGAATGGATCGTGCGAATGAATTAGAATGGATCGTACGATTGAATTAGAATGGATCGTATGAATGAATTAGAATGGATCGTATGAATGAATTATAATAGATCGTACGAATGAATTAGAATGGAACGTACGAATTAGTAAGAATGGATCGTATGAATGAAATGGAATGGATTGTACGATCCATTCTAATTCATTCGAATGAATCCATTCTAATTCATTCGCACGATCCATTCTAATTCATTCATACGATCCATTCTATTTCATTCGTAAGATCCATTCTAATTCATTCGCACGATCCATTCGAATTCATTCATACGATCTATTCTAATTCATTCGTATGATCCATTCTAATTCATTCGTACGATCCATTCTAATTCATTCTAATTTATTCGTAATTCGTACGATCCATTCTAATTCATTAGCACGATCCAAATTCATTCATTCGTACGATCCATTCTATTTCATTTGTACGATTCATTCTATTTCATTCATACGATCCATTCTAATTCATTCATACGATCCATTCTAATTCATTCGCACAAATTTATCCATTCTAATTCATTCGTACGATCCATTCTAATTCATTCCTATAAATGTATCCATTCTAATTCTTACATACGATCCATTCTAATTCATCTATACGATCCAATCTAATTCATTCATATGACCCAATCTAATTCATTCGTACGATCCATTCTAATTCAATCGTACGATCCATTCTAATTCATTCGTACAATCCATTCTATTTCATTCATACGATCCATTCTAATTCATTCATATAATCCATTCTAATTCTTTCACACGATCCATTCTAATTCATTCGTACGATCCATTCTAATTCATTCGTGCGATCCATTCTTATTTAATCGTATGATCCATTCTAATTCATTCGCACGAATGTATCCATTCTAATTCATTCGTACGATCCATTCTAATTCATTCGCACGATCCATTCTAATTCATTCGTACGATCCATTCTAATTCATTCATACGATCCATTCTAATTCATTCGCACGATCCATTCTAATTCATACGCACGATCCATTCTATTTCATTCGTACGATCCATTCTAAATCATTCGCACGAATGAATCCATTCTAATTCATTCGTACAATCCATTCTATTTCATTCGTACGATCCATTCTTACTCATTCGTATGATCCATTCTAATTTATTCTTACGAATGTATCCATTCTAATTCATTCGTACGATCCATTCTAATTTATTCGTACGATCCATTCTAATTCATTCGTACAATCCATTCTAATTCATTCGCACGAATTTATCCATTCTAATTCATTCGTACGATCCATTCTAATTCATTCGCACAATCTATTCTAATTCATTCGTACGTTTCGCATAAACTCTTCTAATTCATTCGTACGATCCATTCTAATTCATTCATACGATCCATTCTAATTCCTTCGTACTATCCATTCTAATTCCTTCGTACGATCCATTCTAATTCATTCGTACGATCCATTGTAATTCATTCGCACGATCCATTCTAATTCATTCGCACGAATGTATCCATTCTAATTCATTCGTACGATCCATTCGAATTCATAAGTACGATCCATTCTAATTCATTCATACGATCCATTCTAATTCATTTGCACGATCCATTCTAATTCCATTCTATTTCATTCGTACGATCCATTATTACCATCCATTCTAATTCATTCGCACGAATGTACCCATTCTAATTCATTCGTACGATCCATTCTAATTCATTCATACGATCCAATCTAATTCATTCATACGATCAATTCTAATTCATTCGCACAATCTATTCTAATTCATTCGTACGATCCATTCTAATTCATTCGCACGATCCATTCTAATTCATTTGCACGATCCATTCTAATTCATTTCGTACGATCCATTCTAATTCATTCGTATGATCCATTCTAATTTATTTGTATCCATTCTATTTCATTCGTACGATCCATTCTAACTCATTCGTACGATCCATTCTAATTCATTCGTACAATCTATTCTATTTGATTCGTACGATCCATTCTTACTCAATCGTATGATCCATTCTAATTCATTCGCACGAATGTATCCATTCTAATTCATTCGTACGATCCATTCTAATTCATTCGCACGATCTATTCTAATTCATTAATACGATCCAATCTAATTAATTCATACGATCCAATCTAATTCATTCGCACGAATGCATCCATTCTAATTCATTCGTACGATCCATTCTAATTCATTCGCACGATCCATTCTAATTCATTCGTATGATTCATTTGCACGATCCATTCGATCTCACTCATACGATCCATTATAATTCATTCATACAATCCATTCTAATTAATTCGCACGAATGTATCCATTCTAATTCATTCGTACGATCCATTCTAATTCATTCGTACAAACGTATCCAATCTAATTCATTCATACGATCCATTTTAATTCATTCGCACGAATGTATCCATTCTAATTCATTCGTACGCACGAATGTATCCATTCTAATTCATTCGTACGATCCATTCTAATTCCTTTGTACGATCCATTTTAATTCCTTCGTACGATCCATTCTAATTCCTTTGTACGACCCATTATATTTCATTCGTATCGTACGATCCATTCTAATTCATTCGCACGATCCATTCTAATTCATTCATATGATCCATTCTAATTCATTCATACAATCCATTCTAATTCTTTCGTACGATCCATTCTAATTCATTCGTACAATCCATTCTATTTCATTCATACGATCCATTCTTACTCATTCGTACGACCCATTCTAATTCATTCGCACGAATGTATCCATTCTAATTCATTCGTACGATCCATTCTAATTCATTCGCACAATCTATTCTAATTCATTCATACGATCCATTCTAATTCATTCGCACGAATGTATCCATACGAATGAATTAGAATGGATACATTCGTGCGAATGAATTAGAATGGATCATACGAATGAGTAAGAATGGATCGTACGAATGAAATAGAATGGATTATACGAATGAATTAGAATGGATTCATTCGTGCGAATGAAATAGAATAGATTGTGCGAATGAATTAGAATGGATCGTAAGAATGAATTAGAATGGATAAATTCGTGCGAATGAATTAGAATGGATTGTATGAATGAGTAAGAATGGATCGTACGAATGAATTAGAATGGATTGAATTAGAATGAATCGTACGAATGAATTAGAATGGATCGTATGAATGAATTAGAATGGATCGTGTGAAAGAATTAGAATGGATTGTATGAATGAATTAGAATGGATTGTGGGTGCAAATTTTGGCAGAAGTCTACCAACTACCACGGGACCCACCGGCCCTGCCTGGTGGGCCCACGAAGACCACCGCAGGACCCACCGGCCCTGCCTGGTGGGCCCACGAAGACTACCACGGGACCCACCGGCCCTGCCTGGTGGGCCCCCGAATACCACAGCGGGACCCACCAGCCCTGCCTGGTGGGCCCCCGAGTACCACAGCGAGACCCACCGGCCCTGCCCGGTGGGCCCATGAAGGCTTCCGAGGGACCCACCAGCCCTGCCTGGTGGGCCCCCCAAGTACCACAAACGGGACCCACCGGCCCTGCCTGGTGAGCCCCTAAGACAGCAGCGGAGCCCACCAGCCTTACCTGGAGGATCCCCAGATACGACGGCAGAAACCGCCATTTAACCCAGAATTCCCACCAGAGAATCCTATAAATAGCAGAGCCTTCGAATGTAAAAGGATCCGAAAAAATTCTGATTTCCACTCTGAGATCTGACTTTCAGAACCAGAGCTCTGGGATTTTCAACTTCTGATCTACCATCTCTCCTTGATCTTCTTTTCTCCCTAAAAGAGATCAGAGGGTTTTCAGTGACACTCGGCCTGTCGAGGTCACTTCAACTGAAGTGTTAGTGAATTCGGGTTGCTCCCTATAGCACGGAGACGTAGGCTTCGGCTGAACTCCGAGATCACATCTCGTGTCACAATCTCTCTGATTGCATATCACTTTCTATTGACATATCAAAAGGCTTCAACTTCAATCAACAGATCGACCAACGATCTTCGACGTCAACTTCAACTCCAATTGACTGGTGCTGCGAGAGTCTTCG
Source organism: Chamaelirium japonicum (assembly GCA_947650365.1). Classification (NCBI taxonomy): domain Eukaryota; kingdom Viridiplantae; phylum Streptophyta; class Magnoliopsida; order Liliales; family Melanthiaceae; genus Chamaelirium; species Chamaelirium japonicum. The sequence goes on along the minus strand of CANTAL010000017.1, from coordinate 2,243,072 downwards.
GGTCGGCACGAAGATTTTCCCCCACAGTTTGGCGCCGTCTGTGGGATCCGAACGAGAAGCCGTGTCCTCTCAATTTCGACTACTAGATCAATAGCCAAACTTCCTTGCCCCCTCGGTTGCTCAAACAACTGATCGGACATCGGCAATCTCGTTGTACCCTTCGCACTTTGAATGGCGAGAACCAAACACCAGGGTCAACCAGAAGGAAGTAACACTCAACATCAACCTCGTCCTGAGACTCGTTCAATGAGTCAAAGGCTCAACTTCGGGCAGCCCCTTGCTGTCCCCGAGATGGGGGTTCACTCAGGAAGTGGAAGATCAGTCGATCGACCGATCGCCCCTCATCCTCATCAATCAATTGGGCAGACTGTCCCTGCTCCTGCTGAAGACCCTCCATCGACATACCAAGTCTCTGCAGTCGATTTCCAATTGCTCCAATTGGCAAAGCAAAACGCCACCCTCACCGCTGAGAGGGATGCTCTGAAGAAGGCAGCCTCCGAAGCTGGAATTGCTATTCCGATCCCCTCCACAAGTGAGAGGGTTGATCTTCCTCGACATTCAATTCACTCCGAACAACGGAGGTCGATAGGCACTGCTGCCCTCGAAAGAATTCGTCGCGATCCTACTCCCTCTGCTGCTCCCTGGAAGCAGAGTGTCTGGGATCGTCTTGACGACGAGTCCTCCCAATCCTCTTCTGGTCGCAACTGTGACAAGAGGATACCTTCAAAGATCAACATGCCAAGGAAGCACCAAATGAAAGGCGCTCCTTCAAAGAGTAGAGTCTCCCCTTCCATTCCACTCCAACGTGGACTTGGATCGGACCTTCGACACCGACTTCAACCGGCAAATACTTCAATGCCTGAGCAAGACCTTGCGATCTTGCCTCTTGACCCGCCTCTAGGTCGAGGACACGATCGTAGGGACGGTTACTCCTCTGCCGGGCCTCTACATCGAAGTCTCTTCGAGACCACCTTTCCAAGAGGATGGAGAACTCCTATCCTTCCCAAATTCAACTGCATCAGAGGAGATCCAAGCCTCCACATACTTGCCTTCAAGCAAGCTCTAACGCCACACGAAGAGGAAAACAATGTGCTCTGCCGCACCTTCGCGGGAAGTCTCGATGAGCCTTCGCTCGACTGGTATCACAATCTCCGAGCTGGGTCCATCACCCAGTTCGGCGTTTTGGCTAACCTCTTTGTGCAGCACTATCAACTCAATCTAAAGCCAGAGAAGAAGCTCGACTCTCTCTACCGACTGAGGATGGGTGCAGACGAGACTCTCCGCAGCTTCACGAGGAGGTTTCGCAACGAGCATGCTGCTCTCTCTGGAAGACATCTGGATGATGAAGCCATCATGTTGGCTTTCCAGAACGCTCTCCGCTTCGATCTGCACATCTACAACGACTTCATCCGCAATCCCCCTCCTTCTCTGGGTGTAATGTTTGACCGAATCCAGAGGGAGATCGAGGTCGAAGATGATCAAGTCGCTCGGAAAGGGCGAGAAACTAAGAGAAGGCCTGCTGAAAGAGAAGCTCCTAAGTATGCTGCAAAGGCTCACAACGCTGAAGCAGCAGCCCCTCCGGCCAACAAAAGATCAAAGAATGATGGGCATCGATCTCCGACGAAGACCACTTTCACTGAGTGGAATTTACCAGTCGAACAGATACTCGACCGTATTTAACACGACGAGTATCTTCGGAGGCCCAATCCTCTTCAGCCAAATTCCAAATTCACAGCAGACAAAACAGTCTACTGCGAATTCCATCGAAGTCACGGCCACTCTACTGACCGATGCTATCGGTTGAAGTTCCATCTTGAAGACTTACTACGAGAGGGCCACCTTCAAGAATTCGTCAACAACGGGCACGATCAACGTCGAACCTCTGCCAAGGGGAAAGAAGTGTGTTGGATACATCAAATCTCTTCTGACCGGCAACCAATTTCTGTGAATGCCAATGTCTTTGGCATTCATGGATCATTACACAATCAAGCAATTACCGGGAAAGAAGTCAATCGCCAGATTCGGCGTATCTTCCATGTTCGATCTACTGCAAATAAAGAAGATACTTGGATCGAAAATCCTATCGAAGGTCTTGCTTGGCCATCCATAGTCTTCAACGACACCGATCTTCAAGGAGTTCATACTCCACATCGAGACCCCCTGGTCTTGAAACTCATCATCGACGGAAGCACCGTCAATCGAATCCTCATCGATACCGGGAGCTCTATCGACATTATGTTCTCAGACTGTTTCAAACGTCTGGGACATAAGTATCAAAGCCTTGATGTCGTCCCGACTGTAATTACTGGTTTCAATGGTGAACAAAGTATCACGGTGGGCGAATCGAGATTCACCCTCGACCTCAGCCGAGAAACTCGAGTCTCGGTGAGGTTTGCAATTGTCGAAGGAGTCTCCAGCTACAACGCCATCCTCGGGCGACCATTCCTCCACCAGATCAATGCCATCTCCTCCTCTTACCATCAACTACTCAAGTTTGCAACTGGAGAAGGCATCGTCTGTATTCGAGGCGATCAGCAAGCTGGAAGATCTTGTGAAGCTGCTGCTGCCAAGACAGATCGCAAGATCAACATTGCTCCTCCAAAGCGGCCACGAGATGAAGCTGGTCCCTCTTCCAAATAGCAATCAAAGGAGATTCCGCTGACCGAACCTCCACCAATCGAATGGGAAGCATCACCTTCAATAGAAGAAATCATCCCTATCAACATTGGCAGTGGAGATCTCCCTCGACAAACATTTATTGGTACCGGTCTTAGCGACGCAGAAGCGCAAGACATGGTATCCTTCCTCCAGTCCAATATCGACGTCTTCGCCTGGTGTTTCGAAGACATGCCTGGTATCAATCCAGATGACGCTTGCCATCGACTTGCAATCAAAGAAGAAATGAAGCCTGTCAAGCAAAAGCCACGCACCATCCGACCAGAGCTGCAAGTTGCTGTTCAAGAAGAAATCACCAAGCTACTCGCAGCAGGTTTCATCCGTGAAGTAGAGTATCCTACTTGGATCTCTAACATTGTTGCTGTTCTAAAGAAGAATGGGAAAGTCCGGGTCTGTATCGACTTCACCAACCTCAACAAGGCTTGCCCCAAAGACCCATTTCCCATGCCAAGGATCGATAGACTCGTCGATGCCACTGCTGGCCACGAGCTATTGTCCTTCATGGATGGGTATTCTGGATATAATCAAATTCCACTTCATCCAGACGATCAAGAGAAAACTTGCTTCGTGACTAGCCGAGGTCTCTACTGCTACAATGTAATGCCATTTGGCCTCAAAAATGCTGGATCTACCTATCAAAGGTTAGTCACAAAAATGTTCGAAGATCAGATCGGTCGCAACGTCGAAGTCTACGTCGATGATCTCCTCACCAAGAGTTCCATTCGAAGCAAGCACCTTTCTGATCTGGCAGAAACCTTTCAAGTTCTTCGAAAATATCGTATGAAGCTCAACCCAGCCAAGTGCGCTTTCGGAGTTCAATCTGGCAAATTCCTGGGTCATCTTGTGACCAGGAGGGGTATTGAAGCCAATCCCGATCAAATTCGAGCCATCATCGATATGCCTTCACCTACAAATCGAAAAGAAGTTCAACGCCTCACTGGAAGGTTAGCAGCACTCAATCGATTCATCTCAAAATCTTCCGACAAGTGCAAACCCCTCTTCGACAAACTACGAAAGGCGGATACATCTGGCTGGAGTCCAATCTGTGAAGAAGCATTTCAAAGCATCAAGAAATATCTGGTGCAAGCTCCTATCCTGACTGCTCCATTGCCAAAAGAAGACTTATGGCTCTATCTCGCCGTAACTGATCAAGCAATCAGTGCAGTCTTAGTCAGTAGAAGAGAAGGCTTTGAGCATCCAGTCTACTATATCAGCCACACTCTTCTTCCGGCTGAAACTCGCTATTCAAAAACTGAGAAGGTCATCCTGGCCTTGCTCACTGCATCGTGTCGTCTCCAACCATACTTTGTCTCTCACCAGATCACTGTCATTTCAGAACACTCGCTCAAAGATATCATTGACAAAGCTGGTCGAGCTGGTCGAATGACCAAATGGGTGATCGAAATGAGTTCCCTGGGAATTCAGTTCGAATCTCGCACTTCTATCAAAGGTCAAGCTATCGCTGATTTTCTAGCTGATTTTCCAGTTGAAGACCCCATCACTTGGGAAGAAGATGTCGACATGCGCTTGGAGGATGAGGACAATACTCCGATCAACCTTGCAACAAAAATTGATCCAAATCTTGAAGCCACTACTGCAACTCCTCCATGGAAGCTTTATACTGATGGAGCTTCAAGTTCGATCGGTTCGGGAACTGGGATAGTCTTAATATCCCCCGAACTTGATCATCTACAGAAGGCCACTCTCCTTGGGTTTAATGCCACCAACAACGAAGCTGAATATGAAGCACTCATTTCCGGACTCGAAATGGCAGAATCTCTGGGGGTAGATCGAATCATCGTCTACAGCGACTCCCAGTTGATCACAAGACAAATCAATGGAGAGTACACCGCTCGAGAAGAAAGAATGCAACTCTACTTGGCCTTAGTACGACATCTTCAACAACGTTTTACTTGCGCTGAATTCATTCAAATCCCCAGAGCAGAGAACCGAGAAGCAGATGCCTTAGCCAATGCTGCCTCAGTTCTTGGAGACTCACTCGGAGGAAGGCAAATACAGATCGATTATCAAGAAGTGCCCAAGACCACCCCCTATCAACAGATCCTTACTACTACAAAAGGATCTGGGGGTGGAGATCAGCTTGAAGACTGGAGACGATTCATTTTCGACTTCTTCAAGCATGGCAAAATGCCTGAAGATCCGAATCAAGCCCGAAGAGTTCAAAGGAAGCTCCCAAGCTACATTCTACAAGGAGAAGATCTATACTTCAAATCTCACAACGGGATGTTACTCAAATGCCTTGGTCCTGAGCAAGCGCAGGCAATCCTGATTGATATTCACTCTGGAGCTTGTGGAAATCATTCAGGAGGAAGATCTCTTGAAGCCAAGACGAAGCTACAAGGGTACTACTGGCCAACAATGGCAAGGGATGCTCAACAAATAGTTCAAAGATGTGAGCCATGCCAAAGACACGCTCGAGCTATCCATCTCCCTGCAGATGAACTTCATCAACTATCTAGTCCCTGGCCATTCCATCAGTGGGGGTTAGATTTCTTAGGTCCTTTCCCTCCAACTCCGAGCAAGAAGAAGTATCTATTGCTGGCCACAGATTACTTCACCAAATGGGTTGAAGTTGTGCCCCTCTTCCGAGAGACTGACGATGAAGTGATCAAATTCATTCGGCACAACATCTTCTCAAGATTTGGTACACCTCAAATTCTCGTTGCTGACAATGGAGCTCAATTTGATTCCGATAAGTTTCGAGAATTCTGTCTGAACAACGGTATCAAACTATTCTATTCAACTCCAAGATATCCTTAATGCAATGGTCAAGCTGAAGCCTCAAATAGAGCTATACTTGGTATACTCAAGAAGAAACTCAATGACAAGAAAGGATTGTGGGAACAAGTCCTACCTGAAGTTCTTTGGGGGTATCGCACAACTCCGAGAAGATCAACAGGGTTTTCACCCTTTCGTCTAACATATGGATCGGAAGCAGTACTCCCAACAGAAAATATATCAAGCACTTTGAAGACCAAAGCCATTGAAGAAGGGATCAATGAAGAAATTCGGATCAATGATCTAGACTTCTCCGAAGAATTACGAGATCAAGCATCACTTCGGGTGGCCAAGTACCAGCAGAAGATCAAAAGAGCCTACGACGAGAAAGTCTACAAAAGACAGTTCCCAGTGGGTAGTTTAGTTCTCAGAGCAGTTTTCTACAATACCAAAGAACACAGCAGTGGGAAACTTGCTCCCAACTGGGAAGGTCCATACATCATCGAGTCAGTTGGAGGCAAAGGCTCCTATCGACTAATCTCACCAGAAGGAGATAGGTTGCCACGAGCTTGGAATTCTAGACACCTCAAGCTGTTCTATCCTTGATGTAAATTATGTGATGAATAAAGATCTCTTTCAAGTCTTCAAATGTACCAGTGTTCAGCTTTTCAATTCAAGTTCTGAAGCAGTTTCAAGTTATCTATATTCAAATTACCAGGTCTTTTAACAAGTTGGGGAGTTAGAGTTGCGACTCAACCCCTTACTAGCAAATGTTAAAAACTGACCATATTCAAGTTACCAAGTCTTTTAACAAGTTTGGGTGTTAGAGTTGCGACTCAACCCCTTACTGGCAAATGTTAAACTGACTTTCAAATTTCAATATTCAATTTCAATCAATTTCTACATCGTTTAACAGGTTTGGGTGCTTGAGTTGCGACTCAACCCCTCACATTCAAGTGTTATATGAATTCAAGTTTCAATTTTCAAGTTGCAGTAAGTTTGGGTGCTTGAGTTGCGACTCGACCCCTTACATTCAAAAGATTATATCTATTCTAATACTATTAAGATCATGATAGTCAAAGGCATTCAACTCAAGAGACATCCAATTTTCAAACACCAAGAAGATCTTCTATTATCAAAATATGCCAGATACAAGAGTGAGCTGATACATTTCAAAAGTTTACAAGTACAGCAACGAAGAAGGAGAAAAGTCTCAAGGCTTGGCCACACTCTTCGCATGCGACTTATCCCCCTCAGATCCATCGCGAGCTTTACTCGCAACCGATGCCTTGGAAGATCGGACACTGGCAACATGGGCCCTAAGTGCTTCTGCTGCCTTCTCAGCTGTGTCTCTGTAACTCTGGCATTCACTCCGCATGTGCTCCAGCTCCTTCTGGTGGGCCTCCTCCTTAGCCGCTGAAGCAGCAATTTGAGCCTCCAGCTCCTTTATTTTGGCCACACGTTCGAAGCCCAAGTTTTCGATCCTAAAGAATCGATTCTTCAATCCTAGGAGTTCATGACTCTGAGCCTCGTATTCGTTCTGCCAGCCCTTGCTCTCCAGTTTTTTCTTGCGAAGGGCCTCGGTCTTGACCTTCAGGGCCTCTTTCTTTGATTTTAGAGACTCCCTCAGCTGATCTCTCTCCGCGCTTACAGCCTCCAGGGCAGCAGTCAAACGAGATATTTCGGCTGAAGCTTCTTTTGCTCCCGCCTTCATGGAGAGCTTGGTAGCGACATTCATAACTGCTGAGTTCTGCAAAAGAACAAAAGAGTTGAATTATTCTGAAGGAAGATACAATTCAAATGATCGATCAAGCAGATGCACCTACCAACAGGTCAAGTCTATCGAAAGCTTCATCCAGAGTAGCCCCCGGGAGGTTGCAGAGTTTCCTGATCACAGCAGTGGGGTGGTTGATATCAACATCACCCAAGCTTCTCATTGTTGGAGTCAATCCAGCAGGTGCACCTACAATCAACAAGAAATCAAAGAGTTAGATTATTTCCAAGCTTCAACGATAAGACAATCGAGACAAGTTAATACAATTACCTGAGGCTTCAACCCTCGGCTCTTTGCCCTTCCGGCGATCAGAGCCATCCTGAGGGGTCGACTTCTCCTGAATAGAAGTTGGCACTGGTTGAGGTTGAGGAGCCTCATCACCCACTCGACTTTCCCTCTCCAAATGGATAGGGGAGGAAGCATTCCGAGGAGGTGAGGCCTTTTCTCCCTCTTGTTGCCCGACTGGCACGGTGAGTCCTGCCACCATGGCAGCCACCTCCTCAGCCAGAGAACGAGAGGGGGGTGGGGGTTGCTCAACCTCCACACCCCCGCTTGTTGTTGCTCCTTCAATGCGAGGAACGTCAGGGGGAATTTGATCGAGGGGCGTGGGGTTGCTTCCAACCCCAGCACTCCTCGATAGTTTTATTTTGAGGCGCATCGGCCTCTTCAAATCATCGAACTTGTAGGTGGGAACCGCCTTTGGGCCATCACCTTCTGCGTCGAGAACTTCTTCCATTTGACGGGATTTGACCTCGTCAATGGGAATAGGAATCGAGTCCTCCCCCGTTGCACCACCAGTGGGGGTGGGAGGAATTTCTTCCTCACCACCCCCGTTTTCATCATCTCCACCAGAGGGGGTGGAAGACAGATCATCCTCGCCGTTCCCATCCTCGTCTTCGTCATTACCACTGTTGTCGTGGCTGACATTTTCAATCTCTTCATCTTCCTCGTCGCTCCCCTTCTTCTCTTTTTCTTCTTCATCTTCTTTTTTCTTCCCTTCATTTTCATCTTCCTTTGGCTTGATAAGGGTTTTTCGCTTCTTCTTCACGGGGCCTCTTTGGAGCACCAACTTCTCATCCACGGTAGGCAATCGGCGCCTTGCAGTGTAGATTTTCTTCTCGGCCCGAACCTTCCGGATGATCTTACCCGTATGGGGGTCCTCCTCATAGTCAGAGTATAGGACTTCATTGTCCTCGTATCTATACTTTGATCGGTGGAGGAGATTGGCCTTGCCATATCTCACGGGGCAGTTGGAGAACTGTTTCCATGACCTGGTCCCGCAGGTCAACTCAAGAAATAAGTTGTCGATAGCTCCAGCCCTCTCAGAAGTCCAGGCAAAGATGCCTCCCTCGCTGTACATCTTCACTGCATCGTGCACGCTGTCTCGGGGGGTGTCGGGCACTGACATGGATGTCCATGCGCCGGAAACAGAGATAGGCCAATCTGTGTACAGTTTGTCCGAAGGAACTGTATCAGTTAGCGGGCGCAGCGGAGACACACCGGTCAAATTGTAGAATGGGCTGTCCCTCCTGTAAGCCCACCGATAGTGGAAGAAAAAGTATCCAAGCTCGATCCGAGCGTCTTCACCTTCTGGGATGGTGGAGTAACAAGCCTTCAAGTCTTCTTGAAAATCCGACTCCACGCGGCAGAATGCGTAGATAATTCGCCAGGCGTTCCCAGTGACCTGCCCCGGGCAAAGGCCAGAGGTGTTCAGTAATCTTGCCGCGAAGGGTGGCAGAGGTAGACGCAGACCGCAGTTGAGTTGGCCGACGGTTACAATGGTTCCCATGACCTTCTCATTACTAGCAAAGCTGGTGAATACGGTCTTCTTGTCGATGCCGAAAGCAGTCTGGATGCTAGGGAGTGAAGGCTGTGCCCCTTTCCCTTCTGTGAAGAAAGAGAGCAGTGCTTGCCATTTCTTTCTCTTCGTATCCGTGAACTCACCACCTATATTGTACATATACTCCGTCTCCTCTGTCAGAGGCATGAGCGGACCCAGAACAAATTTCACTTTCGGGATATGCTCTGGCCTAGATGGCGCTGAAGCAAATCCTACTCCTTGGTGCCTCTTGCCCAGTTGGCCAAGTTCGGCAAGCGCGGCCTTGCCTTTGCCACGACCCCTCGGAGGGGAGGGAACTTCAACAACTTCAACAATTTCCTTCCCTTTTCTCTTTGAGGGAACCGTACCGAACTTCTTCGAACTGCCAGAGGAAGCCATCTGATCGATCGTGCAAAAGCAGAAATCGGGAGCAAAGAGTCTGGACTTCGAAAAATTTTGGAAGCGTGAGGCGAAATGACAGCTGGTGAAAGCTTTTGTACCCAGGGTAAAACAGGTGCGCAAATCGAGAAGACACGTGTCTTCACCATATCAAATCGCGTGTTTTTGTAGGTACACGTGGCATCCATCCGTAGCAAGCGCAAAATCAGGCGAAACGTCGGACCACCGGTCCACGTGAACCAAACGGTCCAAGCGAGTCACCGGTCTGAGTAAACCGAACCGCCGGTTCAAAGCCACGTTAAAGCCAACCAAATATTCAAAACAGGCAGGATCAAGCTCCATCAATGTTCGAAACTCTGCCGAAAGAATCGAAGAACGAAGCAGTAAACCTTCTCTGAAGGGCAGGTTCAAAACTTTATATTGTTCTGACAAATTTCTATTGGATCTGGCAAAAAACCAAGGTTTTTTGCCGATCACTCGAACCTTGACCGGATATTTTTTCACCGATCGGACAAACCTGTCCGATCGGCGAAAATCATTCGATCGGTCAAATTTCTATTGGATCTGGCAAAAAACCAAGGTTTTTTGCCGATCACTCGAACCTTGACCGGATATTTTTTCACCGATCGGACAAACCTGTCCGATCGGCGAAAATCATTCGATCGGTCAAATTTCTACTGGATCTGGCAAAAAACTAAGGTTTTTTGCCGATCACTCGAACCTTGACCGGATAATTTTTCACCGATCGGACAAACCTGTCCGATCGGCGAAAATCATTCGATCGGTCAAATTTCTACTGGATCTGGCAAAAAACTAAGGTTTTTTGCCGATCACTCGAACCTTGACCGGATATTTTTTCACCGATCGGACAAACCTGTCCGATCGGCGAAAATCATTCGATCGGTCAAATTTCTATTGGATCTGGCAAAAAACCAAGGTTTTTTGCCGATCACTCGAACCTTGACCGGATATTTTTTCACCGATCGGACAAACCTGTCCGATCGGCGAAAATCATTCGATCGGTCAAATTTCTACTGGATCTGGCAAAAAAGCAAGGTTTTTTGCCGATCACTCGAACCTTGACCGGATATTTTTTTCACCGATCGGACAAACCTGTCCGATCGGCGAAAATCATTCGATCGGTCAAATTTCTATTCGATCTGGCAAAAAACCAAGGTTTTTTGCCGATCACTCGGACCTTAACCGGATATTTTTTCACCGATCGGACAAACCTGTCCGATCGGCGAAAATCATTCGATCGGTCAAATTTCTATTGGATCTGGCAAAAAACCAAGGTTTTTTGCCGATCACTCGAACCTTGACCGGATATTTTTTCACCGATCGGACAAACCTGTCCGATCGGCGAAAATCATTCGATCGGTCAAATTTCTATTGGATCTGGCAAAAAACCAAGGTTTTTTGCCGATCACTCGGACCTTGACCGGATATTTTTTCACCGATCGGACAAACCTGTCCGATCGGCGAAAATCATTCGATCGGTCAAATTTCTATTGGATCTGGCAAAAAACCAAGGTTTTTTGCCGATCACTCGAACCTTGACCGGATATTTTTTCACCGATCGGACAAACCTGTCCGATCGGCGAAAATCATTCGATCGGTCAAATTTCTACTGGATCTGGCAAAAAACTAAGGTTTTTTGCCGATCACTCGAACCTTGACCGGATAATTTTTCACCGATCGGACAAACCTGTCCGATCGGCGAAAATCATTCGATCGGTCAAATTTCTACTGGATCTGGCAAAAAACTAAGGTTTTTTGCCGATCACTCGAACCTTGACCGGATATTTTTTCACCGATCGGACAAACCTGTCCGATCGGCGAAAATCATTCGATCGGTCAAATTTCTATTGGATCTGGCAAAAAACCAAGGTTTTTTGCCGATCACTCGAACCTTGACCGGATATTTTTTCACCGATCGGACAAACCTGTCCGATCGGCGAAAATCATTCGATCGATCAAATTTCTACTGGATCTGGCAAAAAACCAAGGTTTTTTGCCGATCACTCGAACCTTGACCGGATATTTTTTCACCGATCGGACAAACCTGTCCGATCGGCGAAAATCGTTCGATCGGTCAAATTTCTACTGGATCTGGCAAAAAACCGGGGTTTTTTGCCGATCACTTGATCCTTGACCGGTTGAATTTTGACCGATCGGTCAAAATTTGACCGATCAGTCAAAATTTGTCCGATCGGACAAAAATTGACCGATCAGACAAAATCATTTGATCGGTCAAAATTCTACTAGATCGGTCAAAAAACCGTGTTCTTTGACCGATCACTCGATCCTTGACCGGTTGAATTTTGACAGATCGGTCAAAATTTGACCGATCGGTCAAATTTGACCGATCGGTCAAAATTTGACCGATCAATCAAAATTGACCGGTCAGTCCTTTTTTACGCTAACACGCGACAAGTTTCTTCGTGTCCTTTTTTCAAAACAGGGAGTTGCTGTTCTTTGCACCAAATCCAAGCCAGCCAGAAGGCAATCTAGCTAACTTGGAGGGGGTAACTGTGGGTGCAAATTTTGGCAGAAGTCTACCAACTACCACGGGACCCACCGGCCCTGCCTGGTGGGCCCATGAAGACCACCGCAGGACCCACCGGCCCTGCCTGGTGGGCCCACGAAGACTACCACGGGACCCACCGGCCCTGCCTGGTGGGCCCCCGAATACCACAGCGGGACCCACCAGCCCTGCCTGGTGGGCCCCTGAGTACCACAGCGGGACCCACCGGCCCTGCCCGGTGGGCCCATGAAGGCTTCCGAGGGACCCACCAGCCCTGCCTGGTGGGCCCCCCAAGTACCACAAACGGGACCCACCGGCCCTGCCTGGTGAGCCCCTAAGACAGCAGCGGAGCCCACCAGCCTTACCTGGAGGATCCCCAGATACGACGGCAGAAACCGCCATTTAACCCAGAATTCCCACCAGAGAATCCTATAAATAGCAGAGCCTTCGAATGTAAAAGGATCCGAAAAAATTCTGATTTCCACTCTGAGATCTGACTTTCAGAACCAGAGCTCTGGGATTTTCAACTTCTGATCTACCATCTCTCCTTGATATTCTTTTCTCCTTAAAAGAGATCAGAGGGTTTTCAGTGACACTCGGCCTGTCGAGGTCACTTCAACTGAAGTGTTAGTGAATTCGGGTTGCTCCCTATAGCACGGAGACGTAGGCTTCGGCTGAACTCCGAGATCACATCTCGTGTCACAATCTCTCTGATTGCATAACACTTTCTATTGACATATCAAAAGGCTTCAACTTCAATCAACAGATCGACCAACGATCTTCGACGTCAACTTCAACTCCAATTGACTGGTGCTGCGAGAGTCTTCGGGTCGGCACGAAGATTTTCCCCCACATGGATCGTATGAATGAATTAGATTGGATCGTATTAATGAATAAGAATGGATCGTGCGAATGAATTAGAATGGATCGTACGGATCCATTCTATTTCATTCGTATGATCCATTCTAATTCCTTCGTATGATCCATTCTTATTCATTCCCATGAATGTATCCATTCTAATTCATAAGTACGATCCATTCTAATTCATTTATACGATCCAATCTAATTTATTCATACAATCCATTCTAATTCATTCGCACGAATTTATCCATTCTAATTTATTTGTACGATCCATTCTAATTCATTCGCACAATCTATTCTAATTCATTCGTGCGTTCCATTCTAATTCATTCGCACAATCTATTCTAATTCATTCGTACGATCCATTCTAATTCATTCGCACGATCCATTCTAATTCATTCGTACGATCCATTCTATTTCATTCATACGATCCATTCTAATTCATTCGTCGATCCATTCTAATTCATTCGTACGATCCATTCTAATTCATTCACATGAATGTATCGATTCTAATTTATTTATACGATCCATTCTAATTCATTCGTACGATCTATTCTATTTCATTCGTACGATCCATTCTAATTCATTCGTACGATCCATTCTAATTCCTTCGTACGATCCATTTTAATTCATTCGCACGATCCATTCTAATTCATTCGTACGATCCATTCAAATTCATTCGCACGATCCATTCTAATTCATTCGCACAATCTATTATAATTCATTTGCACGAATGTATCCAATCTAATTCATTCGTACGATCCATTCTAATTCATTCGCACGATCCATTCTAATTCATTCATACAATCCATTCTAATTCATTCGTACGATCCATTCTAATTCATTTGCATGAATATATCCATTCTAATTCATTCGTAAGATCCATTCTAATTCCTTCGTACGATCCATTCTAATTCCTTTGCACAATCTATTCTAATTCATTCGTACGATCTATTCTAATTCATTCGTATGATCCATTCTAATTCATTCGTACGATCCATTCTATTTCATTCGCACGATCCATTCTAATTCATTCGCATGATCCATTCTAATTCATTCGTACGATCCATTCTAATTCATTCGTACGATCCATTCTAATTCATTCGTACGATCCATTCTAATTCATTCGTACAATCCATTCTATTTCATTCGTACGATCCATTCTTACTCATTCGTACGATCCATTCTAATTTATTCGCACGAATGTATCCATTCTAATTCATTCGTACGATCCATTCTAATTCATTCGTACGATCCATTCTAATTCATTCGTATGATCCATTCTAACTCATTCGCAAGATCCATTCTAATTCATTCGTACGATCAATTCTCATTCATTCGCACGAATGTATCCATTCTAATTCATTCGTATGATCCATTCTAATTTATTCGTACGATCCATTCTAATTCATTCGTATGATCCATTCTAATTCCTTTGTACGATCCATTCTAATTCATTCATACGATCCATTCTAATTCATTCGTACGATCCATTCTAATTCATCGCACGATCCATTCTAATTCCTTCGTACGAATGTATCCATTCTAATTCATTCGTACGATCCATTCTAATTCATTCGCACGATCCATTTTAATTCATTCGCACGAATGAATCCATTCTAATTCATTCGTACAATCCATTCTATTTCATTCGTACGATCCATTCTTACTTATTCGTACGATCCATTCTAATTCATTCGCACGAATGTATTCATTCTAATTCATTCTTACGATCCATTCTAATTCCTTCGTACGATCCATTCTAATTAGTACGATCCATTCTATTTCATTCATACGATCCATTCTAATTCATTCGCACGATCCATTCTAATTCATTCATACGATGCATTCTAATTCATTCACACGATCCATTCTAATTCATTCGTACGATCCATTCTAATTCATTCGTACAATCCATTCTATTTCATTCGTACGATCCATTCTTACACATTCGTACTCGTACGATCCATTCTAATTCATTCGTACGATCCATTCTAATTCATTCGCACGAATGTATCTAGATCCATTCTAATTCATTCGCACGATCCATTCTAATTCATTCACACGATCCATTCTATTTCATTCGTACGATCCATTCTAATTCATTCATACGATCCATTCTAATTCATTCGCACGATCCATTCTAATTTATATGTACGATCCATTCTATTTCATTCGTACGATCCATTCTAATTCATTCGTACGATCCATTCTTATTCATTACCATGAATGTATCCATTCTAATTCATACGTACGATCCATTCTAATTCATTTATATGATCCAATCTAATTCATTCATACAATCCAATCTAATTCATTTGCACGAATTTATCTATTCTAATTCATTCGTACGAACCATTCTATTTCATTCGTACGATCCTTTCTTACTCATTCGTACGATCCATTCTAATTTATTTGCACGAATATATCCATTCTAATTCATTCGTACGATCCATTCTAATTCCTTCGTACGATCCATTCTAATTCATTTGCACGAATGTATCCATTCTAATTCATTCGTACGATCCATTCTAATTCATTCGTACGATTCATTCTAATTCATTAATATGATCCAATCTAATTCATTCATACGATCCAATCTAATTCATTCGCGCGATTCATTCTAATTCATACATACGATCCAATCTAATTCATTCCTACGATCCATTCTAATTCATTCGCACGAATGTATCCATTCTAATTCATTCGTACGATCCATTCTAATTCATTCGCACGATCCATTCTAATTCATTCATACGATCCATACTAATTCATTCATACGATCCAATCTAATTCATTCGTACGATCCATTCTAATTCATTCGTATGTATCCATTCTAATTCATTCATACGATCCATTCTAATTCATTCGTACGATCCATTTTAATTCATTCGCACGATCCATTCTAATTCATTAATACGATCCATTCTAATTCATTCGTACGACACACGATCCATTCTAGTTCATTCATACGATCCAATCTAATTCATTCATACGATCCATTCTAATTCATTCGTATGGGATCGTATGAATGAATTAGAATAGGTTGTGCTAATGAATTAGAATGGATCGTACGAATGAATTAGAATAGATTGTGCGAATGAATTAGAATGGATTGTATGAATGTATTAGAATGGATCGTACGAAGGAATTAGAATGGATACATTCGTGCGAATGAATTAGAATGGATCGTACGAATGAATTAGAATGGATACATTCGTGCGAATGAATTAGAATGGATCGTATGAATGTGTTCAGGGATATTTTTCGCTGGCTCGGGCGGTCTCCCTGCAAGACAAAGAAAAACGTAAGAACGGCTGGCTCCCTTAGGAGCGCAGGCCCTCCGACGCTCAAGTCAGTCTCAGGTGATTGATGGAGTGTGATCGTAAACCAAAGTGGTAGGGATGAGGGTTTCGAACCTGTACTTTGGAGCCGGGGGTGGCACTTTTATAGCCTTTCGCGACCTATCGGGATGCAACACCTGGCCACTTTTCTAGCACCTTCTAGACCCCCACGTTTCGGCCTACATGGGCCTCTAGCAGCCTTTAGCGCATGGGCTCCTGACAGCCTTTGTCGTCTAGCTCGCCAGTCGGTGTAGTGGGGGAGAGTACCTATCTTGTCGCTGCCAGATGGATCTTCTGGAACGTTCAAGTCTGGGAGGTCCCGAACCGACTCGGGCGGGCTTCCGTGGACTACAATCGTCCACGTAGCTTCAGAGGGGTTTCGAAACCTGGCAACCTTTGTGTCATTCTACTGGTGGCGGCTTTGAGGAGGAAGCAGAGGTTAGCTCGCCTCTAAATTTACCTTCTTTGCCCTTGCCGGGAGTCGGACTCCGGGGAGGGCGACCTCTTTCGGCGACGAAAACGGTTTGGTGATTCTTTCGAGCGCTCTACCGGTGTTCTGTTGATGCCCTTCTAAGTTTTCTCTTTGGCCAGAGGTCCCGCGTGAGCCTTGGGGCGGGCTCCAGTGTGAAAGGTGGGGCGATCTCTTCCTTGAGCTGGGGGGCGAGGGTATGTTCCCGCGCGAGTTTCTTTCCCTTTAAATTCCTGGGGTCTATAAGATCCATAAAAAGGGACTGATTGACGGCGAGCTCCTCGCGAGCTGGGGGCGAGCTCCTCACGAGCCGGGGGCGAGCTCCTCGCGAGCTCCTTTCGAGCTAGGGGCGAGCTCTTTGCGAGCTGGGGGGGGGGGGGGGGGGGGGGGGGGCGAGCTCCTCGCGAGCTGGGGGGGAGCTCCTCGCGAGCTGGGAAGGCGGGCTCCTTGCGAGCTGGGGGCGAGCTCCTTGTGAGCTGGGGGCGAGCTCCTTGCGAGCTGGGGGCGAGCTTCTTGCAAGCTGGGAGGGCGAGCTCCTTGCGAACTGGGGGCGAGCTCCTTGCGAGCTGGGAGGGCGAGCCCGGTGTAAGCTTGGGCGGGCTCCTTCACGCTCTTTGTGTAAGCGATTCACCGATCTTTAGTTGTAATGCACTCAGATACAAGGTGCCCATACAGCCCAATGGGGATCCAGCTCCTAATAATCGTTCGATCGAGCCCATACGGATCTGAGGGTTCCAACTCCTGGACGGGTTTTAACGCGGGTTTGACTCGTGACGCATCGTTACCCGAGATATGGGGTTTCAGCCACCCCCAACATTACCCCCTCCTGAGGAAGCGATCAAGGAAACTTGGCGCTGGCTCAGGAGTCTTTTTGCAAACTTTGGGCGGGTCAGGAGTACCAACCACTGGCGACCTCCTTCTTGCGCGAGTTAGTAGCACATGGTCGGGGTTCACTCCGGGCGGGCTGCGGGTACCGGCCGCAGGTGACCTTGCGTCGAGAGCTTTGACTCCCAGTATCTCATGAGCGAGGCCTTAAGGACGCTGCTGTTCTGTCCAAGGGACGCAGTTATCTATTGCCCACAAGCGTCAGGCGGGCCGGGTGCATCAGCCACGAGCGGTCTCCCTCTGGCGCGAGCTCATCATACGCGGCCAGGGTCTTCCACGGGCGAGCTGCGTGCACCTGCCACGGGCGATCTGGTAGCTCGGGCTTCGCGCCAAATCTCCGGCGATCGTATCATCTTAAATACGATGCGGGTCTCGAGATCCGAAACCGATATAATGAATCTCATCATGAGATCTTGATCCGTGCGGGACACGTGTCTCATCCTGATTGGTCCACTTCTTTTACCAGAAAGGACGTCGGCGCTGGCGCAGCTTTCTCCACGCGTGGTCCACGTGGCGCCTTGCGATTGGAAAGAAACGAGCTGTCGCCTTTGCTGTCATCACACCGCCTCGTTGAGCACGCTCGAGCATTAACTGACCCGCCGATCCCCCTGCCTCTAATCCCTCTATAAATAGGGGTGGAGGGGGGATTTTCATCCTTCCGCGTAAATCAGATCTCCCTCTTCTCTGCTTCTCCTTGCTTCAGCTTGCTTCAACTCGCGCTTCCTTCATGGCCTCCGCTTCTGACGTCGCCGCTGCTATTGCTGCTGCTGCCGCCGCCGCCCAAGCCTCCGAACCTGTCATCGAAACGGTGGTGGTTTGGTTGCAAAACCCCGTCGGGGTGCCCGTAGGGGACAGTATCCGGGCGTCGATCGATCTCCCTCGGGAGATCCTTGTCACCGAGATGCCACTCCGCGGGAGGCCGCCCCAAGGCACCGTAGCCTCTGTCGGGCTGTTGTGGTCTGGGTTGCGGTTCCCACTGAGTCATCTCGCCGGGGAGTTCTTGGAGTTGACGGGGCTTTGCCCCGCTCAACTCTCCGGGAACTCCTGGGGGATACTCTACGGGCTATCCCAGCTGGAGACCGCCCTGAAGGTGAGGATCCCACTGAGCTACCTGCTCAAGAAGTGGCTCCTCAGACCTGGGCCGATCTTCAGCACCGCGGGCTGCGGGTACTTCTACCTCGCCGGGCGGCCTGGCGAGGTGCTCCCCTTCTTCGCCATCGAGAATAAGGACCGCCACTGGAAGGACTACCCTTTCATGGTGGTCGGCGACTGGCGCGGGCGCCACAGTGGAGTCCCGGCTCACCCCGAGATTCCCATGACGGCGGTCGTCCGGGAGATGTCCTTCTTCCGGGCGGGGAAGAAGAAGTGCATCGCGCCCGATCGGGAGCGGTCTTTGGACGAGGCGTTCCTCCACTACCTCGGAGGGCGCACCCCGGAGAAGATCACCGCCCCCGACTTCGCCTTCTAACTAAAGAACGGGAAGACCGGCGCGATCCTGCTCAAGTAGAAGATCGTTCGGAAGAAGAAGGAAGCCCCTCTTCCCTTCGAAGGGACCAACAAAGGGGCAGGGAGCTCGGGGGGTAACCCTCGCAAGAAGACGGTCCGGAGGCGGGCCTCGCCCATCCGCCTCAACGACCCCGACACCATGGAGATGCTCCGCCAGGATGCGCCCTCCGCACCTCCGCAACCTCCTCGCCAGGACACCGGCACAGGTCAGCCACCCGCCCCGCTCTCAATTATTCGTCGCAAGCTTCAATTCCTCGAGCCCGACGATCCGAACGTCGAACTCCTCCTCCCGGCGGGCCGACTCCCACCGAAATTCTGGGCGGTCCCAGCGCGGGCTCCTCTTCGGAAGAGGGGAGGGTGCCCCACTACCTGCGGCAACTGCTGGGCCGCAACGTCTTCGCCCGAGCCCCGTTTGCCTCTATTAGTGAACGCCTTGCCGAGGTATCTCTCTTTTTTTATCTTTGTGCAAAACTTCATTTCTTGCTAACTTTTTCATCTCTCATGCAGGTGGAGAAGCAGAACCAAGCTTTAGCCGCGGAGGTCGCTGGGGCCGGGAAGGCGCTGGCCGCTTTGTTCGACGACTCCCTTTGGGGGTCCGAGCGCAAGGTGGACGAGCACATCCACGAGCTCTAGCGGGCTAAGCACGCCGAGGCACAGAAGGAGGTAGAGGAACTGCGCCGTAGGGTCTCGAACCTGGTGTCGGGCTTGGCCGTGGCTGAGATAGCCAAAGCTCAATCCGTTGCCGCTCTTATTAAGGCCAAGGCGGAGCGAGATGAGGCTGTGTCTGCCAAGGAAGCCGCTCAGAAAGAGGTGACTTAACTTCAAAGCGAGATCGCCGCTTTGAAGGCGGAGATCGTCGCTCTGAAGGAGACTCACGCCAAAGGCCTCCTAGCTCAGCAAGGCCGCCTCCAAGCCCAACTGGACGATCTCCTCAAGAAAGGCGCCATGGCTGCTATGGAGAAGTACAAGACCGAGAAGTCGAAGAAGCGGCGCCGAGGAGACGACAGCGGGGCGGAGACTAGCAAGCCCTGAGCTTGCTCATTTTGTAACTGTTTTTGTAACCTCTTTTGATTAATGAGAAGTTCTTTAGTCCGCCCCTTATTCTTTTTACTTTTTCTGTGTTGCTTTCTTTCTTTCTTTCCACGAGTCCGCTTAACAATCTTGGCAGCGATCTCGAGGGCCATACCCCGGGCGAGGCAACTAATTCGATTCAATCATTTTTATTTTAAAATATATGCAAACGAAAAGCTCGGCATGCTCGCTAAATCTCATTATAATTTCTGGGCCCGGAAAAAAGATGAGCGAACCAAATAACTTCAAAAAAAAAATTTCCCTACGCTCAGAGATTTAAATCAATTTTATTTTGAAGTAAACTAGTAAGTGCTAGATGCCCCCTGCCCGGTTAATTACCCCCAAGGATCCTGATCACTGGACATGCCCTTTGAGGGGTTACCAAGGGATGTTCGGGCTACCTGAAAAAAAGGGGGTCGCCCTTCTCAAGTTTCCCTAGATCACACCGGGAGGCTTCCGTTCATGGCCGGTGAGCGCGAAGGATCTCGACTAGGCTTTAAGTCCTCTTGACAGCGGACTACCCTGGAGATCTCGAGGTCGCTTACTGGCGGCCTCTAAGGAGTCCGGTCTTGCTTTAAGTCCGCATTGCGGCGGACTACCCCGAGAATCTCAAGGTCGCTTTCTTGCGGCCTCTGAGGAACCCGATTTTGCTTTAAGTCCGAACGACGGCGGACTGTACCTTTAGAATGCGCATGCTCCTCTGCGGGTTCTCTATACACCGAGCTTCCTAGCTAAAATACTTTGGTGAAACCGGTATTGTTCGTTCATAAATTCCTCAGAAGATAATTTTACAAAAGGTCGCCAGTCCTAGGCATAAAACTTCCGAAGATGCAGAACGTTCCAAGGTCGCTCAAGCAGATCGCCCTCAGCAGTCATCAATTGGTAGGCCCCTGATCCTCGCGCCTGATGCACTACGTAGGGGCCTTCCCAGTTCGCCGCAAGCTTTTCGGCGTTGGGTTCTTGCGTGTTCGCGAACACCTTTCTCATCACCAAATCGCCAGCTTTGAACGCTCGATGGCGAACTTTCTTGTCGTAGGCGCGCTTCATTTCTTGTCGGTACCCGGCGAGGTGTAGGTTGGCGCGCTCTCGTCGTTCTTCAAGCTGATCGAGGGAGTCGGTGAGCAGTTTGTCATTCTCGACCTCCCCCGCCGCAAGCCTTCTTTCGGTGGGTAGCTCGGCCTCTACGGGCAGTACGGCTTCGCATCCGTAAGTGAGATCGAAAGGTGACTCGTTAGTTGAGCGACGTGGAGTAGTGCGATAGGCCCATAGGACACCATCGAGCTCCTGCTCCCACAATCCCTTCTTTCCTTCCAACCTCTTCTTGAGGTTGTCCAGGATTATGCGATTCGTGGCTTCGGCCTGCTCGTTGCTTTGGGGGTACCTTGGAGACGAAAACCTCAGGTCGATCCCGTATTCGTCATAAAAGCTTCTGACCAAGCGATTGTCGAACTGGTGACCATTATCGGTGATAAGTACCCGTGGCAGACCGAACCTGTAGAAAATATTCTTCCAGAGGAAGTCTTTTACTTGCTTCTCGCCTATCTTAGCTAGTGGGACCGCTTCCACCCATTTGGTGAAGTAGTCCGTAGCTACTAAGATGAATTTCTTTTGCCGAGCCGATATGGGAAATGGTCCCACAATGTCGAGCCCCCATTGCTGAAAAGGCCAGGGGCTCACCAGAGGGTGCAGCTCAACTGCGGGCATGTGATTCGTTGGGGCGTGCTTCTGGCATTGAACGCATCTTTGGGTGACCTTCAAAGCATCTTGTTCCAGAGTGGGCCACCAATATCCTTGTCTCCTGACCTTTGCTGCCAGAGACCGCCCACCAGCGTGGTTTCCCGGCTCGCCGGAGTGAATGCAATTCAAAACTTCTCCGGTCTCGGGGCTCTCGATGCAACGAAGATTTGGCCCACCAAAAGATCTTCGAAAAAGACGACCCCAGCGAATGAGATAGCGTCCAGCACACTTCTCCACTCGCCGGGCTTCTTCTCTATCTTCTGGGAGCTCGCCGTTCAGGAGAAAATGAAGGATGGGTGCGGTCCATCTGCCGGGCGATACATCGGCTGAGACCTGGTTGACGGCGGGTTCTATCAGTTGGAGTCGAGATTGAGCTTGGACCTTGATGAAGATCTGGCGAGCTTCTGATGCTCCCAGTAGGGAGGCGGCATTTGCCAAAGCATCAGCCCGCCTATTATCGGTCCGTGGAATTTGCTCGAAAGAAATCTTCTCGAATCCTGCGGCCTTGTCTTTTACCAGGTCAACGTAGCTCGCCATTCGTACATCCTGGGAAGCATAATCTCCATTGATTTGGCAAATGATCAGCTGAGAATCGCTAAAGACTTTTAGGCTTTTAGCGCCCACCTCCTGGGCAAGCTTTAGTTCGGCTAACAGTGCCTCGTATTCCGCTTCGTTGTTGGTGGCCACGAAATCCAGTCGGATTGATTTCTCGAGGAGTACCACCTGGGCGATCAGCGCGACCCCGATTCCGGCTGCAAAAGAGTTAGAGGAACCATCAACGAATAGTTCCCAGTCCCCTATTTTTGGATGCTTCACTTGGGGAAGCTCGCCTTGACTGCCCAAGAACCTCGCCTTCCCAGGGTGCGCCTCAGTTGGCTCATCCTCCTGGTACTGGACCGGTTCTTCTATGGGGAAGTCCGCCAGGAAATCTGCAAGAGCCTGCCCTTTGACGGTGACTCGAGGGACATACTCCAGGCCATAGGCGGCGAGCTCGGTGGACCATCGATAGAGCCTTCCTGCCACCGAGGGCTTAGAAAGTGCACTCTTCAAAGGGTGCTCCGTGATAACCTTGACGGTGTGCGCCGAGAAGTAGGGGTGGAGCTTTCTCGCGGTAAGGACCAAGGCCAATGCGACCTTCTCGATTGGTCGATACCGGAGCTCGGCGGGAAGCATCGTATGGCTCACAAAGTAAACAGGCCGCTCTACCTTTGCCTCTTCCACTACGAGGACCCCGCTCACCGCACTCTCGGTAACCGCAAGATACACGCCCAGCTCAGCGCCATCCTTCGGTGCCGCTAGAATTGGCGGGCTCGCCAAATAGTCCTTGATCTTTCAAAAAGCGAGCTCGCATTTTTCGTCCCAGTGGATGCTCGCTCCCTTTCTAAGCAGCTCAAAAAGAGGTCGGTAATTGTCTGAAGACTTGGAGATAAACCGGTTTAACGTGGCTATTCGCCCACGCAACCTTTGGACCTCCTGTCGTGTTCTTGGCGCGGGCATCTCGATGAGTGCTCGGATTTGCCCAGGATCGGCCTCGATCCCCCTATGGGTGACCAGGTACCCTAAGAATTTTTCGGAAGTTACCTCGAATGCGCACTTGGCTGGGTTTAGCTTCATCTGGAATCTTCGCAAAACCTCAAAGATTTCGCGGAGATTGGCAACATGCCCCTCTCGCTCTCGACTCTTTACCAAGAGGTCGTCTACGTAAACCTCAACATTTCTGCCGATCTGATCTTTAAACACCTGAGTGACCAACCTTTGGTAGGTCGCTCCAGCGTTCTTGAGTCCAAATAGCATTACACGATAGCAGAAGAGCTTTTGGTACCCCGCCCCAGAATAGAATGCGGTCTTCTCTTGGTCGTCAGCATGGAGAGGTATCTGATTATACCCAGAATACCCATCCATGAAGGATAAGGCTCGAAATCCGACAGCCGCATCGACCAGCGCACCAATTCGCGGTAGAGGGAATCCGTCCTTCGGGCATGCTCTGTTGAGGTCGGAGAAATCGATACATACTCTTTCCGCCCCGCTCTTCTTAGGCACCACCACGATATTGGAGATCCACTCGGGGAAGTGCGCCTCACGAATAAAGCCAGCTCGCTCCAGTTTCTCTATCTCTGCTGCCACTGCGGCGGACTTTGTTGCGGATATGTGCCGAGCTTTTTGTTTCACTGGTGGGAAGTCTTGCAATATGTGCAGACAATGGCAGGCGACCTCTGGGTCAATTCCTGGTATGTCTTTGAAACTCCAGGCGAACACGTCGCGGTATTCCCTGAGTAGGTTGGTTAAGGTTAGGACTTCGCCCTTGGCTAGCGAGGTCCCGAGATGGACGATCCTTGGCCCGTCCTCGCCACCGATGTTGATTTCTTGTAGCGGCTCGGCAACGGGAAAACTTTCTTTCTGGGACCCCGACAGGCATCCTTCCTCCTCTAGCTCAGGATCCACACCGCTCCCACCCGGGGGTGGAGTAGGGGATTTAGGCGAGGAGATCCCTCTTAGGTTTCGAGGGAGTTTGCTCGTGATGGGTGCTAATTGCTAGGAGGGCGCCGGCCTTTTGGCCTCAGCGACCTCCGCTTCCATGAGATGAAGGAAGTCCTGCTCGCACCTGGTAGCAGCGACTTGATCACCCCGAATCACCACGACCCCGCTTGCAGTGGGGAATTTAAGGGCCTGATGATTGGGCGACGACACCGCATTCATCTGCCTTAACCAAGGTCGCCCTAGTATGGCGTTGAAGGCGGACAGTCCGTCTACTACTGTGAAGCGGACTTGACGGACCTCCGGGACCGCTGTTACGGTGAGGGTCATCTCTCCAACGACCTTGGTGACCTCGCCGGTGAAGCCGCTGAGCGAGCCCATCGAGGGAGACAGATCGATTTGTCTCAATCCCATTCACTGAAAGGCCGATAAGAACAGGATATCGACGGCGCTTCCTAGGTCAACCAGGACCCGCCTTACCTCGATGTTCACCATCATGAGGCGTATGACGAGTGGGTCATTATGGGGGTAACGACCCCAGCCATGTCGTCCTCCGAGAACCAGATGAAATCGTGGGCTTCTACCCTTGGCGTTTGGAGTAAAACAGGAGTTAGAGAGACGGAAAATACCCTCTGAGCTCGCTCCATCTCTCTGACTTGTCGGCGAACCTCATTACTGGATCTTGGGCCGCTCAGGCGCCCGCTAATGGTGTGGCAGATCGTCGGTCCTCCCGGGGAAGGCGGAGGTAGAGCGGGCTCAGCAGGCCCCGGGCGGTCTCCCTCCCGAGGGACCCACGCGGGGACTACCTCGAACCTCCTCGGGGGTGAGATGAATTGATCCAAATGGCCTAAGGTGACCAAATCCTCCAGGTGGTTTTTCAGAGCTTGGCACCTATTGGTGTGATGCCCGGGGCTGCAATGAAAGGCGCATCGTCGAGTATTGTCGGTGGAGCCAGGCTCTCCGACCTGAAGGGGCGGTGGATACTGAACGAAAGGTTCATTCTGGATCTGGTGCAGCACTTGCCCCGGGGAGTGGGTCAACACAGTGAAATCCCGCTCTCCGGGTCCTGGAGGTAGGCGCCAGTTCGCCGACCTTCCAGCGGCCCCTGCGGGGATTTCTTCGGGCTGTAAGGGGGGAGCAACAGGTGGATCGGTCTGTACCACCACGGGGATATATCCCGCCGCTCCACAGCTATGACGATGAGGGGTCGCAAAACTGGAGCAGGCCGCTGCTCTACCGCCTTGCCTTTCCGGTCGAGCACCACATCTTTAAGCTTGATGTGCTGCTGGACGAGGGCGAAAAGCTTGACCATTGTTCACGGGTCCTTTATAACCAGCGTGTCATGGAGCTTGCCACCTTCGGGAAGGGCGTTCCGGAACGCGCTTACCGCCGTGCGATCTTGACCGACCGCATCTTCCAGAGCGAGGTAGGCATTTCGGAACCTCGTCGCGAAGCTGCGAAGGGTTTCGCAAGCTCCCATGGCCAAGGTGAAGAGAGACTCAATCCTCTTAGGGGGTTGTCTGTTACAACGGTACTGCTCTAGGAACAACCTAGATAGGGTAGGAAAATCTGGGATAGTGCCGGATGGCAGTTTGTGGAACCAGTTCAATGCTGAGCCCGCCAAACTACTTGGGAATGCCCGGCATAAAACATAGTCTTGGTCCCGGAAAAACAAAAGCTTTCGGTAGGCCAAGAGATGATCAACGGGATCTTGCGACCCGTCGAACAATACAAATTTTGGGGGGGTCCAATGGTACGGAAAACCTCCTCGGTACACTTAGCTGGTGAAGGGCAAGCTACCTCCGTGGGCGGCGAGGTCCTCCAGTAGGTCTACCGGCACGTTAGGTCGCTGCCAGTGCCCGGGGAAAATGTTGGAAATAAATCCAAGGTAGAGGCCCACAGCGGAAGCAAAGTGAAGGTCCGAGGACCGTGAGCGGTGTGCGTTACATATCAAAATTTTCATCGAAACGATCTACATATGCGTGTATGAATCTAGCATGGCAACTACGCGAACCCCTAACGACGATCTAACTCGAAAGAACAATCTAGCATGTATGCATGTTCTAATTATGTTAGATCTACTTGTTAGAGATTATACCTGCGTGCGGAATCTTTCACCGCGACAAATTTCTTCTTTGTCGATGGAGACGGGCTATGGATCTGCTCGACATAGCTTCGGTGCGACGGCCATAACTTTCTGATCCGAACTCCAATTGGGCTGAAATTTGGACTGTACGTAGCCAACTTCGAGACACAACTTTTCCAACAAGTTTCACGTCGTTTGGTCTTCTGTAGCTCCCGGAATTGCAGAAACAACGTTGAATTTCTGTGCAGATTCTGGACAGCAAAAGGTTACGGGAGACGCCTTCTAGTTCACCCGATCTCACACGATGCACGGCACCTCGTCGATGGATCTCTGAGTGCCTCCATACGACGAGCCTTCTCCTTCTACGAAACACCACGTGAGGAAGACGAGTCGCCATCCAATGGCGCAAGCGAGAGAGAGAGAGACGAGAGAGGAGATGCGAAGAGAGGAGAGGGGGCGGCTAGGGTTTCCCCATGCCATGGCCGGCCCTAGGGCTTGCATGGCTCTATGAATTTCGTGCACCCTCTCTCTCCTTATCATATATATAGCCGGCCTATCCATATGGATAAGGACAGTATGGATAAGGATGATTGATTCAAGCCTTATCCCTATATATCTCTTCTTTATCTCTATCCTTTCCTTGTTTTCGAAAACGGTCAAAACCAGCCCGTTTTCTGCGCCTCATAACCGGCCCCTTCATCGGAGGCAACAACCTCCCGAAACTAATGGGGCCGGCCTTGACCAGTCTCTCAACACTTAGGGCCGGCCCCCTTAGTGCATAGTGGCGCATGGTATGACCAAAACGCCCTTATGTCACTAGTTGGCCGTTCCTCGTGTACGAGACTTTACAAGGCACACATAAGTGAAGTGCACCAGTGATTTCACTATTCTCTGAGGTTCCCATAGGGTGCCCCTAGTGAAGTCAACTAGTCAACTCGCAACATGTCCCGGTGCATCGCACCTATGTGGCAAAGTCCACTTATGACAAGGAATTGCTACATGTGTCTCTGCACTAACCTAGGGTTTCCCCTTAGTGCACACACGTAGCTACGCATCTACCGTGCACTAGTGCGAAGCACTCACGGAGCGTTTGCTTGGACTTCTCGCTTCCTCTAACTACGTTCTGTGTTTCGAGGAGATGGTATAAGAACCATACATAATGTCGATAAGGTGGAACCTTCAGGGACCAGGGTTCATGGCTTCCAACTCAGACTCGATCGACACACTACCCGAGTGTACCATCGATCCTCTGAGTTCGAGTTAACCTGCGTAGCCACCCAGAGTGCGATGCAGGCTGCACTCCAATCCCCCCGGACTTACTATGTTCTCCCACATACCCCTGCTCTCCGCTTAGTATGGTAAACTCGTTGTCCCTCCACTGGTGCCATGATGCAACTCGAGCGGTGGAGAATACCGTCAGACTCGAGTGCTCATATGACTCGGTTCCTTCCAGGTTGACCACATATATCGTACCTCCGATTACTCTGACGAGCAACCGGATCCGTCATCAGTCCAACTGATGACCACCTGGCCAGGGTTTAATACGACGTAGGTCAGACCAAGGAACGCACCTCCCGTTAGGGGTGTGGATAGCCTGCAGGAGTGACATGCTGATGCAACGCCAGCCGGGTAACCCAGTACACCGTGGTTTTGGATCACTGCATCCGGATCCTCACACATTGGTGCGCCAAAGCACCACACAACTGGTTAGTCCACCAGACATGGCTCCTCAGGGTTTAGGACCGTTTTATCCTAAGCAGAAACACGGTTTAGTGCACCGGTGTCTGCTCACCGATCTGTGCACCGTGTTGGTTCCGTTCGGCCACAGACACTGTGCCTGGTAATGATCGTGGTGGAGACACCCACGCTCTGTCATCCCAACAGCTTATCCTAATAGGGCGACCAACCCTAATCAGAGCTGCGAACGTATTTAGGTTACATGGGACCAATCCATTGAGTCTCCCACTCAAGTGGATTACCATGTAGCCATGGCTCTCTGTTCTGTAATCAGAACACGTACTAAGGTACGTACCAATATGCATTCCTATACTATCAACCATACAAAGCTAAACACTAGGTTTTTACGAGCTATAGACCTCACCAATTCTAACAATCTCCCACTAGGTCTAACGAGGAATAACGGTGTTGAGCTCTGTAGCTTCTACATGCTACCCAAAAGCCTTTGCAGGAATTCCCTAAAGGAATTGGCAACATTGTCTGTAGATTCCACCTCAGTACTGCTACTTGCATTTCCTCCTATAACTGTCAGATCAAGTGCAGTTTGTACTTGATGGGTTTCCCCTCACGGCGGTGCCTAGTCTCCTTGGACCTTGCTTACCGCTCTTCTGTTGTAACAACAGATAACTGAGCCTCTGGTACGCGTCCCAAGTTCTCTAAGAACTTCCTAAGCCTTACCACCTGATATACTACTTCGCACGCAACAACGTGCTAAGCATCTTTGGTAGAGTCTGTGATGCACTTGCTTCACACTCTACCAACTACCGCTTCTAATCCCAAGATAAAAATAATCCCTGAAATCGATTTTCTGGTACACACATCTGACACCAAAGTCAGATCCTGTGTGTCCAATCGATATCAGGACCTGTGAAGTGCAAGCTAACTCACAATCCTTACTTAATGAGGATTTCTGAGTATACCCTTCACATCGGTCCAGAGATCTGGACCCGGGTTCGACTGAAACCGACCCATCTTCCTGCTGTGCAATAGATATCTAGCCTCGTAAACCGAATCTGGCTAGAATCTTATCTTAATGCGTAGCCTGTGACAGCAAGAGAATCTTGCTCTGGTTATCTCGAGTTACCTTGATTCCCAGAGCATAACTCGCCTCACTAGGGTCTTTCACATCGAATTATGATGACTACAAACCTTTATCGTAAACAATATTCCTACATCATTTTCAATCAGTAGAATATCGTTAACGTAAAGTACTAAATATACCCTTGTAGCTATTTCACTTTTCCTGTACCATCTTGGTTTATCCTCATTCTGATCAAATCCGTATGAGCGGATTCCCTTGATCAAAATAGATATTCCAACTTGGATGCTTGCATCAGTCCATAAATGGACCGTTGCAACTTGCATTCCATATCTTCCTAACCTACTGACACAAAGCCTGGGGCTACTCATCCATATGTCCTTTCCAAATTCCCGTTAGGGAATAACTGTCTTGACATCCATCAACCAGATCTCCCAACTATAATGGGCTGCGATGGATTAAGAGGATCCGAAATAGACTTAGGCATAGCTACCAGTGAGATGGTTTTGACATAGTCAATCCCTTCTCTTTTGGCAACTAATCTAGCCACTTAAGTCTTAATCGGGTGCTCTTCTAATACACATTCTACACCCTGAAGGGTGATAGTGCTATAAGTGTCAAGACTGTTTCAAGGGACATTGATGCAAATTTGTCTCCATGGTCTTTTGTTAGTAAGAGCTGTTGGAAGCTCCCACTACTTCTTCGTAGCTCTAGGGGTCATCCTCCTGAAACTCTGGATTAACTATCAAAGTCTCTCCATAGTATCTTTCAGGAGCTCTGAGGGTCCCACAACGATGAGGTGGTGGTGGTTCAAAGGAAGCTCCCACTACTTCTTCGTAGCTCTAAGGATCATCCTCCTGAAACTCTGGATTAACTATCAAAGTTTCTCCATAGCATCTTTCAGGAGCTCTGATGGTCCCACAACGACGAAGTGGTGGTGGTACAAAAGTGAATTGTTTCTACAATACCTGGTATACTAGTTTCTTGTATCATCTACTCCCACTACGTTTTTCAGATGCGCACTCTCTACCAGTACCCAGTAGTTCACCCAGAACTACCTTACCGGCAAACTTATGGTCTATAATATAATCCTGGTCTAGGTAGATGGTATTCGTAGAAACGATTACCTTCCTAACCTCAAGATCATAAAACAGTCCACCTTATGCCTCCTAAGGGTAACCTACAAACAGATATACCTGAAACTATATCTCCATCTCATCCCTCTTGTCCTTTTGCACAAGTGCAGGACAACCCTATATCTCGAGACACTATAGTGTCAGCTTTCGCTTAGACCATAGCTCTCTATAGGTCTGAGGCACTGATTTAGATAACAGATAGTTTCAGATATAAGCTACTATTTTAAGGTACAACCCCACCAAAAGATGGGTAGTACACTTGGCAATATTCATCATACTACGGACTATGTCAAACAGGGTCCGATTCCTTCTCTCGGAGACTTTATTCTGACGTGTCATCCTTGGAGCATTTAACTGGGAGCTAATCCCATGCTCCCTCAGGATCCTATGGAACCCATCCGATAGGTTTTTATTTCCTCGATAAGTCGAAGAGACTCCTTCGTCTGGACGCTCTTGGAACCATAGACGTCAAAATTAACTAACTCCCATACCTTCATGGCCCTTTTAGTTATTCTGCCGTCCAGATTACACTCATAGGTTAGAAGGATCTCCGATGATTCTGTGAACAGAAAATCGGCCTTCTTTTACCTCTGAATTTATCTGAGAAAGAATATCTAAATCAGAGGGGTCACAAATGGGATAGCTTCTCCGAAGGATTTAGATGAATTTCAGTTAGACGCTACAGCAGTCATGAAATCTATTTCCGAATTAGGATTAAATACAAAGAGATTATTCTGATCTATTCCTCTAGTAATGAAGCTATCTATTCAGTTTATGATACACACCAACGGTGCTGTCTAAAACTAAAAATTTCATTTACCAAGGAGGAAACAGAACTACATCTCTAAAGATCAAAATCCGTGTTTCGGAAAAACTAAGACAATCATATCTAACAGCTTCCGCAGCGGCTTATGGCATCAGTACCTATGTTAGGATTCCTTCACTATAAAGTAGCCTTCTGCTTTCCTTGAATCTCTGTAGACCCGAAGTCTACATTCCAAGAAGCATAAGAACTGCTACTAGATAGAGACTCAACTCCTAACATCCTGAGGCCATACTCAATCTTCAAATACCCCCTATGCTCACCACAGCAGAAATACTTCCGTCCTTGGCGTTACCAGACTTAGAATTCCACACCAGTTTCTGCACTAGAATAGTTTTCGATCTCTTATAAGTTATTCCCTTAGGTTCTTCTAAAGAAGACCTAGGTTAAGCACTAAAGGCATTGCCTTTAATCTTGATCTCATCCTTTGTCTCTTGGAAATCTCCTTAGAAGTTCTGCGTTTATCATCTCTAACTTGTTAAAGCTAAAGTCTCTGATAACGCCTTCGAAGGTTCCAGACAGGGATGCAAGATAGACGTCTTCCACCACCTCGTCATCTGGTACTATGTCTTTGGAATCTAGTTCGATCTGGAACTCAAGGATGTGTTCCCGAACAAGCATTCCCTCTGACATCTTGGTACCGACAAATATCTTGGTGGATAAGCGATGAGTCTACTGACTTCGCCTAGCAGATATCTTATGCAAGTAAAACTTTATTAGAGAAGACCCGGCATATCTCTGACTCGCTTCTAAAGAGTTGTCCGCAAGTCTGCTATAACATAGCACTTGCACATCTCCTTAGACTCTTGCTAGTCGTTATATGCCCTAGTTAGTGCCCTAGTAATATCTGGACCCATTAGGTCTAATACAGGGATATTTAGATTGCATGCCAATGTACATTTACTACCCTAAGCATAAGCTAAAGATTGCGCTTCCACTCTACGTAGTTAGAGACCCGATAACTGGTTCTCTTATGGGATAGCGGATAGGGGAACTATATGGTTGAATGAAAATGAATGCAAGAAAACTTATTTTATGGATTTTGAAAATAAGCTAATTATATCCAAATGTCAGCGCTACCCTCAAAGCGAAGACACCTCTATGGATTAATTAACCATGTATGTAAGATCTCGAAATCGACTACACCTGCCCTAGGGGGCATCATGCAGCGTCAATCCGCTTACACGGGCCTTTCCTTGACCCAGTCCAAATCTGCCAACTAAGGGCTTTGATGGACCATGGTTATCTTTTGGCCAGTACCACGTGATCACCGTTGTCTTCGCAACGAATACCTCACGTGCACTTAGGATGCTTACCCACGAGCCTAAGCAATTACGACACGGGAGTTCATGCGGCCCCCACTAGGGTGGGATGAAAAGCCCTTCTCTCCTGGCCTCGTAATCGCCATATCCTTAGGGAGGTCATTAAGTAATTTGGCATGGAAACACACAGCTCCCACCCTAGGGGGTGTGAAGTTATGCATCCCCACCCAAACACAAAACGACTGGCCGTGGAGGCCAGAGGATCTTTAAAAGTCCTCTCTTACATCCCTTATTAAAGTTGAGGGTTATTTAATGCAAGTATGAGTGTACACTAAGGTCACGACAACCTATACACTAGACCCTGGTCATACCGTGCTCCCACTAGCATTCAAGCCTTTCACGAAGCATTAATTGATCTCGGAATATCATAGTCCCTGCCTCAAGTGGATTTCTCCACTCAAGGGTCATATTACATATCCCAAGAACATCGATGCTTCACAAACTTGGCTATCACACTAATGCCCTGGAGCCTAACCTAAGGTCAGACTTAAAGGAAAGGTCTTCCACTACCATGGCGCCTTGCTTATAAATTTGACGAATGATATCATAGTAGAATTCCAACTCATTCTAGGTTTCGATGCTTGCCAAATAGGCACACCCGACTAATCGGGTGTTGACCTAATGGGGGCATAACCAAATGTGAGGAATTCATGCTATCATCAAGGGTCAATTAAATAATAGGCGTCACTAGTGGAATCCTATCCTAATAAGGTCGCTAGGACCCGAGGGGAAAGGGCATCCCTCTAACACAGATAATCAAATTATCGCATCGGGGTTCTCTACTGAAATATAAAGAACTACTGAAAGAAACAAGCACATAACTGAATCAAGTTCAGGGTCCGACCCCTGAACCTGACTGGCACAGCGCAGGCTCTTTGTCTCCTTCGCAAGGCTCCTCGATCCGGTGCAAGCCTCTGTATACGATCTTCTGACGCTTTCTGCCCTTTGCCGTCATCGTGTACGCTTCGTCGGATCGCCATCGTCCTCCAAGGTTCCGCTCATCTTCCAGTGGTGGATCTCCACGGCAAGTCCTCCTCTTCAATCTGTAACTGAAAAAGATCTAGTACGCTTCGAGCAAGTGCTCGCTCGTACACAATTTCCTAGAAAGAAAAGGAAAACAAATCTAGCAAAAGCCTGGGAATCAAGGGTGGTAAATCTTCACCTCTTGCCCGACTATGGCTCTAAAATCTATCCACACACAGAAGAAAAATATCCAGACAAAATCGCTAACACGGGGTCCGACCCCCGGTAGCAAGCAATCACATATCCAGAATAATTTTAGAAGCGGCGCCCTGCAAGAACGATTCATAGAACACACAAAATATACTATGCATGATCTACTCGTAGAACCCCGATGGCGGCACATACTATTCATGCGCGCACATGACGGTTTCATGAAAAAAATGAAACGCACACCACTAGCGTGGCTCTGATACCAATTGTTGGAAATAAATCCATGGTAGAGGCCCGCAGCGGAAGCAAAGTGAAGGTCCGAGGACCGTGAGCGGTGTGCGTTACATATCAAAATTTTCATCGAAACGATCTACATATACGTGTATGAATCTAGCATGGCAACTACGCGAACCCCTAACGACGATCTAACTCGAAAGAACAATCTAGCATGTATGCATGTTCTAATTATGTTAGATCTACTTGTTAGAGATTATACCTGCGTGCGGAATCTTTCACCGCGACAAATTTCTTCTTTGTCGATGGAGACGGGCTATGGATCTGCTCGACATAGCTTCGGTGCGACGGCCATAACTTTCTGATCCGAACTCCAATTGGGCTGAAATTTGGAATGTAGGTAGCCAACTTCGAGACGCAACTTTTCCAACAAGTTTCACGTCGTTTGGTCTTCTGTAGCTCCCGGAATTGCAGAAACAACGTTGAATTTCTGTGCAGATTCTGGACAGCAAAAGGTTACGGGAGACGCCTTCTAGTTCACCCGATCTCACACGATGCACGGCACCTCGTCGATGGATATCTGAGTGCCTCCATACGACGAGCCTTCTCCTTCTACGAAACACCACGTGAGGAAGACGAGTCGCCATCCAATGGCGCAAGCGAGAGAGAGAGAGACGAGAGAGGAGATGCGAAGAGAGGAGAGGGGGCGGCTAGGGTTTCCCCATGCCATGGCCGGCCCTAGGGCTTGCATGGCTCTATGAATTTCGTGCACCCTCTCTCTCCTTATCATATATATAGCCGGCCTATCCATATGGATAAGGACAGTATGGATAAGGATGATTGATTCAAGCCTTATCCCTATATATCTCTTCTTTATCTCTATCCTTTCCTTGTTTTCGAAAACGGTCAAAACCAGCCCGTTTTCTGCGCCTCATAACCGGCCCCTTCATCGGAGGCAACAACCTCCCGAAACTAATGGGGCCGGCCTTGACCAATCTCTCAACACTTAGGGCCGGCCCCCTTAGTGCATAGTGGCACATGGTATGACCAAAACGCCCTTATGTCACTAGTTGGCCGTTCCTCGTGTACGAGACTTTACAAGGCACACATAAGTGAAGTGCACCAGTGATTTCACTATTCTCTGAGGTTCCCATAGGGTGCCCCTAGTGAAGTCAACTAGTCAACTCGCAACATGTCCCGGTGCATCGCACCTATGTGGCAAAGTCCACTTATGACAAGGAATTGCTACATGTGTCTCTGCACTAACCTAGGGTTTCCCCTTAGTGCACACACGTAGCTACGCATCTACCGTGCACTAGTGCGAAGCACTCACGGAGCGTTTGCTTGGACTTCTCGCTTCCTCTAACTACGTTCTGTGTTTCGAGGAGATGGTATAAGAACCATACATAATGTCGATAAGGTGGAACCTTCAGGGACCAGGGTTCATGGCTTCCAACTCAGACTCGATCGACACACTACCCGAGTGTACCATCGATCCTCTGAGTTCGAGTTAACCTGCGTAGCCACCCAGAGTGCGACGCAGGCTGCACTCCAATCCCCCCGGACTTACTATGTTCTCCCACATACCCCTGCTCTCCGCTTAGTATGGTAAACTCGTTGTCCCTCCACTGGTGCCATGATGCAACTCGAGCGGTGGAGAATACCGTCAGACTCGAGTGCTCATATGACTCGGTTCCTTCCAGGTTGACCACATACATCGTACCTCCAATTACTCTGACGAGCAACCGGATCCGTCATCAGTCCAACTGATGACCACCTGGCCAGGGTTTAATACGACGTAGGTCAGACCAAGGAACGCACCTCCCGTTAGGGGTGTGGATAGCCTGCAGGAGTGACATGCTGATGCAACGCCAGCCGGGTAACCCAGTACACCGTGGTTTTGGATCACTGCATCCGGATCCTCACACACAGGTGCGCCAAAGCACCACACAACTGGTTAGTCCACCAGACATGGCTCCTCAGTGTTTAGGACCGTTTTATCCTAAGCAGAAACACGGTTTAGTGCACCAGTGTCTGCTCACCGATCTGTGCACCGTGTTGGTTCCGTTCGGCCACAGACACTGTGCCTGGTAATGATCGTGGTGGAGACACCCACGCTCTGTCATCCCAACAGCTTATCCTGATAGGGCGACCAACCCTAATCAGAGCTGCGAACGTATTTAGGTTACATGGGACCAATCCATTGAGTCTCCCACTCAAGTGGATTACCATGTAGCCATGGCTCTCTGTTCTGTAATCAGAACACGTACTAAGGTACGTACCAATATGCATTCCTATACTATCAACCATACAAAGCTAAACACTAGGTTTTTACGAGCTATAGACCTCACCAATTCTAACAGAAAACTCCCAGGGGCGGCTGCGCAGGTCCTATACGGTCATGCATGCTCCCTCAAGGGAGGTTCGGATTCGCATCGCGACGACCCTCGGGGGCTCCTGGGCGGCGGCCTCCTCGCTGTTCGCCCGCGGGCTCTTTCGACGCGGCGGTGGGTCGGTGAGAGGCAGTTGCCTCTCGAGCTTCATGAGGTAGAGCAGCCGCGGGCTCTTTCTCCCGTCGTCGATGGCGCGGGTCGCGATCCCGCTCTAGAGACCTCGCCTCCGATTCGTTAGAATCGGCACTCCGACTACGGCGGCGAGAAAGGGTCGCTCGTGAGGTTACCTGGTTGCTAGACCGCTGGATTACTAGCTTTTGCAGCCTTGTCAGCGGGGTTTCCTACGCCCCACGTACGGCCGTTCTCTCAGCTGGGGGCTCCGGATGGGAAGCCCGTCGGACCGGAAGGGTCATGGGCAGTCGCGATGCCGAGACGGGGGGTCACGCCGGGGATGCTACCCTCGCCGGCCCAGATCGCTGGCTAGTCATCGGAACCTGACGCAGCCACGTCAGTTCCTCCATCATTGCCCGCTGGGTGGCTAGCATCTCCAGAAGGAGCTGGTCACTGAGCGGGACCGGGGGTTGAGTGATCTCCACGGGGGGCCCGCTACGCGCAGATCTCGCACGGGCTCTCGTTCGCCTACGTCCCCTCATGGTCGGAGCCATCCCAACGCTACTTTCGAAAAGGGGGACTGCTATCAGCCCTGTGGCAGTGGGCGTTCTCACGGGAACCAGTCGAAAGGATCCCACAGACGGCGCCAAATGTTCGGGGATATTTTTCGCTGGCTCGGGCGGTCTCCCTGCAAGACAAAGAAAAACGTAAGAACGGTTGGCTCCCTTAGGAGCGCAGGCCCTCCGACGCTTAAGTCAGTCTCAGGTGATTGATGGAGTGTGATCGTAAACCAAAGTGGTAGGGATGAGGGTTTCGAACCTGTACTTTGGAGCCGGGGGTGGCACTTTTATAGCCTTTCGCGACCTATCGGGATGCAATACCTGGCAACTTTTCTAGCACCTTCTAGACCCCCACGTTTCGGCCCACATGGGCCTCTGGCAGCCTTTAGCGCATGGGCTCCTGACAGCCTTTGTCTTCTAGCTCGCCAGTCGGTATAGTGGGGGAGAGTACCTATCTTGTTGCTGCCAGATGGATCTTCTGGAACGTTCAAGTCTGGGAGGTCCCGAACCGACTCGGGCGGGCTTCCGTGGACTACAATCGTCCACGTAGCTTCAGAGGGGTTTCAACACCTGGCAATCTTTGCGCCATTCTACTGGAGGCGGCTTTGAGGAGGAAGCAGAGGTTAGCTCGCCTCTAAATTAACCTTCTTTGCCCTTGCCGGGAGTCGGACTCCGGGGAGGGCGACCTCTCTCGGCGACGGAAATGGTTTGGTGATTCCTTCGAGCGCTCTACCGGTGTTCTGTTGATGCCCTTCTAAGTTTTCTCTTTGGCCAGAGGTCCCGCGTGAGCCTTGGGGCGGGCTCCAGTGTGAAAGGTGGGGCGATCTCTTCCTTGAGCTGGGGGGCGAGGGTGTATTCCCGCGTGAGTTTCTTACCCTTCAAATTCCTGGGGTCTATAAGATCCATAAAAAGGGGCTGACTGACAGCGAGCTCCTCGCGAGCCGGGGGCGAGCTCCTCGCGAGCTGGGAAGCAAGCTCCTTTCGAGCTGGGAGCGAGCTTCTGGAGCTGAGGGCGAGCTCTTTGCGAGCTGGGGGGGGCGAGCTCCTCGCGAGCTGGGGGCGAGTTCCTCGCGAGCTAGGTAGGCGGGCTCCTTGCGAGCTGGGGGCGAGCTCCTTGCGAGCTGGGGGCGAGCTCCATGCGAACTGGGGGCGAGCTCCTTGCGAGCTGGGAGGGCGAGCTCCTTGCGAACTGGGAGCGAGCTCCTTGCGAGCTGGGAGGGTGAGCCCGGTGTGAGCTTGGGCGGGCTCCTTCGCGCTCTTTGTGTAAGCGATTCACCGATCTTTAGATGTAATGCACTCAGATACAAGGTGCCCATACAGCCCAATGGGGATCCCGCTCCTAATAATCGTTTGATCGAGCCCATACGGATCTGAGGGTTCCAACTCCTGGACGGGTTTTCGCGTGGGTTTGACTCGTGACGCATCATTACCCGAGATACGGGGTTTCAGCCACCCCCAACAGAATGAATTAGAATGGATCGTGCGAATGAATTCGAATGGATCGTACGAATGAATTGGAATGGATCGTATGAATGAATTAGAATGGATCGTATGAATGAATTAGAATAGACCATGCGAATGAATTAGAATGGATCGTACGAATGAGTAAGAATGGATCGTATGGGATCATACGAATGAAATAGAATGGATCGTACGAATGAAATAGAATGGATCGTACGAAGGAATTAGAATGGATACATTCGTGCGAATGAATTAGAATGGATCGTATGAATGAATTAGAATGGATACATTCGTGCGAATGAATTAGAATGGATCGTATGAATGAATTAGAATGGATCGTGCGAATGAATTAGAATGGATCGTACGAATGAATTAGAATGGATCGTACGAATGAATTAGAATGGATACATTCGTGCGAATGAATTAGAATGGATCGTGCGAATGAATTAGAATGGATCGTACGAATGAATTAGCATGGATCGTGCTAATGAATTAGAATGAAACGTACGAATTAATTAGAATGGATCGTGTCAAAGAATTAGAATGGATTGTATGAATGAATTAGAATGGATCGTATGAATGAATTAGAATGGATCGTGCAAATGAATTAGAATGGATCGTGCAAATAAATTAGAATGGATCGTACGAATGAGTAAGAATGGATCGTACGAATGAAATAGAATGGATCGTACGAATGAATTAGAAAGGATCGTGCGAATGAATTAGAATGGATCGTACAAATGAATTAGAATAGATTGTGCAAATGAATTAGAATGGATCGTGCGAATTAGAATTAGAATGGATCGTACGAATGAATTAGAATAGATTGTGCGAATGAATTAGAATGGATCGTACGAATGAATTAGAATGGATACATTCGTGCGAAAGAATTAGAATGGATCATATAAATGAATTAGAATGGATCGTACGTATGAATTAGAATGGATACATTCATGGGAAAGAATAAGAATGGATCGTACGAAGGAATTAGAATGGATCGTGCGAATGAATTAGAATGGATCGTACGAATGAATTAGAATGGATCGTACGAATGAATTAGAATGGATCGTACGAATGAATTAGAGTGGATCGTGTGAAAGAATTAGGATGGATCATACGAATGAATTAGAATGGATCGTACGAATGAATTAGATTGGATCCTATGAATGAATTAGAATGGATCGTGTGAATGAATTAGAATGGATCGTACGAATGAATTAGAATGGATCGTATGAATGAATTAGAATGGATCGTACGAATGAATTAGAATGCATCGCACGAATGAATTAGAATGGATCGTATGAATGAATTAGAATGGATCGTATGAATGAATTAGAATGGATCATACGAATGAAATAGAATGGATTGTAGGAATGAATTAGAATGGATCGTACGAATGAATTAGAATGGATACATTCGTGCGAATGAATTAGAATGGATCATACAAATGAATTAGAATGGATCGTGCTAATGAATTAGAATGGATCGTACGAATGAATTAGAATAGATTATGCGAATGAATTAGAATTAGAATGGATCGTACGAAGGAATTAGAATGGATCGTACGAATGAATTAGAATGGATCGTAAGAAGGAATTAGAATGGATCATACGAATGAATTAGAATGGATCATATGAATGAATTAGATTGGATCGTATGAATGAATTAGAATGGATCGTGCGAAGGAATTAGAATGGATTGTACGAAGGAATTAGAATGGATCGTACGAAGGAATTAGAATGGATCGTACAAATGAATTAGAATGGATACATTCGTGCGAATGAATTAGAATGGATCGTATGAATGAATTAGAATGGAAATTAGAATGGATCGTACGAATGAATTCGAATGGATCGTGCGAATGAAATAGAATGGATACAAATGAATTAGAATGGATCATACGAATGAATTAGAATGGATCGTATGAGTGAATTCGAATAGATCGTGCGAATGAATTCGAATGGATTGTATGAATGAATTAGAATGGATCGTACGAATGAATTAGAATGGATCGTATGAATGAATTAGAATGGATCGTATGAATGAATTAGAATGGATCGTACGAATGAATTAGAATGGATACATTCGTGCGAATGAATTAGAATAGATCGTACAAATGAATTAGAATGGACACATTCGTGCAAAAGAATTAGAATGGATTGTACGAATGAAATAGAATGGATTGTATGAATGAATTAGATTGGATCGTACGAATGAATTAGAATGGATATATTCGTGCAAAAGAATTAGAATGGATTGTATGAATGAATTAGAATAGATCGTACGAATGACTAAGAATGGATTGTACGAATGAATTAGAATGGATCGTGCGAATGAATTAGAATGGATCGTGCGAATGAATTTGAATGGATCTGGATACATTCATACGAATGAATTAGAATTGATCGTACGAATGAATTAGAATGGATCGTACGAATGAATTAGAATGGATCGGGTGAATGAATTAGAATGGATCGTACGAAGGAATTAGAATGGATCGTACGAAGGAATTAGAATGGATCGTACGAAGGAATTAGAATGGATACATTCGTGCAAAAGAATTAGAATGGATTGTATGAATGAATTAGAATGGATCGTACGAATGTGTAAGAATGGATTGTACGAATGAATTAGAATGGATTGTGCGATTGAATTAGAATGGATCGTGCGAATGAATTAGAATGGATCGTACGAATGAATTAGAATGGATCGTGTGAAAGAATTAGAATGGATTGTATGAATGAATTAGAATAGATCGTATGAATGAATTAGATTGGATCGTATTAATGAATTAGAATGGATCGTGCGAATGAATTAGACTGGATCGTACGAATAAATTGGAATGGATCGTGCGAATTAATTAGAATGGATCGTACGAAGGAATTAGAATGGATCATACGAAGGAATTAGAATGGATCATATGAATGAATTAGAATGGATCATATGAATGAATTAGAATGGATCGTATGAATGAATTAGAATAGATCGTACAAAGGAATTAGAATGGATCGTACGAATGAATTATAATGGATCGTAATAATGGATCGTACGTATGAATTTGTACGTATGAATGAATTAGAATGGAACGAATTAGAATGGATCGTACGAAGGAATTAGAATGGATCGTACGAATAAATTAGAGTGGATACATTCGTACGAAGGAATTAGAATGGATCGTACGAATGAATTAGAATGGATACATTCATGCGAATGAATTAGAATGGATCGTATGAATGAAATAGAATAGATTGTGCGAATGAATTAGAATGGATCGTGCGAATGAATTAGAATGGATCGTACGAATGAATTAGAATGGATACATTCGTGTGATCTAATTCATTCATACGATCCATTCTAATTTATTCGCCCGAATGTATCCATTCTAATTAATTCGTACGATCGATTCTAATTCATTCGCACGATCCATTCTAATTCATTCGTACGATCCATTCTAATTCCTTCGTACGATCCATTCTAATTCATTCACACGATCCATTCCAATTCATTCGTACGATCCATTCTAATTCATTCGCAAATGAATTAGATTGGATCGTATGAATGAATTAGAATGGATCGTGTGAATGAATTAGAATGGATCGTGCGAATGAATTAGAATGGATTGTACGAAGGAATTAGAATGGATCGTACGAAGGAATTAGAATGGATCGTACGAATGAATTAGAATGGATATATTCGTGCGAATGAATTAGAATGGATCGTACGAATAAATTAGAATAGATTGTACGAATGAATTAGAATGGATCGTACGAATGAATTAGAATTGATCGTACGAATGAATTAGAATAGATTGTGCGAATGAATTAGAATGGATTGTACGAATGAATTAGAATGGATCGTACGAATGAATTAGAAAGGATCGTGCGAATGAATTAGAATGGATCGTGCGAATGAATTAGAATGGATCGTATGAATGAATTAGAATGGATCGTGCGAATGCATTAGAATGGATCGTATGTATGAAATAGAATGGATCGTATGAATTAGAATGGATCGTACGAAGGAATTAGAATGTATCCATTCTAATTCATTCGTACGATCCATTCTAATTCCTTCGTACGATCCATTCTAATTCATTCGCACAATCTATTCTAATTCATTCGTACGATCTATTTAAATTCATTCGCACGATCCATTCTAATTCATTCGTACGACCCATTCTATTTCATTCGTACGATCCATTCTAATTCATTCATACGATCCAATCTAATTCATTCATACGATCCATTCTAATTCATTCGTATAATTCATTCTAATTCATTCATACAATCCATTCTAATTCGTTCGTACGATCCATTCTAATTCATTTGCACGATCTATTCTAATTCATTCATACGATCCAATCTAATTCATTCGTACGATCCATTCCTTCGTATGACGAATGAATTAGAATGGATCGTGCGAATGAATTAGAATGGATCGTACGAATGAATTAGAATGGATCGTATGAATGAATTAGAATAGATCGTGCGAATTAATTAGAATGGATCGTACAAATGAATTAGAATGGATTGTATGAATGAATTAGAATGGATCGTGCGAATGAATTAGAATGGATCGTATGAATGAATTTGAATGTATAAATTCGTGCGAATGAATTAGAATGGATTGTATGAATGAATTAGATTGGATCGTATAAATGAATCAGAATGGATCATACCATGATCCATTCTAATTCATTCATACGATCCATTCTAATTCATTCGTACGATCCATTCTAATTCATTCGCACGATCCATTCTAATTCGCTCATACGATCAATTCTAATTCATTCGTACGATCCATTCTAATTCATTCGTACAATCCATTCTAATTCATTCGCATGATCAATTCGAATTCACTCATATGATCCATTCTAATTCATTTATATGATCTATTCTAATTCATTCGCACGATCCATTCTAATTAATTCATACAATCGATCCAATCTAATTCATTCATACGATCCATTCTAATTTATTCGCACGAATGTATCCATTCTAATTCATTCGCACAATCCATTCTAATTCTTTCACACGCACGAATACATTCGTACGATCCATTCTTACTCATTCGTATGACCCATTCTAATTCATTCGCACGATCCATTCTTATTCTTTCGTACGATCCATTCTAATTCATTCGCTCGAATGTATCCATTCTAATTCATTCATACGATCTATTCTATTTCATTCGTACGATCCATTCTAATTCATATGATCCATTCTATATCATTCATACGATCCATTCTAATTTATTCGTACGATCCATTCTAATTCATTCGTACGATCCATTCTAATTCATTCGCACGATCAATTCTAATTCATTCATACAATCCATTCTAATTCTTTCACACGATCTATTCTAATTCATTCGTACAATCCATTCTAATTCATT
Source organism: Chamaelirium japonicum (assembly GCA_947650365.1). NCBI lineage: Eukaryota > Viridiplantae > Streptophyta > Magnoliopsida > Liliales > Melanthiaceae > Chamaelirium > Chamaelirium japonicum. Next base: position 2,199,321 of record CANTAL010000017.1, on the reverse strand, counting down.
TGCACGAATGTATTCATCCTTTGTACGATCCATTCTAATTCATTCATATGATCCATTCTAATTCATTTGTACGATTCATTCTAATTCATTCGCATGATCCATTCTAATTCATTCATACAATCCATTCTAATTCTTTTGCATGAATGTATCCATTCTAATTCATTCGCACGATCCATTCTAATTCCTTTGTACGACCCATTATATTTCATTCGTATGATCCATTCTAATTCCATTGTACGATCCATTCTAATTCATAAGTACGATCCATTCTAATTCATTCATACGATCCATTCTAATTCATTCACACGAATGTATCCTTTCAAATTTATTCATACGATCCATTCTAATTCATTCGCACGATCCATTCTAATTCATTCGCATGAATGAATCCATTCTAATTCATTCGTACAATCCATTCTATTTCATTCGTACGATCCATTCTTACTCATTCGTACGATCCATTCTAATTCATTCGCACGAATGTATCCATTCTAATTCATTCGTACGATCTATTCTAATTCATTCGCACAATCTATTCTAATTCATTCGTACGATCAATTCTAATTCATTAGCACGATCCATTCTAATTCATTCGTACGATCCATTCTATTTCATTCGTACGATCCCTTATTACGATCCATTCTAATTCATTCGTACGATCCATTCAAATTCACTCGCACGAATGTATCCATTCTAATTCATTCGTACGATCCATTCTAATTCCTTCGTACGTACCATTCTAATTCCTTCGTACGATCTATTCTAATTCATTCCCATGAATGTATCCATTCTAATTGATACGTACGATCCATTCTATTTCATTCGTATGGTCCATTCTAATTCGATCCATTCTAATTCATTCATACGTACAAATTCATACGTACGATCCATTATTACGATAAATTCTATTTCATTCGTACGATCCATTCTAATTCATTCGCACGAATGTATCCATTCTAATTCATTCGCACAATCTATTCTAATTCATTCGTACGATCCATTCTAATTCATTCGTACGATCCATTCTAATTCATTCGTACAGTCCATTCTAATTCATACGTACGATCAATTCTAATTCATTAGCACGATCCATTCTAATTCATTCGCACGAATGTATCCATTCTAATTCATTCGTACGATCCATTCTAATTGATTCGTACAATCGATTCTATTTCATTCGTACGATCCATTCTTACTCATTCGTATGATCCATTCTAATTCATTCGCACAATCTATTCTAATTCATTCGTACGATCCATTCTAATTCATTCGCATGAATATATCCATTCTAATTCTAATTCATTTATATGATCCAATCTAATTCATTCATAGAATCTATTCTAATTCATTCGTACGATCTATTCTAATTCATTCGTACAATCCATTCTAATTCATTTGCACGAATACATCCATTCTAATTCATTCGTACGATCCATTCTAATTCCTTCGTACGATGCATTCTAATTCATTCACACGATCCATTCTAATTCATTCGCACGATCCATTCTTATTCATTCGTACAATCCATTCTAATTCATTCGTACGATCCATTCTAATTCATTCGCACGAATGTATCCATTCTAATTTATTCGTACGATCCATTCTAATTCATTCGTACGATCCATTCTAATTCATTAGCACGATCCATTCTAATTCATTCGTACGATCAATTCTAATTCATTAGCACGTGGATCATACGAATGAAATATAATGGGTCATACAAAGGAATCAGAATGGATCGTACGAATGAATTAGAATGGATCGTGCGAATGAATTAGAATGGATTCGTATGAATGAAATAGAATGGATCGTTTGAATTTGAATGGATCGTACGCGTACGAATGAATTAGAATGGGATACATTCGTGCGAATGAATTAGAATGGATCGTAGAATGGATCGTATGAATAAATTAGATTGGATCGTATGAATGAATTAGAATGGATCATACGAATGAATTAGAATAGATCGTACGAAGGAATTAGAATGTATCGTACGAAGGAATTAGAATGGATACATTCGTGCGAATGAATTAGAATGGATCGTAGGAATGAGTAAGAATGGATCGTACGAATGAAATAGAGTGGATTGTACGAATGAATTAGAATGGATCGTACGAATGAATTAGAATGGATGCATTCGTGCGAATGAATTAGAATGGATCGTATAAAGGAATTAGAATAGATTGTGCGAATGAATTAGAATGGATCGTGCGAATGAATTAGAATGGATTGTACGAATGAATTAGAATGGATCGTGCGAATGAATTAGAATGGATCGTACGAATGAATTAGAATGGATACATTAGTGCGAATGAATTAGAATGGATCGTAATAATAGATCGTACGAATGAAATAGAATGGAATTAGAATGGATCGTGTAAATGAATTAGAATGGATCGTATGAATGAATTAGATTGGATCGTATGAATGAATTAGAATGGATCGTACGAATGAATTAAAATGGATCGTATGAACTAATTAGAATGGATCGTGCGAATGAATTAGAATGGATCGTATGAATGAACTAGATTGGATCGTATTAGTGAAATAGAATGGATCGTGCGAATGAATTAAAATGGATCGTACGAATGAATTAGAATGGATCGTATGAATGAATTAGAATGGATCGTGCGAATGAATTAGAATGGATCGTACGATACGAATGAAATATAATGGGTCGTACAAAGGAATTAGAATGGATCGTACGAAGGAATTAGAATGGATCGTACAAAGAAATTAGAATGGATCGTACGAATGAATTAGAATGGATACATTCGTGCGAATGAATTAGAATGGATCGTACCAATGAGTAAGAATGGATCGTACGAATAAAATAGAATGGATCGTACGAATGAATTAGAATGGATCGTGCGAATGAATTAGAATGGATCATACGAATGAATTAGAGTCGATACATTCGTACGAAGGAATTAGAATGGATAGTACAAATGAATTAGAATGGATACATTCGTGCGAATGAATTAGAATGGATCGTATGAATGAATTAGAATGGATTATATGAATGAATTAGAATGGATCGTACGAATGAATTAGAATGTATACATTCGTGCGAATGAATTAGAATGGATCATACGAATGAGTAAAAATGGATCGTACGAATGAAATAGAATGGATTGTACGAATGAATTAGAATGGATCGTGCGAATGAATTAGAATGGATCGTGCGAATGAATTAGAATGGATCGTGCGAATGAATTAGAATGGATCGTGCGAATGAATTTGAATGGATCGTACGAATGAGTAAGAATGGATCGTACGAATGAAATAGAATGGATCGTACGAATGAATTAGAATGGATCGTGCAAATAAATTAGAATGGATCGTACGAATGAATTAGAATAGATTGTGCGAATGAATTAGAATGGATCGTATGAATGAATTAGAATGGATCGTAATAATGGATCGTACGAATGAAATAGAATGGATCGTACGAATGAATTAGAATTCATTCCAACGAATGAAATAGAATGGATCGTACGAAGGAATTAGAATGGATCGTACGAAGGAATTAGAATGGATCGTACGAAGGAATTAGAATGGATTGTACGAATGAATTAGAATAGATACATTCGTGCAAAAGAATTAGAATGGATTGTATGAATGAATTAGAATGGATCGAATGAATGAATTAGAATGCATCGTGCGAATGAATTAGATTGGATTGTATGAATGAATTAGAATGGATCGTACGAATGAATTAGAATAGATTGTGCGAATGAATTGGAATGGATCGTACGAATGAATTAGAATGGATCGTACGAATGAATTAGAATAGATTGTGCGAATGAATTAGAATGGATCGTACGAATGAATTAGAATGGATCGTATGAATGAATTAGAATGGATCGTACGAATGAATTAGAAATGATCGTGCGAATGAATTAGAATGGATCGTGCGAATGAATTAGAATGGATCGTGCGAATGAATTAGAATGGATTGTGCGAATGAATTAGAATGGATCGTACGAATGAAATAGAATGGATCGTATGAATTAGAATGGATTGTACGAAGGAATTACAATGGATCGTATGAATGAATTAGATTGGATCGTATTAATGAATTAGAATGGATCATACGAATGAATTAGAATGGATCGTACGAATGGATCGTATTAATGAATTAGAATTGATCGTGCGCACGATCAATTCTAATTCATTCGTACAATCCTTTCTAATTCATTCGCACGATCCATTCGAATTCACTCATATGATCCATTCTAATTCATTCATACGATCCATTCTAATGCATTCGCACGATCCATTCTAATTCATTCATACAATCGATCCAATCTAATTCATTCATACGATCCATTCTAATGGATCGTACGAAAAAATTAGAATGGATCGTATGAATGAATTCGAATGGATCGTGCGAAGGAATTAGAATGGATCGTACGAAGGAATTAGAATTGATCGTATGAATGAATTAGAATGGATCGTGCGAATGAATTAGAATGGATCGAATGAATGAAATAGAATGGATCGTATGAATTAGAATGGATCGTACGGATCCATTCTAATTCATTCGCACGATCAATTCTAATTCATTCATACAATCCATTCTAATTCTTTCACACGATCCATTCTAATTCATTCGTGCGATCCATTCTAATTCCTTCGCACGATCCATTCGAATTCATTCAAACGATACAATCTAATTCATTAGTACGATCGATTCTAATTCATTCGTACGATTCATTCTAATTCCTTCATACGAATGTATGGATTGTACGAATGAATTAGAATGAATCGTACGAATGAAATAGAATGGATTGTACGAAGGAAATAGAATAGATCATACGAATGAATTAGAATGGATCATACGAATGAATTAGATTGGATCGTATGAATTAGAATGGATACATTCATGATAATGAATTAGAATGGATCGTACGAATGAATTAGAATAGATCGTATGAATGAATTAGAATGGATCGTACGAATGAATTAGAATAGATTGTGCGAATGAATTAGAATGGATCGTATGAATGAATTAGATTACGATCCATTCTATTTCATTCATATGATCCATTCTAATTCCTTCGTACAATCTATTTCATTCATACGATCTATTCTAATTCATTCACACGAATGTATCCATTCTAATTCATTCGTACGATCCATTCAAATTCATTCGCACGATCCATTCTAATTCATTCGTATGATCCATTCTAATTCATTTATACGATCCAATCTAATTCATTCATACAATCCATTCTAATTCATTCGCACGAATTTATCCATTCTAATTCATTCGTATGATCCATTCTAATTCATTCACACAATCTATTCTAATTCATTCGTACGTTCCATTCTAATTCTCTCATACGATCCATTCTAATTAATTCGTATGGATCGTATGAAGGAATTAGAATGGATCGTGCGAATGAATTAGAATGGATCGTACGAATGAATTAGACTGGATACATTCGTGCGAATGATATAGAATGGATCGTACGAATGAGTAAGAATGGATCGTACGAATGAAATAGAATGGATTGTACGAATGAATTAGAATGGATCGTACGAATGAGTAAGAATGGATCATACGAATGAAATAGAATAGATTGTAAGAATGAATTAGAATGGATCGTACGAATGAATTAGAATGGATCGTACCAATGAATTAGAATGGATCGTGCGAATGAATTAGAATGGATCGTGCAAATGAATTAGAATGGATCGTGCGAATGAAATATAATGGATCGTACGAATGAATTAGAATGGATCGTGCGAATGAATTAGAATGGAACGTACGGATGAATTAGAATAGATTGTGCGAATGAATTAGAATGGATCGTACGAATGAATTTGAATGGATAAATTCGTGCGAATGAATTAGAATGGATTGTATGAATGAATTAGATTGGATCGTATAAATGAATTAGAATGGATCGTACGTATGAATTAGAATGGATCATACGAATGAATTAGATTGGATCGTATGAATGAATTAGAATGGATCGTGCGAATGAATTAGAATGGATCGTACGAATGAATTAGAATGGATCGTACGAATGAATTGGAATGGATGCATTCGTGCAAAAGAATTAGAATGGATTGTATGAATGAATTAGAATGGATCGTGCTAATAAATTAGAATGGATCGTACGAATGAATTAGAATAGATTGTGCGAATGAATTAGAATGGATCGTACGAATGAGTAAGAATGGATCGTACGAATGAAATAGAATAGATTGTACGAATGAATTAGAATGGATTGTACGAATGAATTAGAATGGATCGTGCGAATGAATTAGAATGGATCGTACGAATGAATTAGAATGGATACATTCGTGCGAATGAATTAGAATGGATCATACAAATGAGTAAGAATGGATCGTACGAATGAAATAGAATGGCTTGTATGAATGAATTAGAATGGATCGTACGAATGAATTAGAATAGATTGTATGAATGAATTAGAATGCATACATTCGTGCGAATGAATTAGAATTGATCATACGATTGAGTAAGAATGGATCGTACGAATGAAATAGAATAGATCGTACGAATGAATTTGAATGGATCGTATAAATGAGTTAGAATGCATCGTACGAATGAAATAGAATGGTTACAAATGAATTAGAATGGATCATACGAATGAATTAGAATGGATCGTACGGAATGAATTAGAATGGATCGTGCAAATGAATTAGAATGGATCGTGCGAATGAATTAGAATGGATCGTACGAATGAATTAGAATAGATTGTGCGAATGAATTAGAATGGATCGCATGAATGAATTAGATTGGATCGTATGAATGAATTAGAATGGATCGTATGAATGAATTAGAATGGATACATTTGTGCTAATGAATTAGAATGGATCGTACAAATGAATTAGAATGGATCGTAATAATGGATCGTACGAATGAAATAGAATGGAATTAGAATGGATCGTGCAAATGAATTAGAATGGATCGTATGAATGAATTAGAATGGATCGTACTTATGAAATAGAATGGATCGTACGAATGAATTAGAATGGATACATTCGTGCAAATGTATTAGAATCGATCGTATGAATGAATTAGAATGGATCGTGCGAATGAATTAGAATGGATCGTACGAATGAATTAGAATGGATCGTACAAAGGAATTAGAATGGATTGTACGAAGGAATTAGAATGGATCGTATGAATGAATTAGACTGGATCGTACGAATGAATTAGAATAGATTGTACGAAACGTACGAATGAATTAGAATAGATTGTGCGAATGAATTAGAATGGATCGTACGAATGAATTAGAATGGATAAATTCGTGCGAATGAATTAGAATGGATCGTACGAGTGAATTAGAATGGATCGTACGATTGAATTAGAATGGATACATTCGTGCGAACGAATTAGAATGGATTATACGAATGAGTAAGAATGGATCGTACGAATGAAATAGAATGGATTGTACGAAAGAATTAGAATAGATTCATTCGTGCGAATGAATTAGAATGGATCGTACGAATGAAATAGAATGGATCGTACGTATAAACTAGAATGGATCGGGAGAATGAATTAGAATGGATCGTATGAATAAATTAGAATGGATCGTACGAATGAATTAGAATGGATCGTACGAATGAATTCAAATAGATACATTCGTGCGAATGAATTAGAATGGATGATACGATTAAATAAGAATGGATTGTACGAATGAATTAGAATGGATCGTATGAATGAATTAGAATAGATCGTGTGAAAGAATTAGAATGGATTGTATGAATGAATTAGAATGGATCGTATGAATGAAATAGAATGGATTGTACGAATGAATTAGAATGGATCGTACGAATGAATTAGAATGGATCATACGAATGAATTATAATGGTTCGTATGAATGAATTAGATTGGATCGTATAAATGAATTAGAATGGATCATACGTATGAATTAGAATGGATACATTCATGGGAATGAATTAGAATGGATCGTACGAATGAATTAGAATGGATAAATTCGTGCGAATGAATTATAATGGATCATATGAATGAATTAGAATGGATCGTACGAATGAAATAGAATGGATCGTACGAATGAATGAATTTGGATAGTGCTAATGAATTAGAATGGATCGTACGAATTACGAATAAATTGGTATGAATTAGAATGGATCGTACGAATAAATTAGAATGGATCATACGAATGAATTAGAAAGGATCGTATAAGTGAATTCGAATGGATCGTGCGAATGAATTAGAATGGATCGTACGAATGAATTAGAATGGATCGTATAAATGAATTAGAATGGATCATATGAATGAATTAGAATGGATCGTGCGAATGAATTAGAATGGATCGTATGAATGAATTAGAATGGATACATTTGTGCGAATGAATTAGAATAGATCGTACTAATGAATTAGAATGGATCCTACGAATGAAATAGAATGGATCGTACGAATGAATTAGAATGGATCGTGCTAATGAATTAGAATAGATTGTGCGAATGAATTAGAATGGATCGTACGAATGAATTATGTGTAAGAATTAGAATGGATACACGATCAGTTCTAATTCATTCATACGATCCATTCTAATTCATTCGTACGATCCATTCTAATTCATTCGCATGAATGAATCCATTCTAATTCATTCGTACAATCCATTAGATTGGATCGTCCGAAGGAATTAGAATGGATCGTGCGAATGAATTAGAATAGATCGTACGAATGAATTAGAATGGATCATATGAATGGATTAGATTGGATTGTATGAATGAATTAGATTGGATCGTATAAATAAATTAGAATGGATCGTGCAAATGAATTAGAATGGATCGTACAAAGGAATTAGAATGGATCGTACGAATGAATTAGAATGGATCGTATGACGTGTGAAAGAATTAGAATGGATTGTATGAATGAATTAGAATTGTACGAATGAATTAGAATGGATACATTCGTGCGAATGAATTAAAATGGTTCGTATGAATGAATTAGATTGGATCGTATTAATGAACTACAATGGATCATGCGAATGAATTAGAATGGATCGTACGAATAAATTAGAATGGATACATTCGTGCGAATGAATTAGAATGAATCGTATGAATGAATTAGATTGGATCGTATGAATGAAATAGAATGGAGCGTGTGAAAGAATTAAAATGGATCGTACGAATGAATTAGAATGGATTGTGCGAATGAATTAGAATGGATCGTACGAATGAATTAGAATGGATACATTCGTGCGAATGAATTAGAATAGATACATTTGTGCGTAAGATCCATTCTAATTCATTCGCACAATCTATTCTAATTCATTCATACGATCCATTCTAATTCATTCGCACGATCCATTCTAATTCATTCACACGAATGAATCCATTCTAATTCATTCGTACAATCCATTCTATTTCATTCGTACGATCCATTCTTATTCATTCGTACGATCCATTCTAATTCATTTGCACGAATGTATCCATTCTAATTCATTCGTACGACCCATTCTAATTCATTCGTACGATCCATTCTAATTCATTCGTACAATCCATTCTATTTCATTCGTACGATCCATTCTTACTCATTCGTACGATCTATTCTAATTTATTCGCACGAATGTATCCATTCTAATTCATTCGTACGATCCATTCTAATTCATTTGTACGATCCATTCTAATTCATTCGTACGATCCATTCTAATTTATTCATACGATCCATTCTAATTCTTTCACACGGTTCATTCTTATTCCTTCGTACGATCCATTCTAATTCATTAGTACAATCCATTCTATTTTATTCATACGATCCATTTTTACTCATTCGTACGATCCATTCTAATTCATTCGCACGAATGTATCCATTCTAATTCATCCGTATGATCCATTCTAATTCATTCATACAATCCATTCTATTTCATTCGTACGATCCATTCTTACTCATTCGTATGATCCATTCTAATTCATTCGCATGAATGTATCCATTCTAATTCATTCGTACGATCCATTCTAATTAATTCGTACGATCCATTCTAATTCATTCGTATAATCCATTCTAATTCATTTGTATCCATTCTATTTCATTCGCACGATCCATTTGAATTCATTCAAACGATCCAATCTAATTCATTCATACGATCCATTCTAATTAATTCATACAATCAATTCTTACTCATTCGTATGATCCATTCTAATTCATTTGCACGAATATATCCATTCTAATTCATTCGTACGATCAATTCTAATTCATTCGGACGAATGTATCCATTCTAATTCATTCGTATGATCCATTCTAATTCATTCGCACGAATGTATCCATTCTAATTCCTTCGTACAATCCAGTCTAATTCCTTCGTACAAATCATTCTTACTCATTCGTACGATCCATTCTAATTCATTCGCACGATCCATTCTAATTCATTCGCACAATCCATTATAATTCATTCATACCATCCATTCTAATTCATTCGTACGATCCATTCTAATTCATTCGCACGATCCATTCTAATTCATTAATACGATCCATTCTAATTCATTCGTAAGACGCACGATCCATTCTAATTCATTCATACGATCCAATCTAATTCATTCATACGATCCATTCTAATTCATTCATATGTGTCCATTCTAATTCATTCATACGATCCATTCTAATTCATTCGTACAATCCATTTTATTTCATTCGTACGATCCATTCTATTTTATTCGTATGATCCATTCTAACGATCCATTCTAATTCATTCATACGATCCATTCTTACTCATTCGTATGATCCATTCTAATTCATTCGCACGATTGTATCCATTCTAATTCATTCGTACGATCCATTCTAATTCATTCATACGATCTATTCTAATTCTTTCGCACGAATGTATCCATTCTAATTTATTCGTACGATCCATTCTAATTCCTTCGTACGATCCATTCAAATTCCTTCGTACGATCTATTCTAATTCATTTGTACGATCCATTCTAATTCATTCGTACGATCTATTCTAATTCATTCGTACGATCCATTCTAATTCATTCGCACGAATGTATCCATTCTAATTCATTCATACAATCTATTCTAATTCATTCGTACGATCCATTCTAATTCATTCGTACAATCCATTCTATTTCATTCGTATTCTAATTCATTCGCATAATCTATTCTAATTCATTCGCACGATCCATTCTAATTCATTCGTATGATCCATTCTAATTCATTCGCACAATCTATTCTAATTCATTCGCACGAACCATTCTAATTAATTCGTACGATCGTGCTAGTGAATTAGAATGGATCGTACGAATGAATTAGAATAGATTGTACGAATGAGTAAGAATGGATCGTACAAATGAATTAGAATAGATTGTGCGAATGAATTAGAATGGATCGTACGAATGAATTAGAATGGATACATTCATCTGAATGAATTAGAATAGATCGTACGAATGAGTAAGAATGGATCGTACGAATGAAATAGAATGGATTGTACGAATGAATTAGAATGGATTCATTCGTGCGAATGAATTAGAATGGATCGTGTGAATGAAATAGAATGGATCGTATGAATGAATTAGAATGGATACATTCGTATGAATGAATTAGAATGGATCGTGCAAATGAATTAGAATGGATCGTACGAATGAATTAGAATGGATCGTATGAATGAATTAGAATGGATCGTACGAATGAATTAGAATGGATACATTCGTGCGAATGAATTAGAATGGATCATACGAATGAGTAGGAATGGATCGTACGAATGAAATAGAATGGATTGTACGAATGACTTAGAATGGATCGTACGAATGAATTAGAATGGATACATTCGTGCGAATGAATTAGAATGGATCATATGAATGAGTAAGAATGGATCCTACGAATGAAATAGAATGGATTGTACGAATGAATTAGAATGGATCGTACGAATGAATTAGAATTGATTGTATGAATGAATTAGAATGGATACATTCGTGCGAATGAATTAGAATGGATCGTACTAATGAATTAGAATAGATCGTACGAATGAATTAGAATGGATCGTACGAATAAATTAGAATAGATTGTGCGAATGAATTAGAATGGATCGTACGAATGAATTAGAATGGATACATTCGTGCGAATGAATTAGAATGGATCATACGAATGAGTAAGAATGGATCGTACGAATGAATTAGATGAATTAGAATGGATCATACGAATGAATTAGAATGGATACATTCGTGCGAATGAATTAGAATGGATCGTACTTATGAATTAAAATGGATCATACGAATGAATTAGAATGGATCGTGTAAAAGAATTAGAATGGATTGTCCGAATGAATTAGAATTGATCGTACAAATGAATTAGAATGGATCGTACGAATGAATTAGAATGGATATATTCGTGCGAATGAATTAGAATGGATCGTGCGAATGAATTAGAATGGATCGTACGAATGAATTAGAATGGAACGTACGAATGAATTAGAATGGATCGTGTGAAGGAATTAGAATGGATTGTATGAATGAATTAAAATGGATCGTATGAATGAATGAGAATGGATCGTGCGAATAAATTCGAATGGATCGTACAAATTCATTCTAATTCATTCATACAATCCATTCTAATTCTTTCACACAATCCATTCTAATTCATTCGTACGTTCCATTCTAATTCATTAGCACGATCCATGCTAATTCATTCGTACGATCCATTCTAATTCATTCGCACGATCCATTCTAATTCATTCGCACGAATGTATCCATTCTAATTCATTCGTACGATCCGTTCTAATTCAGTCGTACGATCCATTCTAATTCATTCGTATAATCCATTCTATTTCATTCGTACGATCCATTCTTACTCATTCATATGATCTATTCTAATTCATTCACACGAATGTATCTATTCTAATTCATTCGTACGATCCATTCTAATTCAATCGTACGATCCATTCTAATTTATTCGTTCGATCCATTCTAATTCATTCGCACAATCTATTCTAATTCATTCGTATGATCCATTCTAATTCATTCGTACGATCGTACGAATGAATTAGAATGGATCGTACGAATGAATTAGAATGGATCGTACGAATGAATTAGAATGGATACATTCGTGTGAATGAATTAGAATGGATCATACGAATGAGTAAGAATGGATCGTACGAATGAAATAGAATGGATTGTACGAATGAATTAGAATGGATCGTACTGTGGACGCGGAAAAAGCGCGGGTCGTCTTTATTGCGAATCACACGAGATTACAAATGTGGCCGGGACCCGGGTGGCTCGGGTGTAGCGAGTCCGGGCTGCGGCGAGTTTTGATCAGGGGATTGTGGGAAAGATCTTCTGGTGGATCCCTTTGATCCGCGTCTCCACGTGGTGTTCGTGCGAGAGCTCTGAAGGAGTTGCCCAGGACAGGGGTCTTTACAGGGAGAGGGTTTTGGAGAGGCTAAGGAATGTCCACCGTTGCTTTGTCCCTTCCGTGCTTCGCGCTTTCTCGGCTAGGGGGTTTTCGGCTTCGTTCCTCGGTCTTCGTGTCTTCCTCGTTCCTTGCTTGACCTCGGTGTCCTTGATCGTCGGTTCGCGACGTCGATCGAGCTTTTGGCGTTGGCTTTGGCTTTGGCTTTTTGGCTTTGGCTTGGCTCCGGCGTGGCTCTGGCTTTTGCTTTGCTTCGGCGCTTGCACTTGGACGTAGCTGGGAGAGACTTGCGATGCTTTCGTTCTTCCGGACTTCGCGTTGTATCGGCTAGAACGTGCGGTGCTTTTGCTCGTGGCTGGCGTAGTCGCTTGGCTTTGGCACTTGCGTTGCTTTGGCGCGGGCTTTACTGGGGCTTTGCTTTGGCTTCTTGCGTTGGCTTTAGCTTCAGCGTCAACTCGATCTTCTTCCTCGAACGACGTGGGCTACTTCTTCGGTGCTTCGATGGTTTGCGTGTCGACGGGACTTCTCTTCTTCTCCGGGCTTCTTTGGCGTGATCGGAGTCGAAGAATGCTTTCGAAAATGGTGGGGGTAGCACCGATCTCCGTGCGACGGTTGTGGCGTCGGCTTTTGTTGATGAAGACGACGGGGTAGCGACGCTTCCGTGCGACGGTTGTAGCGTCGGCTTTTGTTGATGAAGACGACGGGGTAGCGACGCTTCAGACGATCTGCTCCAGGCTTTCTTCTTCGTGGATGGGGCAGGCGTTTGTCGAAGGCGACGGGGTGATGACGCTTCGCTTCTCTCCTCCGGGCTTTGGGGCTTGATCGGGATCGAGGATTTGTTGGAGACGATGGGGTAGTGCCGCTCCTCTTCTTCTCCGGGCTTTTGGGCTTAATCGGAGTCGAAGGCTTGTTGGAGACGACGGGGTAGTGCCGCTCCTCTTCTTCTCCGGGCTTTTGGGCTTGATCGGAGTCGAAGGCTTGTTGGAGACGACGGGGTAGTGCCGCTCCTCTTCTTCTCCGGGCTTTTGGGCTTGATCGGAGTCGAAGGCTTGTTGGAGACGACGGGGTAGTGCCGCTCCTCTTCTTCTCCGGCCTTTGCTTCTGGCGTCTTCGGAGTCGAAGGGTTCTTCTTTTCCGAGCTTTCTTCTTCGTGCACGGAGTCGAAGGGATGATCCGTGTGCAAGGGTCTTCACGTTGATGAGGACTTTCAGTAAGCCGATCCCTCAGGACAGGCTTGACTGTGCCTCGTGAAGCCTTGGGTCGATGAAGAGGCGCCTCCTCTTCTGCAGAGCTCCGGCGTTTCGTCTTCAATTTTCCGACCATTTTTTCCTTCCCCCACCCCCTCTATTTATAGGCAAAGAGGTGGGGAGAGAGATATGGGAACTTTTTAATTTTAAATCCCTTTTGTATCTCTCTCATAATTACCCGGATTTTATTCATCCATTGATGAGGGAAATAACATTTAGTTGTTTTCCTTTTCTGGCGGGTGCAATTATGGCTGGATTTTGCGCACGAAATCGATGGCGATCGGGCGCTTCGTCTTGTGCGTCGAATCGAGGGATCGGCGCAGATTCGCGTGTGTGCAGACGTCATACGCAACCTCCCCCCGCGCATGGCGGTATTTTCTTCCTTTTCTTTCTTTTCTTTCCTTTTCTTTTCTTTCCTTTTCTTTTCTTTCCTTTCTTTTCTTTCCTTTTTCTTTTCTTTCTTTCTCTCCCCTTTCCTTGCAGGGCCGGCTGGCCCCTCCATTGGGTTCGGTCCCCACTAGGGCCGGCCCTATGGGGTTCGGACCCTAGTAGGGGCCGGCCCCTCTTGAAGTGGGGTCCGGGTCCGCATCGACGCGCACGAGTCGGGTCCGCGTGTCGGGTTTGCATCCACGTCGGTGCGCGCGAGTTGGGTCCGCGTGTCGGGTTTGCATCCGCGTCGGCACACGTAAGTCGGGTTCGGGTCCGAGCGAAATTCGTGTGTCTACAAATGCCCCCTCAAGGACGAGTGCGTTGATGAGAGCGTGTAGGGTTTGGACACGTAGGAATCGTAGAGCGCTTGTCCTTGATTCCTTTTGTGGGCGGGGTTGGAGGTCTATTTAAGGACCCCTACCCTCTTCATTCGCCATCGTGCTCCTTTGCGAAGGTTCTACCGGCTTCTGAAGACCGTCGTCGGAAGAGAGCTGCCCGGGGTTGCACGCGACTTGCTCCGTCTTTTCGGTGTCGCCTCTTTCGTCGGCGGCGATGGTGCGCGATTTCGCGGTCGTTGCGAAGGCGGGTTCGAAGCGACGATGCGACGAGGCTTGCGGCGGGGAGGATGGAGGAGTGCGGCTGAGGTGCGGGTCGCCTTCGCCGCCTCTCTCTTCCTCCTTCTTCTTCTTCTTCTTCTTCTTCTACTTCTTTTCTTTTCTTTTTCTTTTCCTTTTTCTTTTTCTTTTCCCCTTTTTTTTTTTTTTTTTTTTTCTTTCTTCTTCTTCTTCGGTTCCGGGCTGCATGGGCAGCAGCGGCAGTAGCGCCGGCGCGGGGCGCGGCAGGGCCGGCGGCGCGGCGGCGTGGGGCTGCAGCGTGCGGGGCGGCGTGCGGGGCTGCAGCGCGCGGGGCGGCGCGCGGGGCTGCAGCACGCGGGGGCCGGCCGTGTCAGGTTCGGGGCCGAGAAGGGCGGCGGCCGGGTCGGCGCGGGGCGAGAAGGGCGGCGGCCAGGTCGGGTTTGGGGCCGAGAAGGGCGGCGGCCGGGTCGGCGCGGGGCCGAGAAGGGCGGCGGCCGGGTCGGGTTCGGGGCGGCCTTGAGTTGCAGGCGAAGAAGAAGGAGAAGGAGGGGGGTGCGGGCCCCCCCCTTCCCTCCTTGCTGTTGGCCTCCAATTGGAAGGGGGCGGTGGGCCCCCCCTTTTTCCGTTCTCCTCTTTTTTTTTTTTTTTTTTTTGAGGTTTTCACTTTCTTTCTTTTCTTTCTCCCCTCTTTCTTCTGGACTCCGAAGGCGCCAGCGGTAGCAGAGCCAGTCTGTGGCGCACGGGTGCGCAAGTGGCTGTGGCCCTGGCTGGGTGGCGCTGGCGCGATGGGTCGACATGGGCGGTGTCGGCGCAGTTGGGCCGGCGCGGTTGTGTCGGCGCGCTGGGTTGGCGCGGGCGCCGTGTGGGCCCGCGGGGGCGCATCGCGAAGGCTCGGGCGCCAGTGGCGGCGGGCTGATGAGTCGGGTGGTCCTCCTGACAGGGGTGCAGGTCCCCTTAGTTTTTTTTTTTTTTTTTTTTTTTTTTTTTTCACGCACTTGTCTTGACTTGCCTCCCTTCATGGTCTTCCAGGGCTCGCGTCTTCGAGAGTTTGGCTTCCTCAGGCTGGATAGACGAGGATTTCTTCGACGGGAGGAGATGCCTTTGCTTTCCTTACACTCGTGTGCGCCGTTACCGCAACTCAAGGCGGGAAGACCTTCTGTCGTTGCTCCGTGTCTTTGTGCACGAGCGCATCACGGAAGATGGAGTCGCGGATGCGACTTGTGGGATGCTGAACTTAAGCGAGAAGATTCATACTGATGAAGGGATCTCCATGAAGCTTCTGCGGCCGAGTTTGAGTCTTCCGTTCCATCATTGCGATGAAGAGTTCGTGCCTACGCCAGTTGTTGCCTCGAAGATATGTGCTAAGCTGACCCGATGGGGCACCGATTCTTGGCCTCGGGGCGACGTCCAGTATCTTTGCGGCTTTCGCGAGTGGATGGACGAGCTCTACGAGGTCTTTGGTGCGGAACCTGAGATGAACTTATTGGCCAAATTTCTGGCGCCGGCTCGTCGAGAGTACAGTCGTCCTGAGGGGATGTACCGTGCACTTTGTGAGCTTTGGTGTCCGGAAACTAACACCTTCCTAACTGGGGCGGGGGAGGTAGGCATCTCGCTTCGCGACGTCCATATCGTTTCCGGGTGCCCCGAGGTACGGAATTACTACCAAGAGGAGGTGCCAGCCTTGAAGGATCTGCTGGACAGCAGCTACGCTCCGAGTTCTTGCCTTCTTCTGTTCAAGGCACATGCTATCATTGCGGCGCGGGATCAATCAGATCGAGTGCGTCCTTCTTCTTGGGTCGACTTTTGGTTCAGAGGTGAGTATAGGTCTCCAGCGCCTTCGGCTCACCCAATGTGGAAGATCGCTCAGATGCAGAGACCTCCGCTTCGCTCCTTTGTGAGGCCTATCGACTCCTTGGCTCGAGAAAAGCACTCAATGGAGGGGAAGCAGTGTCCCTGGGAACTCCTTGGCCTGAAACGGGATAGCGAGGAGTGGCGATCGGTTTACCGAGCTGCTGGGCTGGTCATCTTCCTCTGCCGGTTCGTGCTTCCGTGTTCTGGGGAGGCTATTCGTCCGGGGACCTTCCTTGCCGCTTCCAGGATGGAGAGGGGCGAGCTCTTCAATCTAGCCCCGGCCATACTATGCGCCTTGTATCGGGCTCTCAGCGGGACTTACTGGGACTTGTCTGGGTCTGATAAGGCCAAGGAGGAGCTCGGCCGGTCGACTGCATTCGGACCCTTGCATTATTTGTACGGGTGGATAGCTCTGCATTTCCCGAAGGGGATCTTTGCCAGACGAGGGCATCCAGCTGAGCTGCCTTTCTTGCCCGGGATAGGAGGGATCTTGAACGCCTTTATCAGTTGGGAGCGTCCGAGAGAGTGTGCTCGCACCCTTTTGAGGAGGATGGGAAGTGTCGATTTCGAATTCCTGTCAGAGCATTCGGTGCTGCCCTTGGAGAGGTCGACTGTGTACGATAACGAGGAGCTCCCGGACAGTCTCTACTGGAATATGGTCAGCTGCCGTCCTGGCTACTTGGTCTGGCGCAAGGGGGATGTGGTGGAGGTGGAGCAGTACTCCCCCCATCGCTTTGCTCGCCAACAGGGGTTTCGGCAAGAAGTCTCTGGCATGCATCAGCAGTTGCAGGGACGTATCAATCCGCAGGAGGGTTACCGTCTGTGGGCTTCTCTCTACGCTCGCTCGACTGGCGGCAGTTTCTTTCCTGGGGCTAAGTCCGGATTTCGGGATGCCGCGACTCCGGAATACCGCCAGTGGGTTGAAGGGCGAGTTTCTCCTTTACTTGCGAGTTTTCCAGTCGACGTCTTGGTGAGTAGCGGGTTCAGGAATTTCTGCTTCAATCACTCTGCGGGAGTGGAGGACCGTCACCTCCGACTGAGGCTTCAAAGAGCGCAGAGGAGCTGTAGTCGCCTTTCCAGTGCTCGTCGTGTCCCTTCTTCCGTTCCGGTGCTGGATGTCGAGCTTACTAGTGCCCCTGGGGCATTTTGTTTCCCGAAGGCCGAAGTTGAGGGTGCCCCTCCCAAGAGAAGAAAAATGTGCATTCCTCGCGGGATGGTCCCGAGAGTTCCTTGTCTGACTGAGGACGCCGAGGAGCCTGGACTTCTGAAAGACGAGGTGATTCCTCCGTCTAGGACCGCTTCGTCTGACCACACAGGTATGGAGCTCTCTTCATTTTATTTGCCCTCTACGTTCAGGAAGTTTTATCACGCTGAGCACCGTTTCTTTCTTTTGACCAGATTCTGTTATAGTGGTAGAGCGCGGAGCGAGCTCTTCAAAGGCGCCTCTTGGGCATTCGTCCACCGGTGCCGCGCAGGAAGTGCCCGAACCCTACGGGCTAGATATCCCTCCGGATGATCTGGATCTCCTCGGACTTTGCGGGGAGAACTTCCCTAGGGGCGATATTAACCTGGACGACATCGATGTCGACGCCTTGTCTTTTGGCGAGGAGGCTGAAGTCTCGAGCGTCGACAAGCGACGTTCCCCGATGACTGTGCCCTCGTGTCCTTTGGTGGAGACGGTTATTGCAGCGGTAGCGGCGGTTTCCCCAGTTCCGCCACCCTCGTTGGCGCAGGCGGCTCCTGTTGCGGCCGCAGTGGGAGGGAAGGTCTTGCCTACCTACTCCGAGGCGCCTCGCCCGGATTTGAGGCCGAGGAGCAGAGTCTCAGAGTTCCTTCTTGCGAGCTGTCGGCAGTATATCAAGTCGACGTTGGAGCCTTTCCAAACTGCCGGCCTTGGCGCCCTCCAGGACTGGTGGTCGACGGACGGTGCAGAGTTTTGCGCGAGCCTGGCAGACTTCAAAGTTGACAGCTCTCTTTTCGTCGATCAGATGAACCTGCTTGTGACCGATAGCGAGGCTTATCGATCCCGGCGGGCTTTGCTGGAGGGGAGCTCCCTTTCTGAGTTGAAGGCCGCTGAGGCGAGTCTAAGTCAGTCCGAGCATCAACTTGCGGAGGCTACGTCCAGCCTGTCGAAGGCTCAGAGGAAGTTGGAGTCTGCGCGCGCCTCACTTAGAAAGGCGGAGTCTCGTTTGGAGCGGGCCGAGGCCGCGGAGAGCGCTTTGAAGGCGAGTCACTTGAGGCAGCAGTCGGACTTGGTAACCCGTCGCGAGCTTCTGGCTGCTCGTCCCGTGGAGCTTCAGAGAGTGGAGGCGACTAGGGAGGAGCTATTGCGCCGTCTCCAAGCTCTGGACACCTTCTTTTAGTTGTTCCTGGTTTCATTGTGGCTTTCTTTTTCAGGACTTATGAAATGTACTACCTTCGCTTCATTAATAATATCGCCTCATTTTGCCACACCCTTTCCATGGAACTTTGTTGTCTTTTTCTTTTGGTCGGACTGAACCTGAAGTAACTTCTCAGGCTGCCTACGTACCCCCCTAAGGGGGATCAAGTCGCACGTAGTTCAATTTTTTTTTTTTTTTTTTTTTTTTTTGAACAAGGGGTGTGACCTTGCTTTAGGCGTAGTACCTTTTGAGGTACTTGCCGTTGATAGGGCCGAGTGTCAGCCCTTCTGGCGTGGTGAGGAGATAGGCGCCGTTGGAGTAGACTTCCTTGACGGAATACGGGCCATCCCATTTGGCATCAAATTTCTTCCCTCCTCGATGCGAGAGAATGATGGGGCGTTTGACTGCCAGCACCAGTTCCCCTATCTGGAATGATCGAGGACGAATCTTCTTGTTGAAGGCGCGAGAGAGCCTGGCCTGATAACACTCCAGACGCTGTTGAGCTTCGAGGCGTCTTTCATCCAGTGCTTCCAATTCTACTCGGCGGAGCTGGGCGTTGTCATCGCTGGTGAGGCCTTCCTGGACTGCTATCCTGAGGGATGGGATTTGGAGTTCGAGCGGAAGAACGGCTTCCATGCCATAGACGAGGGAATACGGCGTTGCTTGTGTCGGCGTGCGGAAGGATGTTCGGTAAGCCCATAGTGCTTCGCCCATGCGTTCGTGCCAATCTTTCTTTATCTTCAAGACGGTTTTCTCAGCAGCTTGCACAGAGTTTTGTTGAAGGCTTCTGCTAGACCGTTGGCTGGAGCATTGTACATTGTCGAACAATTCTGCTTAATGTTGTATAATGCGCAGAACTGGCTGACGGCAGCATTCTTGAACTGATTCCCGTTATCTGTTACGATGTAGCGGGGGACACCATAGCGGAAGATGATGTCATTCTGGATAAAGCTGATGACGGAGTACTTTGTAACTTCCCTCAACGGTATCGCTTCAGCCCACTTGGAGAAGTAGTCCGTTGCCGCCAAGATGTAGAGATGTTGTTTGGATGACTTGGGCAGAGGACCGACGATGTCGAGACCCCACCCGTCGAAAGGCCAAGACGCGATTGTTGGGTGTAAAGGCTCCAGAGGTTGACGGATGTAGTCCCCGTGCATCTGGCAAGCTTGACATCTTCTCGCGTACTCCAAGCTGTCTTTGATCATGGTAGGCCAGTAGTATCCCATCCTTCTGATGCGGATGTGAAGCTTCGGACCGGACTGGTGCGATCCACAGATTCCAGCGTGTACTTCTTCGAGCGCGGCTTCTGCTTCCTCTTTCGCGAGGCACCTCAGGAGTGTGCCGTCATAGCTCCGTCGGTACAGCTCGCCGTTGAAGTGGTAGAACCTTAGAGATCTTCGACGGATGTCACTTTTGCGCTTCGGATCTTTAGGGAGTTTACCATGAACGAGATACTCCACAAACGGTTGCCTCCAGTCTTGTTCTTTAATCTCGAGGACATGCACCGCGTTGGTTTGAACTGGTACCTCGGGCGGACCCTCTTTTTCGATGATCACGAACCTCCTGCAGACGGGGACGACGAGTGAACGTTCATCTGGGAACGGGAGTGTAGCCGCCAGATTTGCGAGTGCGTCAGCCTGCTGGTTGAGGTTTTCTGGAAACGTGTTGGATGGAAACAGCCTTGAGTTTTTCGAGGAGCTTCACAGCTTGCGCATGAAACGGTACCAGGTCTTCTTTATTGACTTCGTATGCCCCCAGGACTTGCTGGATCACGAGTTGAGAGTCGCCAAAGATCTCTAGTCCTTGAAGGTTCATTTCGTCGGCCAGTTCGAGACCAATGAGTAGGGCTTGATATTCTGCCACGTTGTTGGAACATGCTTCCGAGAGCAGGAATGAGAAGGGGAGTATTTCGTTGTCCGGAGTGACAAAGATGACTCCGGCTCCCGCTATGTCTTGCCTAGCTGCGCCGTCGAAGAACATTTTCCAGGATGGGGCGATGTCGACAGAGAACACTTCTTCATCTGGGAGATCTTCTGCTAACTCCCATTCTGCCGGGAGAGGGTATTCTGCGAGGAAGTCCACGAGGGCCTGTCCTTTAACCGCTTTCTGTGGCACGAAGGTGATGTCGAATTCAAGTAGCAGCAGGGCCCACTTGGCTAGACGTCCGGAAAGCACTGGTCTCGACATGATGTATTTGAGTGGGTCAGCCTTCGAGACGAGTCTGATGGTGTGAGTGAGCATGTAGTGTCGCAGTTTTTTCGTGGCGAAGATGAGCGCTAAGCAGACCTTCTCGATTGGGGAGTAATTCAGCTCTGCGCCGACGAGAGTGCGACTTAAGTAGTAGCAAGCTGTCTCCATGCCAAGTTCATTGTTCTGGGCCAGGAGTGTCCCCAAGGACTGCTCTTGGGCGGCGATGTAGAGGATGAGCGGCCTCCCTTGAACCGGTGCTGATAGGACTGGCGGCTTCAGTAGATATGCTTTGATGTTTTGGAATGCTTCTTGGCAAGCTTCATCCCATTTGAACGGCGCTCCTTTCTTCATGAGGCGACTAAAAGGGTGGCACTTTCCAGCCAGGTTGGCGATGAATCTCCGGATATACGCCAAGTGTCCCTGGAGGCCTCTGAGGTCTCGCACTGTCTTTGGTACGGGCATATTGACGATAGCATCAATTTTGGATTGATCTATTTCAATGCCACGATGTCGGACGACGAAGCCGAGGAATTTGCCCGAGGAGACTCCGAACGCGCACTTGAGCGGATTCATGCGGAGTTGGTACCTTCGAAGTCGTTTGAAGATTAGCTCAAGATCTTGTAGATGTGCCGATTTCTTCTTGGATTTCACCACGAGGTCGTCGACATAACACTCCACGTTTTAATGAAGAATGTCGTCAAAGATCTTCTGCATAGCTCGCTGGTAGGTGGCTCCCGCGTTCTTCAAGCCGAACGACATTACCTTATAGCAGTAGATTCCTTTCGGTGTGCGGAATGCCGTGAGCTCCTCGTCCTTGGGTGCCATCCGAATCTGGTTGTAGCCCGATGATCCGTCCATGAAAGTGAGCACCTCGTGACCAGTCGTCGCATTAACCATTAGCTCCGTGATTGGCAAGGGGAAGTCGTCCTTTGGACATGTGTTGTTCAAGTCTCTGAAGTCCACGCACACTCGGATTTGGCCGTTCTTCTTTTTGACGGGGACGACGCTAGAGATCCATGTCGAGTACTTGACCTCTCGAATGAAGCCGGCTTCGATCAATTTGTTGACTTCGCCTTCTATTTGGGGTACCAGTTCTGGCCGGTAGTGTCTTTGTCCTTGCTTGATAGTGCTGGCTCCGTGTTTGACGCTGAGCTGGTGCACTGCGATTTTTGGATCGAGGCCCGGCATCTCCTTGTAGGACCATGCGAAGACGTCTCTGTATTATTTAAGCAGTTTGATGTATGCAGCTTCTTCCTCCGGGGTTAAGAGCGTGCTGACGAATGTAGGCCGAGGCTCCGTCTCCGTGCCCAAGTTGATTTCCTTCAAGTCATCAACGGTGGACTGCCCCCCTTCTTCGAGGACTGGCGGGGCGTCGGGCAACTCGTCGTCCGAAGTAGAAGTTTCACCGTTGTCGGGATCCGTAATGGAGATATGATTGACGGCAGCCATGGGTGAGTGGGTGGGTGTTGAGACGAAGTCCTCGATAGGCTTTTCCAGGCGATCGAACACTGACTTCTTCTTTGATTGTTTGACTGGCCCAAGCCTCTCGAACACGGATGTGCGTTTCCGATTCGACCAGTCTTTACCACCCCTGGTTGGCTTTCGAAACAAGGCTTGGCATGCATCGAGCCCGTCGTCGTCTTCTCCTGCTGTCTGGATGGCTGAGGTAGGTGGAGAGTGCATCGGAGATTGTCGATCCTTCAGTTGCTTCATCTACTATCCTCGCCTCGATGTAGTTCGAGGTGAAGGTCTTCTTCGCTGCGGTTCTGATGACCAACGGAGCTTGACTAGAGCCGATGCCTCGGCGGTTCGGGGGAATTTGCTCTCCGTTTTGAAACAGCCAAGCTTGAGTTCTTGTCATCCCATGCGGAGTTGCTGCTGGTGGGAGTGTGCCCATGGCGCTTTCCTCATTGTAGCCAGCTCTAAACAGCAACTTGGCAGCATTTTGCCCCCAACTCCCTTCCGGTTTGAATCCAAGTTGCTCGAGGTCTGCTGATTCGACAGGTCTGCTCGGGTTCGGAGCTTGCGTCAGACTAGGTAGTGGCACCGTCATTTCTTGCAGAGTGATGACATTGGCCTGAGATAACGTCGGGGCCAGCTTCCTTGTCGGAGTAGAAGGCGATCGCTCGGATTTGCGGAGCCACTGAGGCGCGAGACGCAAGACAGGCGCCGTTTGGATTGGCAACGGGGTATGTTGCATTGCTCTTGGCTCGAAGCTGATGCGCATCCTTTGTCCAGGTTTCGGCGTTCCTTGGACCTTGGGTCTCGCCTCGTCAGAAAGTGGCACTGGATTCACGGGAAGAGGAGTCTTGTCCTTATTTACTTCTTCAATCTTTTGAGCTCGAGGGGTTTTAGCTGGCAGAACTTCCGCGACCAGGCCCTTTGCTTGGTAGAATTTAGCGTCGGCAAGGTGTGCCTCGGCCTCGTTGAATGGCTTGTCGTCCGCAACTATGCACCTCTCCACGCCTTCTTCGTAGTACTTGAGGCACTGGTGCCAGGTGGATACTACGATGCCGTTCTCGTGCAGCCATGGTCTTCCTAGCAGGAGACGATATGATGTCTGGCAGTCGATGATGTGGAAGAGGACCGTCGTATCTAGTGGGCCAATGGAAAGCTTCAGACGAATGATTCCAACGGTGGACTGTCCGCCCTGGTTGAAGCCTTGAATGACCAACTGACTTGGCGAGAGCTGGTCGTTGGTGATGCCGAGTTGACGCATCGTCTGGATGGGCATGATGTTGACGGCGGAGCCGCAGTCCAACAGGATTCGGTTCACTGGCTTCTCCTTGATGTATCCTGAAACGTAAAGAGGCCGGTTGTGCAATCGCGTCCCGAGTTGCAGGTCCTCGTCTGAAAAGGTTATCATTGCGTCACACGAGGCTACAGCCTTGCGCTTCTGGTCGTCCTTCCTCTTCCTGCTGTAGCTATCCGGATCGGCCAAGGCCGCAGCCATTGCCAGGCGAGCCTTCTTCGGGAGATGCAAAGCTTCTACGAGCGGCATGTGCAATATTGCTTCGTCGTGAGAGGCTGTGCCCCCTTTGTCGGAATCGTCTCCCTCATCGGTGGAGTCGCCTTCTTCAGAAGTTTCGCTTTCATTATTTCCTTCCGACGCCTCATGGACTTCGACCATGCAACAAGATACCTTGACGTGTTGGTCCGCTGGGAGGAAGTGATCCGGGAAGAACTCTTGCAAAGTTGTCGGCTCTGGAAGACTCTGCTGAAGGATATCGTCTCGGCTTGCTGGCGGCACTTTGAACGCCTTCCTCCCCGGAGCCTTGCTTTTCTTCTTGTAGGTCTTCCGCTTGGTGAATCCCCTCATCATACGGTCTTGTTTGAGCTTCTTTTCTTGCCATGGCTTTCGCCACCGCGGTAGCATGACCCATGCTTCTTCGTCGGTGGATTCCCCTTCGCTAGGATGATGGTTGACAGCAGCAACTGGTTTCTTTGATGACACTTGTTCTTCCGGAGGCTCTACTGGCTCGTCTTCCGATCCCCAGCCGGTGGGCTTGATTTCGTCGATTGGAACGGATGGAGGTCTTGAGTAGAGGACGTAATAATCGAACTTCTCCGAAGGCTGGCCCAGCAGACCGACTTCCGGATCTCCCTGCTCATATCTTTCTCGAAGAGCGCGTTGGGACATAGCTTGACTGGAAGGGACTTGCTCTTCTCGAGGTTCCACTGGCTCGTCTCCCGATCCCCAGCCGGTGGGCTTGATTTCGTCGATTGGAACGGACGGAGGCCTTGAGTAGAGGACGTAATAGTCAAACTTCCCCGACGGCTGGCCCAGCAGACCGACTTCTGGGTCTCCTTGCTCGTATCTCCTTTGGAGCGCTCGTTGGGATGCAGTATTGCCTGGAAGAGGTGCTGGCGTGAGCGATGATTGCCCCCAGGGCAGCGGTGTTTCTTCCTCGGAGAACGCAGGAGTACGTTGACGTCGCTTCGAGATTTTCGGCTGGGAAGTTAACTTAGCGATTGGCGCTTGACGGTTGATGCGCAATTTGGGCATGCTTCGTCGAGCGGCAACGAGTACCGGCGAGAAGGAGCCGAAGGTGATGGACGTCATGTTGGCCGTAGCAACCTCCCCGGAGTCGATCTCTATCTTCCCTTGCTTGGCGAGTGCCATGATTCTTTCCTTGAAGACGAAGCACTTTCGATGGGATGACTCACCACCCGGTGGTATTTGCAGAAGAGAGGGTCGTCGACGCGATGCATCTGCTCGGGCCTCTTCGAAGGAGGAAGCTTTATCATCTTCTCTTGCAGCAGTTGGTCGAACATGGAGGAGACTTCCGAGTCTGGGAAGGGGTACTCCTTTGCTTCGAGCTCCTCGAGAGTCATCCTTTGTCTTGGCGGCGGAGGCGGTGGTATGGCGACTCCCTTCTTCTGATCCGGCTTGCCACCGATCTTGAGCGGTTTGGAGGTTGAAGCGACGTCGACAACATTGACTTGTTTCGGTTTCGTTACCGGTGGCTTGTCCTTCTTCTCTATCTTCAAGAAGTCCTTGTTCTTCGAGTCCCCGCGATTTGCTAGGCTGAGTTCTATGTCATGAGCCCGAGTTGCGAGTTCTTCGAAAGACCGAGGCTTGATACCTTTGAGGATGTAGAGCAGACCCCAGTGCATGCCTTGGGTGCACATCTCGATGGCCGAGTCTTCAGACAAGCGGTCTCGTGAATTCAGTGCGAGGTTCCTCCACCTGTCGATGTAGTCGATCACTGGCTCGTCTTTCCTTTGCTTAACGGCGGTGAGTTCGATCATGCTGACGGTTTGTCTGGTGCTGTAGAAGCGATTGAGGAACTCCCTCTCCATCTGATCCCAGCTGTCGATGGTTCCTGCAGGAAGATCAACGTACCAGTCGAACGTGTTGCCTTTGAGGGTGAGGACGAATTGCTTCACCATCTCGTCGCCATATGTGCCGGCATTATTGCAGGTCTCGATGAAGTGGGCGACGTGCTGTCTTGGATTTCCCTTTCCGTCGAAGTGCTGAAACTTTGGCGGCTGGAATCCGACTGGGAAGCGTAGCTGCTGGATCCTCGTGGTGTAGGGCTTCGAGTATGCCGCCGTGATCGGAGGAAGGCCACTGCCGTGGGAGCGCATCATGTCGGCTATCAACGCTTGGACTTGCTGAGCATTCATCGTTGCCGTTGCCGGAGGTTGAGTGGCCACCGAGGTTGGCGCTGGGGAGACGACTTCCAATGGGACAGGAGCCGAGGAGAGTGCTGGAGTAGCTGCTTGAACCGTCGCAACAACTTCTGCAGGAACGGGAGTTGAAGACGGAGCTGGAGCGGCTACCGGAGAAGCGACAGGCTGGCTAACTGCTGCAGCGTCCTTTGCGCTTAGCTTTTGGAGCAGAGTATTGATGTGACGATCCTTCTCCTCCATCAGCCGAGTAATTTGCGCCATATGCTCGCTCATCTGCATGACTTGGAGCTGAAGAGCGGACGGAGGGTGGTGACGGAGAACGTCTCGGTATTGCATGTTCGTATCCTCGCCGTCATCATCGGAAACATAGTTACGCCGACTTGCTTCTGGCTGATGATTGATGTTCGCCCCCTGTAGAGGAGGTGTAGCGTCTGCTGGAGAACCCGAACGGGTTCGGGGTTGGGGCTAGTCCTCCCCAAACTTCTGGACATGGGCTCCAGGATCGAGGCTCGTTTCTTCATGCACCAGGTCCTCGTCGGCGCTTTGGTGAGCATCTTCGGTAGTAGCTTCTGGCACGAAGATGTCCGCAAGAGTCCGTGTACACCGAGTGTAGACGCGCACCATTGGAGGAGCATCACCCTCCGGATTTACTGGATCATCGTGGCGGAGTAGAGGAGACTCGGCGATTGGTGAGAGGCTTGGAGCAAACGCATCGTTGTTCGTTCCGGCTATTGCGAACTTCGAGCGGCTTCTTCAGCCGTACGGATGAAAGGAGAAGAGGTCCCACCGGGCGTGCCAGAAATCTGTGGACGCGGAAAAAGCGCGGGTCGTCTTTCTTGCGAATCACACGAGATTACAAATGTGGCCGGGACCCGGGTGGCTCGGGTGTAGCGAGTCCGGGCTGCGGCGAGTTTTGATCAGGGGATTGTGGGAAAGATCTTCTGGGGGATCCCTTTGATCCGCGTCTCCACGTGGTGTTCGTGCGAGAGCTCTGAACGAGTTGCCCAGGACAGGGGTCTTTACAGGGAGAGGGTTTTGGAGAGGCTAAGGAATGTCCACCGTTGCTTTGTCCCTTCCGTGCTTCGCACTTTCTCGGCTAGGGGGTTTTCGGCTTCGTTCCTCGGTCTTCGTGTCTTCCTCGTTCCTTGCTTGACCTCGGTGTCCTTGATCGTCGGTTCGCGGCATCGATCGAGCTTTTGGCGTTGGCTTTGGCTTTGGCTTTTTGGCTTTGGCTTGGCTCCGGCGTGGCTCTGGCTTTTGCTTTGCTTCGGCGCTTGCACTTGGACGTAGCTGGGAGAGACTTGCGATGCTTTCGTTTTTCCGGACTTCGCGTCGTATCGGCTAGAACGTGCGGTGCTTTTGCTCGTGGCCGGCGTAGTCGCTTGGCTTTGGCACTTGCGTTGCTTTGGCGCGGGCTTTACTGGGGCTTTGCTTTGGCTTCTTGCGTTGGCTTTAGCTTCAGCGTCAACTCGATCTTCTTCCTCGAACGACGTGGGCTACTTCTTCGGTGCTTCGACGGTTTGCATGTCGACGGGACTTCTCTTCTTCTCCGGGCTTCTTTGGCATGATCGGAGTCGAAGAATGCTTTCGAAAATGGTGGGGGTAGCACCGATCTCCGTGCGACGGTTATGGCGTCGGCTTTTGTTGATGAAGACGACGGGGTAGCGACGCTTCCGTGCGACGGTTGTAGCGTCGGCTTTTGTTGATGAAGACGACGGGGTAGCGACGCTTCAGACGATCTACTCCAGGCTTTCTTCTTCGTGGATGGGGCAGGCGTTTGTCGAAGGCGACGGGGTGATGATGCTTCGCTTCTCTCCTCCGGGCTTTGGGGCTTGATCGGGATCGAGGATTTGTTGGAGACGACGGGGTAGTGCCGCTCCTCTTCTTCTCCGGGCTTTTGGGCTTAATCGGAGTCGAAGGCTTGTTGGAGACGACGGGGTAGTGCCGCTCCTCTTCTTCTCCGGGCTTTTGGGCTTGATCGGAGTCGAAGGCTTGTTGGAGACGATGGGGTAGTGCCGCTCCTCTTCTTCTCTGGGCTTTTGGGCTTGATCGGAGTCGAAGGCTTGTTGGAGACGACGGGGTAGTGCCGCTCCTCTTCTTCTCCGGCCTTTGCTTCTGGCGTCTTCGGAGTCGAAGGGTTCTTCTTTTCTGAGCTTTCTTCTTCGTGCACGGAGTCGAAGGGATGATCTTCGTGTGCAAGGGTCTTCACGTTGATGAGGACTTTCAGTAAGCCGATCCCTCAGGACAGGCTTGACTGTGCCTCGTGAAGCCTTGGGTCGATGAAGAGGCGCCTCCTCTTCTGCAGAGCTCCGGCGTTTCGTCTTCAATTTTCCGACCATTTTTTCCTTCCCCCACCCCCTCTATTTATAGGCAAAGAGGTGGGGAGAGAGATATGGGAACTTTTTAATTTTAAATCCCTTTTGTATCTCTCTCATAATTACCCAGATTTTATTCATCCATTGATGAGGGAAATAACATTTAGTTGTTTTCCTTTTCTGGCGGGTGCAATTATGGCTGGATTTTGCGCACGAAATCGATGGCGATCGGGCGCTTCGTCTTGTGCGTCGGATCGAGGGATCGGTGCAGATCCGCGTGTGTGCAGACGTCATACGCAACCTCCCCCCGCGCATGGCGGTATTTTCTTCCTTTTCTTTCTTTTCTTTCCTTTTCTTTTCTTTCCTTTTCTTTTCTTTCCTTTCTTTTCTTTCCTTTTTCTTTTCTTTCTTTTTCTCCCCTTTCCTTGCAGGGCCGGCCGGCCCCTCCATGGGGTTCGGTCCCCACTAGGGCCGGCCCTATGGGGTTCGGACCCTAGTAGGGGCCGGCCCCTCTTGAAGTGGGGTCCGGGTCCGCATCGGCGCGCGCGAGTCGGGTCCGCGTGTCGGGTTTGCATCCACGTCGGTGCGCGCGAGTTGGGTCCGCATGTCGGGTTTGCATCCGCGTCGGTACACGTAAGTCGGGTTCGGGTCCGAGCGAAATTCGTGTGTCTACCCGTACGAATGAATTAGAATGGATCGTGTGAAAGAATTAGAATAGATCGTATGAATAAATTAGAATGGATCGTACGAATGAATTAGAATGGATCGTACAAATGAATTAGAATGGATACATTCGTGCGAATGAATTAGAATGGATCGTACGAATGAGTAAGAATGGATCGTACGAATGAATTAGAATAGATCGTACGAATGAATTTGAATGGATACATTCGTGCGAATGAATTAGAATGGATCGTACGAATGAGTAAAAATGGATCGTACGAATGTATTTGTGCGTGTGAAAGAATTGGAATGGATTGTATGAATGAATTAGAATGGATCGTATGAATGAATAGAATGGATCGTACGAATGAATTAGAATGGATCGTACGAATGAATTAGAATGGATACATTCGTGCGAATGAATTAGAATGGATCGTACGAATGAGTAAGAATGGATCGTACGAATGAAATAGAATGGATTGTACGAATGAATTAGAATGGATCGTAAATCCAATCTAATTCATTCATACGATCCATTCTAATTCATTCGCCCGAATGTATCCATTCTAATTCATTCGTATGATCCATTCTAATTAATGAATTAGAATGGATCGTATGAATAAATTAGAATTGATCGTACGAATGAATAAGAATAGATCGTATGATCCATTCTAATTAATTCATTCGCATGACCCATTCTAATTCATTCATACGATCTATTCTAATTCATTCATACAATCCATTCTAATTCTTTCACACGATCCATTCTAATTCATTCGTACGATCCATTCTAATTCATTCGTACAATCCATTCTATTTCATTCGTACGATCCATTCTTACTCAATCGTATGATCCATTCTAATTCATTCGCACGAATGTATCGATTCTAATTCATTCGTACGATCCATTCTAATTCATTCGTACAATCTATTCTAATTCTTTCACACGATCCACTCTAATTCATTCGTACGATCCATTCTAATTCATTCGTACGATCTATTCTAATTCATTTGTACGATCCATTCTAATTCGTTTGCATGAATGTATCCATTCTTATTCATTCGTACAATCCATTCTAATTCATTCGCACGAATGTATCCATTCTAATTCCTTCGTACGATCCATTCTAATTCTTTGTACGAATCATTCTTACTCATTCGTACGATCCATCCTAATTCATTCGCACGAATGTATCCATTCTAATTCCTTCGTACGATCCATTCTAATTCATATGATCCATTCTATTTCATTCGTACGATCCATTCTTACTCATTAGCACGATCCATTCTAATTCATTCGTACAATCCATTCTAATTCATTCGCACGATCCATTCGAATTCACTCATACTATCCATTCTAATTCATTCGTATGATCCATTCTAATTCATTTGTATCTATTCTATTTCATTCGCACGATCCATTCGAATTCATTCGCACGATCCATTCTAATTCATTCATACGATCCATTCTAATTCATTCATACAATACATTCTAATTCTTTCACACGATCCACTCTAATTCATTCATACGATCTATTCTAATTCATTCGCACGAATGTATCCATTCTAATTCATTCGTACGATCAATTCTAATTTATTCGCACGAATGAATTAGAATGGATCGTATGAATTGTTTGGGGGATTTTTCGCTGGTCCGTGCGGGCCGCCTGCAAGACAAAGAAAAGGCGTAAGAACGGTTGGCTCCCTTAGGAGCGCAGACCCTCCGACGCTCAAGTCAGTCTCAAGTGCCCAACGGTGAGCTATAGTAGACAAAAGTGGTAGGGATGAGAGTTTCGAACCTGTACTCTGGAGCCTGGGGGTGAGCATTTATAGACATTGGCGACCTACCGCGGCCCGACATGTGAAGATTCTTTCCAGAGTCTACTAGACCCCCATGTTCTGGCTCGCGTGTGTCTTTGATAGTCCTTGGAACGCGCGCCCCTGACATTCTTTGTCGTCGAGCCTGCCAGGCGGTTTGAGTGGGGGAGAGCATCTTTCTTGTTGCTGCCAGGTGGCTATTCTAGAATGTTCAAGTCTGGGAGGTCTCAAAACTGATTCTGGCGGGCTTCCGTGGACTACAATCATGCACGTAGCCTCTGTGGGATTTCGACACCTGGCAGCCCTTCATGCTGCCCTATTACGGGCGACCTCAGGTGGGAAGCCAGGGCGAGCTTGCCCTCCGTTGCTCCGCCTTCACTTCCACATCTATCAAGAGTCGGACCTTGCAGGAGCGATCTCTTCGATAAATGGGGGAGTCTTGGCGAGCTGGGGCGGGCTCCGGGGTGGTCTTGGGCGAGCTCTTGACTGAGTTTGGGCGAGCTCCTGAGCGAGCTTGGGCGAGCTTTGGCGAGCTCCTGAGCGAGCTTGGACGAGCTCCTGAGCGAGCTTGGGCGAGCTCCTGAGCGAGCTTGGGCGAGCTCCTGAGCGAGCTTTGGTGAGCTCCTGAGCGAGCTTTGGCGAGCTCCTGAGCGAACTTTGGCAAGCTCCTGAGCGAGCTTTTTGCCTAGGCCCCTTCAGCCCAATGTGGATCCCGCTCCCTCTCAAGATGATTTGGTGAGCACGGGGGGGGGCGAACTCCTGGGCGAGTTTCAGCTACCCCCAACATTACCCCCTCCTGAGGGAGCGACCAAGGAGACTTTGACGCTTGCTCAGGAGTCTTATTGCACACGACGGTCGGATTGGGAGTACCAGTCATTGGCGACCTCCACCTTCTGGGCTGCGAGCACCTGCCGTGGGCGGCCTGCACCGAGAGCTTTGACTGCCAGTATTTCACAAACGTTGGGCGGGCCGGGAGCGTCAGCCACGAGCGATCTCCTTCCGGCACGAGCTTGTCACGCGCGGTCAGGGTCTGCGTCGGGCGAGCTGCGGGCACCTGCCTCAGGCGACCTTGCGTAGAGAGCTTTGACACAGTATCTCACCAATGCTGGGCGGGCCGGGAGCGTCTGCCACGAGCGATCTCCTTCCGGTGCAAGCTTGTCACACGCGGTCAGGGTCTGCGTCGGGCGAGCTGCGGGCACCTGCCTCAGGCGACCTTGCGTAGAGAGCTTTGACACAGTATCTCACAAACGCTGGGCGGGCCGGGAGCGTCTGCCTCGAGCGATCTCCTTCCGGTGCGAGCTTGTCACACGCGGTCAGGGTCTGCGTCGGGCGAGCTGCGGGCACCTACCGCAGGCGATCTTGTGGCTTGGGTTTCGCACCAGATCTCCAGCGGTCCTTTTACCTTAAATGCGACGCGAGACCCGAGATACGAAGCTGATACGGCAAATCTCATTATGAGATCCCGGCTGTCATGGGACACGTGTCTTGCTCTGATTCGTTCCTCTTTTGTCAGTAAATGATAGTGTTGGCGTCGGCGCAACCTTTTCCACGCGTGGCCCACGTGGCGCTTGACGATTGGAAAGAAGCGAGCTATCGTTTCGATTGCCATCACGTCGCCTCGTCGAGCGTGCTCGGGCATTAACTGCGGCTTGATTTACCTGCCTCTTACCTATCTATAAATAGGAGACGGGGGGGAACTTTCACCCTTCCATGCAAACGAGAAACAGCTCTCCCTTCCTTCTTCGCTTTCAGCTCGCCTTAGCCCTTCTGCTTTCATGGCCTCCGTTGCCGATGTTGCTGCTGCTGTTGCCGCCGCTGCTGCCGCCGCCCAAGCTTCTGAGCCCGCTGCTGAGAGAGCGGTGGTCTGGCTGCAAAACCCCATCGAGGTGCCCGTCGGGGACAGTATCCGGGCGGCGATCGATCTCCCTCGGGAGATCATCGTCACCGAGATGCCACTCTCGGGGAGGCCGCCCCAGGGCACAGTAGCTTCTGTCGGGCTGCTGTGGTCTGGGCTGTGGTTCCCACTGAGTTATCTCGCCGGGGAGCTCCTTGAGTTGACGGGGCTTTGCCCCACCCAGCTCTCAGGAAACTCCTGGGGGATACTCTACGGCCTGTCCCAGCTGGAGACCGCCCTGAAGGTGAGGATCCCACTGAGCTACTTGCTCAAAAAGTGGCTCCTCAAACCCGGGCTGGTCTTCAGCAACGTGGGCTGCGGCTACTTCTACCTCGCCGGGCGGCCTGGCGAGGTGCTCCCCTTCTCCACCATCGAGAGCAAGGACCACCACTGGAAGGACTATCCGTTCATGGCGGTCGGCGACTGGCACGGGCGGCACAGCGGAGTCCCGGCTCACCCCGGGGTTCCCCCGACGGCGGTCTTCCGGGAGATCTCCCTCTTTCGGGCGGGGAAGAAGAAGTGCATCGCTCCTGACCGGGAGCGATCTCTGGACGAGGCGTTCCTTTACTACCTCGGGGGGCGGACTCCGGAGAAGATCACTGCTCCCGACTTCGCCTTCCAGCTGAAGGCGGGAAGATCGGCACTATTCTGCTGCAACAGAAGACCGTCCGGAAGAAGAAGGAGGAGGAGATCGGCACTATTCCGCCGATGCAGAACGTCCCTCCTCCCTCCAAAGGGGCTAGCAAGGGGGCGGGGAGTTCGAGAGGCAACCCCCGCAAGAAGACGGTCCGGAGGCGGGCTTCGCCCCTCCGCCTCAACGACCCCGACACGATCGAGATGCTCCGCCAGGAGGCGGACTCCGCGCCTCCACCACCTCCTCGCCCGGACGCCGGCCCAGGTCAGCCACCTGCTCTACTTCCCATTGTTCGCCGCAAGATTCATTTCACCGAGCCAGAAGATCCGAACATCGACCTCCTGCTGTCCATGGCGGAAGTCAAATCCGGGATGGCTCGAATATTAATGGGCAATTTTCCCGGTAATCTGACAGTTCCTCTCCGCGTGGCAGTGATGACGCCGGAGATGGAGGCCCGCGGGAAGAAGAAGGCCAAGCGCGCGAGGCCCGCGCCTTCAAACGCCCAGGCGGAGCTGCGGCGAAAAGCACTTGAGGAGGCGGCCTTGGACTCGGAGCCAAGCTAGACGGACTCCGAGGAGGAAGCATCAGGCTCCGAGGAGGAAGAGCCCGCTCCTCAACCTTCCCGGGCGGAGCCTGCCGCTTCCGCCCAAGTGGAGAAGCCCCCGGCTCCACCAACTCCCGCACCAGGGGCGGGATCGAGCGGGCAGGAGCTTCCACCTCCCGCCGATGAGGCAGGGGTCCAGCAGGGCGGATCCAACGCCACCGCTGCGACCTCTCCGCCGGCAGCAGCTCCAGCTCCCACCCCTCCGGCCTCGCCTCTAGCAGAGGGCCAGGAGGGAGCGGGCTCCCAGCAGGGCCTGGGGGACCTGGTCTACAGGTCCCCTAGCTTTTTAGACATTGGCTCCGACTCCGAGTCCTCCAGCTCGGAGTCAGAGGCCAAAGGGGCCAGGGCGGACCCTCCGAGCCCGCCAGCAACTGGAGCTCGCCCGGGGGAGGTGCCAGCCCCCACTCCTTCTCCCGGCGTGCCTCATCCTACCGAAGCTCCGGGGGGCCCCAGCGCGGGCTCTTCTACGGAGGAGGGGAGGGCGCCCTACTACGTGCGGCAGCTGCTGGGCCGCAACGTCTTCGCCCGAGCCCCCTTCGCTTCCATAAGCGAACGTCTGGCCGAGGTACCTCTTGCTCTCTCTGCCCTTACACAAAAAATGTTAATTTTTGCTGACTCTTTCATCTCCCTTATGCAGACGGAGAAACAGAGCCAGGCACTGGCCGCGGAGGTCGCTGGGGCCGGGAAGGCGCTGGCCGCTTTGTTCGACGATTCCCTTCGGGGGTCTGAGCGCAAGGTGGACGAGCACATCCACGAGCTCCAGCGGGCTTCGCAGGCCGTGGCCCTGAAAGAGACGGAGGAGCTCCGCCTGAGGGTCACGACCCTGGTGTCGGGCATGGCCGAGCTGGAGGTGTCCCAGCTCAAATCCTCCGACGACCTCAAAAAGGCCATGGCGGAGCGGGACGAGGCCGTCACTGCCAGAGAGGCCGCTAGGAAGGAGGCGGCTCAACTTCAAGGCGAGGTCGCTGCTCTGAAGACAGAGATCGCCGCCCTGAAGGAGAAGCACGCCGAAGGCCTTCGGGCTCAACAAAGTCGCCTCCAAGCCCAGCTGGACGATCTCCTCAAGAAGGGTGCCCTGGCCGCTGTGGAAAAGTACAAGACCGAGAGGTCGAAGAAGCGACGCCGAGGGGACGACAGTGGGGCAGAGACTAGCAAGCCTTGAGCTCGCAGCCTTGTAACTGTTCTTATAATTTTTGTCAATCAATGAAATTTTCATCTTTTTGAGCTCGCCTATGCGTTTCTTTCTTTCTCTGTGTCGCTCATGAGTCCGCTTTAGGAGTTTCGCAGCGATCTCGAGAGTGATACCCCGGGCGAGGCAGCTAATTCGATTCAATCATTTTATTTTAAAATATATGCAAACGGAAAACTCGGCATGCTCGCTAAAACTCGATAGTCTCTGAGCCCGGAAAAGATAAGCGAACCAAATAACTTAAAAACTTCCCTACACTCAGAGATTTAAATCATTTTTATTTTTGAAGAAAACTAATAAGTGCTAGCTGCCCCCTGCCCGGTTAATTTCCCTCAATGATCCTGTTCAGCGGACTTGCCCTTTGAGGGGTATGCCCACGCCAGGATGCTTCCGTTCATGGCAGGTGAACACGAAGGATCCCGGTTAGGTTTAGAGTCCACTAGGCAGCGGACTTCCCCAAGGAATCTCAAGGTCGCCCACTAGCTGCCTCTGAGGATCCTGGTCTTGCTTTAAGTCCGCACAACAGCGAACTGCCCCGGGAATCTCAAGGTCGCCCACTGGCTGCCTCTGAGGATCCCGGTCTGACTTTAAGTCCACACAACGACAGACTGCCCTGGGAATCTCAAGGTCGCCCACTGGCTACCTCTGAGGATCCCGGTCTTGCTTTAAGTCCGCACAACGGCGGACTGCCCCGGGAAGCTCAAGGTCGCCCACTGGCTGCCTCTGAGGATCCCGGTCTTGCTTTAAGTTCGCACAACGGCGGACTGCCCAGGGAATCTCAAGGTCACCCACTGGCTGCCTCTGAGGATCCCGGTCTTGCTTTAAGTCCACTCAGCGGCGGACTACACTTTATAGATCACGCGGGCTCTTGCTGCGCCAAGCTTCTGAGTTAAATTCTTTGTTGAAACCTCCATCGTTCATTCATAACTTCTTCAGAAGATGATTTACAAAATCCCCTGGTCCTATGCATAAAACTTGCGAAGGTGCAATGCATTCCAAGATCACTCTAACAGGTCGCCTTCAGCGGTCATCAACCGGTAAGCCCCCGAGCTTCCTGCTTCGTGTACTATGTAGGGGCTTTCCCAGTTCGTCGTGAGCTTTCTTGCATTAGGCTCTTACGTGTTTGCGAACACCTTTCTCATCACCATGTCACCAGCCTTGAATGCCCGATGGCGGACTCTTTTGTCATATGCGCGCTTCATTTCCTATCTATATCCGGCGAGATGCAGATTGGCGTGCTCCCGTCGTTCTTCGAGCTGATCGAGGGAGTCAGCGAGCAGTTTGTCGTTGTCGACCTCCTCCGACGCAAGCCTTCTTTCTATGGGGAGCTCAGCCTCTATAGGAAGCACGGCTTCGCAACCATAAGTGAGACTGAAGGGTGACTCGTTAGTTGAGCGACGTGGAGTAGTGCGATAGGCCCATAGGACTCCATCGAGCTCCTGCTCCCACAGTCCCTTCTTTCCTTCCAACCGCTTCTTGAGGTTGTCTAGGATCACACGATTCGTTGCTTCGGCCTGCCCGTTGCTTTGAGGGTACCTTGGGGACGAGAACCTTAGGTCGACTCCATATTCAACGCAAAAGCTTCTGATCAAGCGATTATCGAACTGGCGACCATTGTCGGTGATAAGTACCCGAGGCAGACCGAACCGGTAGAAAATATTCTTCCAAAGGAAGTCTCTCACTTGCTTTTCGCCTATCTTAGCTAGCGGGACCGCTTCCACCCATTTGGTGAAGTAGTCCGTAGCCACTAAGATGAATTTCCTTTGCCGGGCTGATACGGGGAAAGGTCCCACAATATCTAGCCCCCATTGTTGAAACGGCCAGGGGCTCGCCAGAGGATGCAGTTCTTCTACGGGCATATGATTTGTCGTGGCGTGCTTCTGGCATTGGATGCAGCTTTGTGCGACCTTCAAGGCATCTTGCTCTAGAGTGGGCCACCAGTATCCTTGCCTCCGTACTTTCGCAGCTAGAGACCGCCCACCAGCGTGGTTTCCCAGCTTGCCAGAGTGAATGCAATTCAAAACTTCTTCGGTCTCCGGGCTCTCGATGCAACGAAGATTTGGCCCGCCAAAAGATCTTCGAAAAAGGCGATCCCAGCGAATAAGATAGCGACCAGCGCATTTCTCCACTCGCCGGGCTTTCTCTCTACCCTCTGGAAGCTCGCCCTTCTGGAGAAAACGAAGAATGGGGGCGGTCCACCTGCCGGGTGATACGTTGGCAGAGACTTGGTTAACAGCGGGCTCTATCAGTCAGAGCCGAGACTGATTTTGGACCTCGATGAGAATCTGGCGAGCTTCTGATATTCCCAGCAGGGAGGCGACGTTTGCCAAAGCATCAGCTCGCCTATTATCGGCTCGCGGAATTTGCTCGAAGGAGATCTTTTCGAACTCCGTGGCCTTGCCCTTTACCAGATCCACGTAGCCCGCCATTCGCGTATCCCGGGAGGCGTAATCTCCGTTGATTTGGCAAATGATCAGCTGGGAGTCGCTGAAAACCTTCAACCGTTTGGCGCCTACTTCTTGGACGAGCTCTAGACCAGCCAGCAGCGCCTCATATTCTGCCTCGTTGTTGGTAGCAGCGAAATCTAGCCGGATTGATTTCTCAAGAATTACCGATTGAGCGATCAGTGCGACCCCGATCCCGGCCCCCGAAGCGTTGGAGGATCCATCAATGAATAGTTCCCAGCCTGCCATCTCTGAATGCTTAGGTGGAGGAAGCTCGCCTTGGTTGTCCAAGAACCTCGCCTTCCTAGGGTGTGCCTCAGTTGGCTCATCCTCATGGTACTGGACTGGTTCTTCTAAGGGGAAGTCCGCCAAGAAATCGGCGAGAGCCTGCCCTTTGACAGCAACTCGAGGAACATACTCCAAACCATAGGCGGCGAGCTCGGCGGACCATCGATAGAGCCTGTCGGCTACCGAGGGTCTGGAGAGTGCGCTCTTCAGAGGGTGCTCCATGATGACTTTGATAGTGTGCGCCGAGA
This sequence comes from Chamaelirium japonicum, assembly GCA_947650365.1. Classification (NCBI taxonomy): domain Eukaryota; kingdom Viridiplantae; phylum Streptophyta; class Magnoliopsida; order Liliales; family Melanthiaceae; genus Chamaelirium; species Chamaelirium japonicum. Next base: position 2,160,058 of record CANTAL010000017.1, on the reverse strand, counting down.
AGTAGGGGTGAAGCTTTCTCGCGGTAAGGACCAAGGCCAATGCGACCTTCTCGATTGGTCGATACCGGAGCTCGGCGGGAAGCATTGTGTGGCTTACAAAGTAGACAGGCCGCTCCACCTTTGCTTCTTCTACGACAAGGACCCCGCTTACCGCATTCTCTGTGACCGCGAGATATACACCAAGCTCGGCGCCATCTCTGGGTGCCGCTAGGATTGGCGGGCTCGCCAGATAGTCCTTGATCTTTTGAAAGGCGCACTCGCACTTTTCATCCCAACAAATGCTCGCTCCTTTTCGAAGTAGCTCGAAAAGAGGTCGGCAATTATCTAAAGATTTGGAGATGAACCGATTTAGTGCGGCGATTCGCCCGCTCAATCTCTGGACTTCCTGCCGGGTTCTTGGTGCGGGCATCTCGATAAGTGCTCGGATTTGCCCAGGGTCGGCCTCGATCCCCCTGTGGGTGACCAGGTACCCAAGGAATTTTCTGGAAGTCACCCCGAATGCGCACTTCGCCGGGTTTAGCCTCATTTGGTACTTTCTCAACACTTCGAAGGTTTCGCAGAGATCGGCAACATGCCCTTCTCGTTCTTGACTTTTTACCAGGAGGTCGTCTACATAAACTTCGACATTTTTGCCGATCTGATCTTTAAACATCTGAGTAACTAACCTTTGGTAGGTCGCTCCAGCGTTCTTAAGTCCAAAAGGCATCACTCGATAGCAGAATAGCTTATGGTAGCCCGCCCCAGAATAGAAAGCGGTCTTCTCTTGATCGTCGACGTGGAGAGGTATCTGGTTATACCCAGAATATCCATCCATGAAGGACAGGGCCTGGAACCCGACAGCTGCATCGACCAGTGCGCCTATCCGTGGAAGAGGGAAATCGTCCTTCGGGCATGCTTTATTGAGGTCGGAGAAATCAATGCACACTCTGACCGCCCCGCTCTTCTTGGGCACCGCCACAATATTGGAGATCCACTCGGGAAAGTGCGCCTCGCGTATAAAGCCAGCTCGCTCTAGCTTGTCTATCTCCGCCGCCACTGCAATGGACTTCGCAGCAGGTATGTGCCGAGCTTTTTGCTTGACCGGCGGGAATTCTTTCATGGTGTGCAGAGGATGACAGGCGACCTCCGGGTCAATCCCTGGCATGTCCGCGAAGCTCCAAGCGAATACGTCGCAGTATTCCCTGAGTATGTTGGTTAGGGCCAGGACCTCGCCCTTGGTCAGCGAGGTCCCGAGACTAACAATCCTCGGTCCGTCCTCGCTACCGATGTTGACTTCTTGTAGCAGCTTGGCAATAGGAAAACTTCCTCTCTGGGACCCTGGTAGGTGACCTTTCTCCTCGAGCTCGAAATCCACGCCGCTCCCACCCGGGGGTGAAGTAGGGGATCTAAGCGAGGCGACCTCTCTCGGGCTTTGAGGGAGCCCGCTCGAGGTGGGCGTTAATTGCTAGGAGGGCGCGGGCCTCTTGGCCTCAGCGACCTCAACGTCTGCGAGGTGAAAGACGTCCTGCTCGCACCTGGTAGCAGCGACCTGATCTCCTCGAATTACCACGACCCCTCCGTTGGTGGGGAACTTGAGGGCCTGGTGATTGGGCGAGGACACCGCTTTCATCTGCCTCAGCCAAGGTCGCCCTAGGATGGCATTGAAAGCGGACTGCCCATCCACCACCGCGAAACGGACTTGATGTACCTCCGGGCCCGCTGTTACGGTGAGGGTTATCTCCCCTGCCACCTTAGTGACCTCGCCAGTGAAACCGGTGAGCGAGCCCGTTGAGGGAGACAAGTCAACTTGTCTCAACCCCATTCGCTGGAAGGCCGACAAGAACAGAATATCTACGGCACTTCCTGGATCAACCAGGACCCGCCTTACCTCGATGTTCGCCATCATAAGGTGTATGACGAGGGGATCATTATGGAGGGTAACCACCCCGGCCATGTCCTCCTCTGAGAACCAAATGAAGTCTCGGGCTTCTATCCTTGGCGTTTGGAGCAATACAGGGGTAAGAGAAACGGAGAATACCTTCTGAGCCCGCTCCATCTCTCTAACTTGTCGGCGAACCTCGTTGCTGGATCTTGGGCCGCTCAGGCCCGCTGATAGTGTGACAGACCGCCGGCCCTCCCGGGGAAGGCGGAGGCAGGGCGGGCTCAGCGGGCCCCGGGCGATCTCCTTCCCGAGGAGCCCGCGCCGGTATCACCTCGAATCTCCTGGGAGGCGAAATGAACTGATCCAAATGGCCTTGGGCGACCAAGTCCTCGAGGTGGTTCTTCAGAGCCCGACATTTGTTGGTGTGATGCCCGGGGCTGCGATGAAAGACGCACCGCCGTGTATTATCGGTAGAGCCGGGCTCCCCGACCTGTAGGGGTGGTGGGTACTGAAAGAAAGGTTCATTCCGGATCTGGTGAAAGACTTGCCCTGGCGAGTGGGTTAGCACGGTGAAATCTTGCTCCCCGGGTCCCAAAGGCAGGCGCCAGTTCGCCGGCCTTCCAGCGACCACCGCGGGGGCTTCAGCGGGCTGTACAGCAGGAGCTGCGGGCGGTCCGGGCAAAGGTACCGCCAGTGGCACCTCCCGCCTCTCCACGGCCTTAACGACGAGAGGTCGCAAAGCCGGAGGAGGTCGCTGCTCGACTGCCTTTCCCTTCCGGTCTAACACCGCATCTTCGAGCTTGATGTGTTGCTGGACAAGGACGAAGAGCTCGACCATCGTGCGAGGATCTTTGATCACCAGCACGTCATGAAGTTTGCTTCCCTCGGGGAGGGCGTTCCGGAATGCGCTCACCGTTGTGCGATCTTGACCGACAGCGTCCTCCAGAGCGAGGTAGGCGCTTTGAAAGTGCGTCGCGAAGCTTCGAAGGGTTTCACGGGCTCCCATGGCCAAGGTGAAGAGAGACTCAATCCTCTTTGGGGGCTGCCTGTTGCAGCGGTACTGCTCCAGAAATAGTCTGGAGAGAGTAGGGAAGTCTGGAATGGTGCCCGATGGTAGTTTGTGAAACCCGTTTAGCGCCGAGCCCGTCAAGCTACTCGGGAAAGCCCGGCACAAGACATGGTCCTGGTCCCGGAAAAATAACAGTTTCCGGTAAGCCAATAGATGGTCGACTGGATCTTGCGATCCATCGAACAGTACAAACTTAGGCGGGGTCCAATGGTGAGGGAAACCTCCTTGGTGCACCTCGCTCGTGAAGGGCGAGCTACCCCCGTGGGTGGCGAGGTCCAGTAGGTCTACCGTCGCGTTAGCTCGCTGCCAGTGCCCGGGGGAAACTCGCAGAGGCTGCTGCGCAGGTCCTAGGCGGCCATGCACGCTCCCTCGAGGGAGGTTCGGATCCACCCCGCGGCGACCCTCGGGGGCTACCGCTCTGCGGCCTCCTCGCTGTTCGCCCGCGGGTTCCTTCAGCGTGGCGGTTGGTCTGTGGGAGACCGTTGCCTCTCGAGCTTCGGAAGGTATAGCCACCGCGGGCTCTTTCCCTCGTCGCCGATGGCGCGGGTCGCGATCTCGCTCTAGAGACCTTGCCTCCGACTCGTCAGAATCGGCGCTCCGGCTACGGTGGCGAGGGATGGTCGCCCACGAGGTCGCCTGGTTGCTAGTCCGCTGGGTTACTAGCTTCTGCAGCCTCATAAGCGGGGTTTCCGGCACCCCGTGCACGGCCGCTCTCTCGACCGGGGGTTCCGGATGGGAAACCTGTCGAGCCGGAATGGTCGTGGGCGGGCGCGATGTTGAAGCTGGTGGTCGCACCGGAGATGCCGTCTTCGTCGGCCCGGACCATCGGCTGGCCGCCGGGACCTGACGCAGTCGCGTCAGTTCCTCCATCATGGCCCACTGGGTGGCCAACATCTCCAATAGGAGCTGGTCACTGAGCGGGACATGGGGCTGGGGGGTCTCAACAGGAGGTTCGCTGCGCGCAGACCTCGCACGAGTCCTCGGTCGCCTGCGTCCCCTTATCGCCGGAGCCATCTTTGAGTTACGAGAGCCCCCAGCGTTCAACCGCGTGGTCGTGGGCGTTCTCGCCGGAACCAGTCGAAAGATCCCACAGACGGCGCCAAATGTTTTGGGGATTTTTCGCTGGTCCGTGCGGGCCGCCTGCAAGACAAAGAAAAGGCGTAAGAACGGCTGGCTCCCTTAGGAGCGCAGACCCTCCGACGCTCAAGTCAGTCTCAAGTGCCCAACGGCGAGCTATAGTAGATGAAAGTGGTAGGGATGAGAGTTTCGAACCTGTACTCTAGAGCCTGGGGGTGAGCATTTATAGACATTGGCGACCTACCGCGGCCCGACACGTGAAGATTCTTTCCAGAGTCTTCTAGACCCCCACGTTCTGGCTCGCGTGGGTCTCTGATAGTCCTTGGAACGCGCGCCCCTGACATTCTTTGTCGTCGAGCCTGCCAAGCGGTTTGAGTGGGGGAGAGCATCTTTCTTGCTGCTGCCAGGTGGCTATTCTGGAATGTTCAAGTCTGGGAGGTCTCAAAATCGATTCTGGCGGGCTTCCGTGGACTACAATCATCCACATAGCCTCTGTGGGATTTCGACACCTGGCAGCCCTTCATGCTGCCCTATTGCGGGCGACCTCAGGTGGGAAGCCAGGGTGAGCTTGCCCTCCGTTGCTCCGCCTTTACTTCCACATCTATCAAGAGTCGGGCCTCGCAGGAGCGATCTCTTCGATAAATGGGGGAGTCTTGGCGAGCTGGGGCGGGCTCCGGGGTGGTCTTGGGCGAGCTCTTGACTGAGTTTGGGCGAGCTCCTGAGTGAGCTTGGGCGAGCTCCTGGGTGAGCTTTGGCGAGCTCCTAGGCGAGCTTTGGCGAGCTCTTGAGCGAGCTTGGGCGAGCTCCTGAGCGAGCTTTGGCGAGCTCCTGAGCGAGCTTGGGCGAGCACCTGAGCAAGCTTTGGCGAGCTCCTAAGCGAGCTTTGGCAAGCTCCTGAGTGAGCTTTTTGCCTAGGCCCCTTCAGCCGAATGTGGATCCCGCTCCCTCTCAAGATGATTTGGTGAGCACGGGGGGGGCGAACTCCTGGGCGAGTTTCAGCTACCCCCAACATGAATGAATTAGAATGGATCATACGAATGAATTAGAATGGATCGTGTGAAAGAATTAGAATGGATTATATGAATGAATTAGAATGGATCGTATGAATGAATTAGAATGGATCGTGCGAATGAATTCGAATGGATCGTGCGAATGAAATAGAATGGATACAAATGAATTAGAATGGATCATACGAATGAATTAGAATGGATCGTATGAGTGAATTCGAATGGATCATACGAATGAATTAGAATGGATCGTGCGAATGAATTAGAATGGATCGTGCGAATGAATTAGAATGGATCGTACGTATGAATGAATTAGAATGGATCGTGCGAATGAATTAGAATGGATCGTACGAATGAATTAGAATGGATACATTCGTGCGAATGAATTAGAATGGATTGTACGATTGAATTAGAATGGATCGTACGAATGAAATAGAATGGATCGCACAAATAAATTAGAATGGATCATGCGAATGAATTAGAATGGATCGTACGAATGAATTAGAATAGATTGTACGAATGAATTAGAATGGATCATACGAATGAGTAAGAATCGATCGTACGAATGAAATAGAATGGATTATACGAATGAATTAGAATGGATCGTACGAATGAATTAGAATGGATACATTCGTGCGAATGAATTAGATTGGATTATACGAATGAGTAAGAATGGATCGTACGAATGAAATAGAATGGATTGTACGAATGAATTAGAATGGATCGTACGAATGAATTAGAATGGATAGTACGAATGAATTAGAATGGATCATACGAATGAGTAAGAATGGATCGTATGAATGAAATAGAATAGATTGTTCGAATGAATTAGAATGGATCTAAATCATTCGTACGATCCATTCTAATTCATAAGTACGATCCATTTTATTTCATTCGTACGATCTATTCTAATGAAATAGAATGGATTGTACGAATGAATTAGAATGGATCGTACGAATGAATTAGAATGGATCGTACTAATGAATTAGAATGGATCGTATGAATGAATTAGAATGGATCGTGCGAATGAATTAGAATGGATCGCACGAAGGAATTAGAATGGATCGTATGAATACGATTCATTCTAATTCATTCGTATGATCCATTCTTATTCATTCCCATGAATGTATCCATTCTAATTCATACGTACAATCCATTCTAATTCATTCGTATAGGATCCATTCAAATTCATTCGTACGATCCATTCATTCTAATTCATTCGTATGATCCATTCTAATTCCTTCGTACGATCTATTCTAATTCATTCGTACGATCCATTCTAATGCATTCGTATGATCCATTCTATTTCATTCATACGATCCATTCTTATTCATTCACACGAATGTATCCATTCTAATTCATTCGCACGATCCATTCTAATTCATTCGCACAATCCATTCTAATTCATTCGTACGATCCATTCTAATTCATTCACATGATCAATTCTAATTCATTGGATTGTGCGAATGAATTAGAATGGATCGTATGAATGAATTAGAATGGATTCATTCATGCGAATGAATTAGAATGGATCGTGCGAATGACGCACGATCCATTCTAATTCATTCGTACGATCCATTCTAATTCATTCGCACGATCAATTCTAATTCATTAGCACGATCCATTCTAATTCATTCGTACAATCCATTCTATTTCATTCGTACGATCCATTCTTACTCATTCATACGATCCATTCCAATTCATTCGTACAATCCATTCTAATTTATTCGCACGAATGTATCCATCCTTTGTACGATCCATTCTAATTCATTCATACGATCCATTCTAATTCATTCGTACGATCCATTCTAATTCATTCGCACGATCCATTCTAATTCATTCATACGATCTAATCTAATTCATTCGCACGATCCATTCTAATTAATTCGTATGATCCATTCTAATTCATTCGTACGATCCATTCTAATTCATTCGCATACGATCCATTCTGATTCATTTGTACGATCCATTCTAATTCATTCGTACGATCCATTCTAATTCATTCGTACCATTCTAATTCCTTCGTACGATCCATTCTAATTCCTTTGTTCTAATTCATTCATACGATCTATTCTAATTCATTCGTACGATTCATTCTAATTCAATCCAGTCTAATTCATTCGTACGATCCATTCGAATTCATTCGTACAATCCATTCTATTTCATTCGTACGATCCATTCTTACTCATTCGTGTGATCCATTCTAATTCATTCGCACGAATGTATCTATTTTAATTCATTCGTATGATCCATTCTAATTCATTCATACGATCCATTCTAATTTATTCATACAATCCATTCTAATTCTTTCACACGATCCATTCTAATTCATTCGTACGATCCATTCTAATTCATTCGTACAATCCATTCTATTTCATTCGTACGATCCATTTTTACTCATTCGTATGATCCATTCTAATTCATTCGCACGATCTATTCTAATTCATTCATACAATCCATTCTAATTTTTTCACACGATCCATTCTAATTCATTCGTACGATCCATTCTATTTCATTCGTACGATCCATTATTAGTCATTCGTACGATCTATTCTAATTAATTTGTACGATCCATTCTAATTCATTCGTACGATCTATTCTAATTCATTCGTACGATCCATTCTAATTCATTCGTATGATCCATTCTAATTCATTCGCACGATCCATTCGAATTCACTCATATGATCTATTCTAATTCATTCGTATGATCCATTCTAATTCATTTGTATCCATTCTATTTCAATTGCACGATCCATTCGAATTCATTCGCACGATCCATTCTAATTCATTCATACGATCCATTCTAATTCATTCATACAATTCATTCTTATTCATTCGTATGATCCATTCTAATTCATTTGCACGAATATATCCATTCTAATTCTTGAATTAGAATGGATACATACGAATGAATTAGAATGGATCGTATGAATGAATTAGATTGGATAGTATGAATGAATTAGAATGGATCGTGCGTTGTACGAATGAATTAGAATGGATCGTATTAATGAATTAGAATGGATCGTGCGAATGAATTAGAATGGATCGTACGAATGAATTAGAATGGATCGTACGAATGAATTAGATTGGATCGTATGAATGACTTAGAATGGATCGTGCGTCTTACGAATGAATTCAATCCATTCTAATTCTTTCACACGATCCATTCTAATTCATTTGTACGATCCATTCTAATTCATTCGTACAATCCATTCTATTTCATTAGAATGGATCGTACGAATGAAATAGAATGGATCGTACTTATGAATTAGAATGGATCGTACGAATGAATTAGAATGGATCGTGCGATCGTACGAATGAAATAGAATGGATTGTACGAATGAATTAGAATAGATCATACGAATGAATTAGAATGGATCGTACGAATGAATTAGAATGGATACATTCGTGCGAATGAATTAGAATAGATCATACGAATGAGTAAGAATGGATCGTACAAATGAAATAGAATGGATCGTACGAAGGAATTAGAATGGATCATATGAATGAATTAGAATGGATCGTATGAATGAATTAGAATGGATTGTATGAATGAATTAGAATGGATCGTACGAATGAGTAAAAATGGATCGTACGAATGAAATAGAATGGATTGTACGAATGAATCAGAATGGATCGTACGAATGAATTAGAATGGATCGTGTGAAAGAATTAGAATGGATTGTATGAATGAATTAGAATGGATCGTATGAATGAATTAGAATGGATCGTACGAATGAATTAGAATGGATCGTACGAATGAATTAGAATGGATACATTCATGCGAATGAATTAGAATGGATCATACGAATGAGTAAGAATGGATCGTACGAATGAAATAGAATGGATTGTACGAATGAATTAGAATGGATCATATGAATGAATTAGAATGGATACATACGAATGAATTAGAATGGATCGTATGAATGAATTAGATTGGATCGTATGAATGAATTAGAATGGATCGTGCGTCGTACGAATGAATTAGAATGGATCGTATTAATGAATTAGAATGGATCGTGCGAATGAATTAGAATGGATCGTCCGAATGAATTAGAATGGATTGTACGAATGAATTAGAATGGAAACATTCGTGCGAATGAATTTGAATGGATCGTATGAATGAATTAGAATGGATCGTACGAATGAATTAGAATGGATCATACGAATGAATTAGAATGGATACATTCGTGCTAATGAATTAGAATGAATCATATGAATGAGTAAGAATGGATCGTACGAATGAAATAGAATGGAATGTACGAATGAATTAGAATGGATCGTACGAATGAAATAGAATGGATTGTACGAATGAATTAGAATGGATCGTACGAATGAATTAAAATAGATCGTGCGAATGAATTAGAATGGATACATTCGTGCGAATGAATTAGAATGGATTGTACGAATGAGTAAGATGGATCGTACGAATGCAATAGAATGGATTGTATGAATGAATTAGAATTGATCGTACGAATGAATTAGAATGGATCGTACGAATGAATTAGAATGGATACATTCGTGCGAATGAATTAGAATGGATCGTACGAATGAATTAGAATGGATCGTACGAATAAATTAGAATGGATCGTATAAATGAATTAGAATGGATCGTACGAATGAATCTGAATGGATCGTACGAATGAATTAGAATGGATACATTTGTGCGAATGAATTAGAATGGATCATACGAATGAGTAAGAATGGATCATACGAATGAAATAGAATGGATTGTACGAATGAATTAGAATGGATCGTATGAATGAATTAGAATGGATCGTGTGAAAGAATTAGAATGGATTGAATGAATGAATTAGAATGGATCGTATGATTGAATTAGAATGGATGATTGAATTAGATTACGATCCATTCTAATTCATTCGTACGATCAATTCTAATTCATTCGTATGATCCATTCTAATTCATTCATTCACACGAATGTATCCATTCTAATTCATTCGCACGAATGTATCCATTCTAATTCATTCGTACGATCCATTCTAATTCATTCGCACAATCTATTCTAATTCATTCGCACGATCCATTCTAATTCATTCGTATGATGCATTCTAATTCATTCGCACAATCTATTCTAATTCATTCGCACGAATGTATCCATTCTAATTCATTCATACAATCTATTCTAATTCATTCGTACGATCCATTCTAATTCATTCGTACAATCCATTGTATTTCATTCGTACGATCCATTCTTACTCATTCGTATGATCCATTCTAATTCATTCGCATGAATGTATCATTCTAATTCATTCGTACGATCCATTCTAATTCATTCGTACGATCCATTCTAATTCATTCGTACAATCCATTCTATTTCATTCGTACGATCCATTCTTACTCATTCGTACGATCTCATTCATATAATCTATTCGTACGAATGAATTAGAATGGATACATTCATGCAAAAGAATTAGAATGTATTCATTCGCACGATCCATTCTAATTCATTCGCACGATCCATTCTAATTCATTCATACGATCCAATCTAATTCATTCATACGATCCATTCTAATTCATTCGCACAATCTATTCTAATTCATTCGTACGATCCATTCTAATTCATTCGTACGATCTATTCTAATTCATTCGTACGATCCATTCTAATTCATTCGTACGACGCACGATCCATTCTAATTCATTCATACGATCCAATCTAATTCATTCATACGATCTATTCTAATTGATACGTACAATCCATTCTAATTCATTCGTATAATCTATTCTAATTCATTCGCACGATCCATTCTAATTCATTCGCACAAATGTATCCATTCTAATTGATATGTACAATCCATTCTATTTCATTCGTACGATCCATTCTTACTCATTTGTACGATCCATTCTAATTCATTCGTACGAATGAATTAGACTGGATCGTACGAATGAATTAGAATGGATACATTCGTGCGAATGAATTAGAATGGATCATACGAATGAGTAAGAATGGATCGTACGAATGAAATAGAATGGATTGTACGAATGAATTAGAATGGATCGTACGAATGAATTAGAATGGATCGTGTGAAAAAATTAGAATGGATTGTATGAATGAATTAGAATGGATCTTATGAATGAATTAGAATGGATCGTACGAATGAATTAGAATGGATACATTTGTGCGAATGAATTAGAATGGATCGTACGAATGAGTAAGAATGGGTCGTACGAATGAAATAGAATGGATTGTACGTATCAATTAGAATGGATACATTCGTGCGAATGATTAGAATGAATCGTGCAAATGAATTAGAATGGATCGTACGAATTTATTAGAATGGATCATACAAAGGAATTAGAATGGATCGGATACATTCGTGCGAATGAATTAGAATGGATCGTGCGAATAAATTAGAATGGATCGTACGAATGAATTAGAATGGATCGTACGAAGGAATTAGAATGGATCGGATACATTCGTGTGAATGAATTAGAATGGATCGTGCGAATGAATTAGAATGGATCGTACGAATGAATTAGAATGGATCGTACGAAGGAACTAGAATGGATCGGATACATTCGTGCGAATGAATTAGAATGTATCGTGTGAATGAATTAGAATGGATCGTACGAATGAATTAGAATGGATCGTATGAAGGAATTAGAATAGATCGGATACATTCGTGCGAATGAATTAGAATGGATCGTACGAATGAATTAGAATGGATCGTACGAAGGAATTAGAATGGATCGGATACATTCGTGCGAATGAATTAGAATGGTTCGTGCGAATGAATTAGAATAGATCGTACGAATGATTTAGAATGGATCGTACGAAGGAATTAGAATGGATCGGATACATTCGTGCGAATGAATTAGAATGGATCGTGCGAATGAATTAGAATGGATCATACGAATGAATTAGAATGGATCGTACAAAGGAATTAGAATGGATCGGATACATTCGTGCGAATGAATTAGAATGGATCGTGCGAATGAATTAGAATGGATCGTACGAAGGAATTAGAATGGATCGGATATATTCGTGCGAATGAATTAGAATGGATCGTGCGAATGAATTAGAATGGATCGTACGAATGAATTAGAATGGATCGTACGAAGGAATTAGAATGGATCGGATACATTCGTGCGACTAAATTAGAATGGATCGTGCGAATGAATTAGAATGGATTGTACGAATGAATTAGAATGGATCGTATGAATGAATTAGAATGGATCGTATTAATGAATTAGATTGGATACATTCGTGCGAATGAATTAGAATGGATCATATGATTGAGTAAGAATGGATCGTACGAATGAAATAGAATGGATACATTCGTGCGAATGAATTAGATTGGATCGTACGAATGAATTAGATTGGATCGTATGAATGAATTAGAATGGATCATACGAATGAATTAGAATGGATCGTACGAATGAATTAGAATGGATCATGTGAAAGAATTAGAATGGATTGTATGAATGAATTGGAATGGATCGTATGAATGAATTAGAATGGATCGTGCGAATGAATTAGAATGGATTGTACGAATGAATTAGAATGGATCGTATGAATGAATTAGAATGGATCGTATGAATGAATTAGATTGGATACATTCGTGCGAATGAATTAGAATGGATCATACGATTGAGTAAGAATGGATCGTACGAATGAAATAGAATGGATACATTCGTGCGAATGAATTAGAATGGATCGTACGAATGAATCAGATTGGTTCGTATGAATGAATTAGAATGGATTGTATGAATGAATTAGAATGGATCGTACGAATGAATTAGAATAGATTGTCTGAATGAATTAGAATGGATCGTGTGAAAGAATTAGAATGGATTGTATGAATGAATTAGAATGGATCGTGCGAATGAATTAGAATGGATTGTACGAATGAATTAGAATGGATCGTATGAATAAATTAGAATGGATCATATGAATGAATTAGATTGGATACATTCGTGTGAATGAATTAGAATGGATCATACGATTGAGTAAGAATGGATCGTACGAATGAAATAGAATGGATACATTCGTGCGAATGAATTAGAATGGATCGTACGAATGAATTAGACTGGATCGTATGAATGAATTAGAATGGATCGAACGAATGAATTAGAATGGATCGTACGAATGAATTAGAATAGATTGTACGAATGAATTAGAATGGATCGTGTGAAAGAATTAGAATGGATTGTATGAAGGAATTAGAATGGATCGTATGAATGAATTAGAATGGATCGTGCGAATGAATTAGAATGGATCGTACGAATGAATTAGAATGGATCGTACGAATGAATTAGAATGGATCGTATGAATGTATTAGAATGGATCGTACGAATCAATTAGAATGGATCGTACGAATGAATTAGAATAGATTGTACGAATGAATTAGAATGGATCGTGTGAAAGAATTAGAATGGATCGTATGAATGAACTAGAATGGATCGTGCGAATGAATTAGAATGGATTGTACGAATGAATTAGAATGGATCGTATAAATGAATTAGAATGGATCGTATGAATGAATTAGATTGGATACATTCGTGTGAATGAATTAGAATGGATCATACGATTGAGTAAGAATGGATCGTACGAATGAAATAGAATGAATACATTCGTGCAAATGAATTAGAATGGATCGTACGAATGAATTAGATTGGATCGTATGAATGAATTAGAATGGATCGTACGAATAAATTAAAATGGATTGTACGAATGAATTAGAATAGATTGTACAAATGAATAAGAATGGATCGTGTGAAAGAATTAGAATGGATTGTATGAATGAATTAGAATGGATCATATGAATGAATTAGAATGGATCGTGGAATGAATTAGAATGGATTGTACGAATGAATTAGAATGGATCGTATGAATGAATTAGAATGGATCGTATGAATGAATTAGATTGGATACATTCGTGCGAATGAATTAGAATGGATCATACGCGTGCGAATGAATTAGAATGGATCGTACGAATGAATTAGAATGGATCGTGCGAATGAATTAGATTGGATCGTACGAAGGAATTAGAATGGATCGTACGAATGAATTAGAATGGATCGTATGAATGAAATAGAATGGATCGTACGAATGAATTAGAATGGATCGTATGAATGAATTAGAATGGATACATTCGTGCGAATGAATTAGAATGGATCATACGAATGAATTAGAATGGATCGTATTAATGAATTAGAATGTCTAATTCATTTGTACGATCCATTCTAATTCATTCGTACAATCCATTCTAATTCATTCACACAATCTATTCTAATTCATTCGTACGATCCATTCTAATTCATTAGCATGATCCATTCTAATTCATTCGCACGATCTATTCTAATTCATTCGTACGATCCATTCTAATTCATTCGTACGATCCATTCTAATTTCATTCGTACGATCCATTCTAATTCATTCGTACGATTCATTCTAATTCATTCGTACGATCCATTCTATTTCAGTCGTACGATCCATTCTAATTCATTCGTACGATCCATTCTAATTCCTTCGTACGATCCATTCTAATTCATTCGCATGATCCATTCTAATTCATTCGTACGATCCATTCTAATTCATTCGCACGAATGTATCCATTCTAATTCATTCGTACGATCCATTCTAATTCCTTCGTACGATCCATTCTAATTCATTCGTACGAACCATTCTAATTCATTCATACAATCCATTCTTATTCTTTCACACGATCCATTCTAATTCATTCGTACGATCCATTCTAATTCATTCATACAATCCATTCTATTTCATTCGTACGATCCATTCTTACTCATTCATACGATCCATTCTAATCATTCATACAATCCATTCTAATTCTTTCACACGATCCATTCTAATTCATTCGTACGATCCATTCTAATTCATTCGTACAATCAATTCTATTTCATTCGTACGATCCATTCTTACTCATTCGTATGATCCATTCTAATTCATTCGCACGAATGTATCCATTCGTACGATCCATTCTAATTCATTCGCACGATCCATTCTAATTCATTCGTACGATCCATTCTAATTCATTCGTATGAATGAATTAGAATGGATTGTATGAATGAATTAGAATAGATTGTATGAATGAATTAGAATGGATCGTACGAAGGAATTAGAATGGATACATTCGTACGATCCATTCTAATTTATTCTAATTTATACGTACGATCCATTCTAATTAATTTATACGATCCATTCTAATTCATTCGCACAATCTATTCTAATTCATTTACTCATTCGTACGATTCTTCTAATTGATCTATTCTAATTTATTCATACAATCCATTCTAATTTTTTCGCACAATCTATTCTAATTCATTCGTACGATCCATTCTTACTCAATCGTATGATCCATTCTAATTCATTCGCACGAATGTATCCATTCTAATTCATTCGTACAATCCATTCTAATTCATTCACACGATCCATTCTAATTCATTAATATGATCCAATCTAATTCATTCATACGTTCCATTCTAATTCATTCGCACTAATGTATCCATTCTAATTCATTCATACGATCCATTCTAATTCATTCGCACGAATGTATCCATTCTAATTCATTCGTACATCTATATAACATGGCACGGCGGTTTTGTGCTGACTAGACAAAAAGGAACCAATTGCTGACTAGACAAAACTCTCTCGCGTTCACAGCCGTTCCCTCTCTTCTTCCCCGATCTGCATGAATGTGGTGATCAGCTCTTGGGTATTTAATTAAGTTGGTTTAAATAGACAGATATTAAGAGGGGGACCACAATGAATGAGAAATCTCCATGAGAGGTGATGGGTTTGCATGGAAATAATTGTTGGGATGAGAGATATGGAAAGATATTAGAGAGATTTTAAATGGGATGGCTTTGCATGGCTTTAATGGGTTTAGTGTGATGAGCTTTTAAATGGGATAATAAAAATGATTTATTTTAGAGAGAGGGAGTTGACCGGGTGTGTGCATGGTTTGGGTTGGAGTGTGCGCGCATGCATGCTTGGATTGTTAGATTAGACAAGGGATGGCTGTGATGGTTGCATAGGATTAATTGGAATAGGAAAAAGAAAAGATGGAAAGAGATTAAGTGAGAGAAGTTCGGTGGGGGGATGAGATTTAGCGAGAGAAAGAGATATGGATGGCTGCAATTATGCATGCGTGCATGGGGTTTCGGGTGCGGCATGGGGATTGGATCGAACGGCTGGGTGTAAGAGGAGAAAAGATTGGGATCTAGAGATGGCTGTTGTGATGGGTTTTTGGACGGCTAAAAGAATGGACGGCGTAGTCGATGTTGGAATATAAATCTTCTGCTACATTTCTCTGCCCCATCGTCTGCCCCCGAAGTTATAGTCATCCGTTGCATCTAGGCCCGACCAGTGCGTCACATTCATCCCATTAGGTAGGCAAAGGGATGACCATATATGATTAGGTAAAACCTATAGCATATGTCGGGAGGCCAATCACATCCATTATTTGCCTGTCAGTTCAGGCTGAGTGCGATGCACGGGTCGGGTATGGTGCAACAGACGGCTGTGACTTGGTGGGCAGACGATGGGGCAGAGAAATAGGGTAGAAGATTTCGGTTCAGGGGGAGGGGGGGCGCTTCGTGCCAATCGGAGGGTGTATTGCCGCCAATGGTGGCCCGCTACATTGCAGACAAGCACGGGCTGATGCAAGGAATGGCTGGGATTGGGTTCCGGATGGGAGGGCTCACGATCAAACATCACGATGGGGGAGTCGGGCACCAGCTAGATTCTGAGAGAGAGAATGAAAGATATAGAAAGAGAATGCATGCATTCGGAAATAGTTTCTTTGTGGTGAAAAGAATGTTGGTCTCTTGGTTTTGCCCAGCTCGAAGTCACACCTAAATTGATGTTGGTGGAGCGTGGCCCGTGCGACAATCACATGTGACTGACTATGTGATGCCCACGTGGCCATGATGCTTGCAACTCCTTCATCGACAGTATGGGTGCCACAATCAAATATGTGCGCAACAGCTCAATGTGGGGGCCCTCGCCGAATGTGGGCGCCACTGAATATGACGGTGTGGGTGGGGGTGGTGATGCCAGGTGGGTGTCTTGGCACCGAAGGCGTCCTGTTGTTGTGCCAACAGGTGTGTTGCCGCCGAAGGCGGCCCGCTGCAGTGCCGACAGGCACGGGCATGCACTAGTGTATGAATGAATTAGAATGGATCGTGCGAATGAATTAGAATGGATCGTACGAATGAATTAGAATGGATCATACGAATGAGTAAGAATGGATCGTACGAATGAAATAGAATGGATTGTACGAATGAATTAGAATGGATCGTACGAATGAATTAGAATGGATCGTACGAATAAATTAGAATGGATACATTCGTGCGAATGAATTAGAATGGATCGTGCGAATGAATTAGAATGGATCGTACGAATGAATTAGCATGGATCGTGCTAATGAATTAGAATGGAACGTACGAATGAATTAGAATGGATCGTGCGAATGAATTAGAATGGATCGTACGAATGAAATAGAATGGATCGTACAAATAAATTAGAATGGATCGTACGAATGAATTAGAATAGATTGTATGAATGAATTAGAATGGATACATTCGTGCGAATGAATTAGAATGGATCATACGAATGAGTAAGAATGGATCGTACGAATGAAATAGAATGGATTTTACGAATGAATTAGAATGGATCGTAAGAATGAATTAGAATGGATCGTACGAATGAATTAGAATAGATTGTGCGAATGAATTAGAATGGATCGTACAAATGAATTAGAATGGATCATACGAATGAGTAAGAATGGATCGTACGAATGAAATAGAATGGATTGTACGAATGAATTAGAATGGATCGTACGAATGAATTAAAATGGATACATTCGTGCGAATGAATTAGAATGGATCATACGAATGAGTAAGAATGGATCGTACGAATGAAATAGAATGGATTGTACGAATGAATTAGAATGGATCGTACAAATGAATTAGAATGGATCGTGTGAAAGAATTAGAATGGATTGTATGAATGAATTAGAATGGATCGTATGAATGAATTAGAATGGATACATTCGTGCGAATGAATTAGAATGGATCATACGAATGAGTAAGAATGGATCGTACGAATGAAATAGAATGGATCGTACGAAGGAATTAGAATGGATCATACGAATGAATTAGAATGGATCGTATGAATGAATAAGAATGGATCGTGTGAAAGAATTAGAATGGATTGAATTAGAATGGATCGTACGAATGGGCAAGAATGGATCGCACGAATGAAATAGATTGGATTGTTCGAATGAATTAGAATGGATCATTCGAATGAATTAGAATGGATCGTGTGAAAGAATTAGAATGGATTGTATGAATGAATTAGAATGGATCGTATGAATGAATTAGAATGGATTGTATGAATGAATTCGAATGGATACATTCGTGTGAATGAATTAGAATGGATCGTACAAATGAATTAGAATGCATCGTGCGAATGAATTAGAATGGATCATACGAATGAATTAGAATGGATCGTACGAATGAATTAGAATGGATACATTCGTGAGAATGAATTAGAATGGATCGTACGAATGAGTAAGAATGGATCGTACGAATGAAATAGAAAGGATCGTATGAATGAGTAAGAATGGATCGTACGAATGAAATAGAATGGATTGTACGAATGAATTAGAATGGATCATACGAATGAATTACAATGGATCGTGTGAAAGAATTAGAATGGATTGTATGAATGAATTAGAATGGATCGTATGAATGAATTAGAATGGATCGTACGAGTGAATTAGAATGGATCGTACGAATGAATTAGAATGGATACATTCGTGCGAATGAATTAGAATGGATCCTATGAATGAGTAAGAATGGATCGTACGAATGAAATAGAATGGATTGTACGAATGAATTAGAATGGATTGTACAAATGAAATAGAATGGATCGTGTGAAAGAATTAGAATGGATTGTATGAATGAATTAGAATGGATCGTATGAATAAATTAGAATGGATCGTACGAATGAATTAGAATGGATACATTCGTGCAAATGAATTAGAATGGATCGTACGAATGAGTAAGAATGGATCGTACGAATAAAATAGAATGGATTGTACGTATCAATTAGAATGGATACATTCGTGCGAATGAATAAGAATGGATCGTGCGAATGAATTAGAATGGATCGTACGAATGAATTAGAATAGATTGTACGTATCAATTAGAATGGATCGTATGAATGAATTAGATTGGATCGTATGAATGAATTAGAATGGATCGTGCGTCGTACGAATGAATTAGAATGGATCGTACGAATGAATTAGAATAGATCGTACGAATGAATTAGAATGGATCATACGAATGAATTAGAATAAATTGTGCGAATGAGTTAGAATGGATCGTATGAATGAATTAGATTGGATCGTATGAATGAATTAGAATGGATCGTGCGAATGAATTAGAATGGATCGCGCGAATAAATACATTCTAATTCTTTTGCATGAATGTATCTATTCTAATTCATTCGTACGAATAGATTGTATGAATGAGATCGTACGAATGAGTAAGAATGGATCGTACGAATGAAATATAATGGATTGTACGAATGAATTAGAATGGATCGTACGAATGAATTAGAATGTATCGTACGAATGAATTAGAATGGATACATTCGTGCGAATGAATTAGAATGGATCATACGAATGAGTAAGAATGTATCGTACGAATGAATTAGAATAGATTTTATGAATGAATTAAAATGGATACATTCGTGCGAATGAATTAGAATAGATTGTGCGAATGAATTAGAATGGATCATACGAATGAATTAGAATGGATCGTGCGAATGAATTAGAATAGATTGTGCGAATGAATTTGAATGGATCGTACTAATGAATTTGAATGGATACATTCGTGCGAATGAATTAGAATGGATACATTCGTGTGAATGAATGAATTAGAATGGATCATACGAATGAATTAGAATGGATCGTATGAATGAATTAGAATGGATCATAATCTAATTCAATCGATCCATTCTAATTCAATCATACGATCCATTCTAATTCATTCATACAATCCATTCTAATTCTTTCACACGATCCATTCAAATTCATTCGTACGATCCATTCTAATTCATTCGTACGATCCATTCTTACTCATTCGTATGATCCATTCCAATTCATTCGCACGAATGTATCCATTCTAATTCATTCATACGATCCATTCTAATTCATTCGTACGATCCATTCTAATTCATTCATACGATGCATTCTAATTCATTCATACAATCCATTCTAATTCATTCATACGAACCATTCTAATTCATTCGTACGATCCATTCTAATTCATTTGTACGATCAATTCTAATTCATTCGCATGAATGTCATTCTAATTCATTCGTACGATCCATTCTAATTCATTCGTACGATCAATTCTAAATCATTCATACAATCCATTCTATTTCATTCGTACGGTCCATTCTTACTTATTCATACGATCCATTCTAATTCATTCACACGAATGTATCCATTCTAATTCATTCGCATGATCCATTCTAATTCATTCGTACAACCCATTCTATTTCATTCGTACGATCCATTCTAATTCATTCGTACAATCCATTCTATTTCATTCGTACGATCCATTCTTACTCATTCGTATGATCCATTCTAATTCATTCGCACGAATGTATCCATTCTAATTCATTCGTACGATCCATTCTAATTCATTCGTACGATCCATTCTAATTCATTTATACGATCCATTCTAATTCATTCGCACGAATGTATCCATTCTAATTCATTCGTACGATCCATTCTAATTCATTCGTACGATCCATTCTAATTCATTCGCACGATCCATTCTAATTCATTAATAAGATCCATTCTAATTCATTCGTACGACGCACGATCCATTCTAATTCATTCATACGATCCAATCTAATTCATTCATACGATCCATTCTAATTCATTCGTATGTATCCAATCTAATTCATTCATACGATCCATTCTAATTCATTCGTACAATCCATTCTATTTTATTCGTACGATCCATTCTTACTCATTCGTATGATCCATTCTAATTCATTTGCACGAATGTATCCATTCAAATTCATTCGTACGATCCATTCTAATTCATTCGTACGATTCTTTCTAATTCATTCATACGATCCATTCTAATTCCTTCATACAATCCATTCTAATTCTTTCACACGATCCATTCTAATTCTTTCGTACGGTCCATTCTACGCACGAATGTATCCATTCTAATTCATTCGCACAATCTATTCTAATTCATTCGTATGAACCATTCTAATTCATTCGTACGATCCATTCTAATTCATTCGTACAATCCATTCTATTTTATTCGTACGATCCATTCTTACTCATTCGTACGATCCATTCTAATTCATTCATACGATCCATTCTAATTCATTCGTATGATCCATTCTAATTCCTTCGTACGATCCATTCTATTTCATTCGTACGATACATTCTTACTCATTCGTATAATCTATTCTAATTCATTCGCATGAATGTATTCATTCTAATTCATTCGTACGATCCATTCTAATTCATTCGTACGATCCATTCTAATTCATTCGTACAATCCATTCTATTTCATTCGTACGATCGCACGATCCATTCTAATTCATTCGTACGATCCATTCTAATTCATAAGTACGATCCATTCTATTTCATTCGTACGATCCATTCTAATGAAATAGAATGGATTGTACGAATTAATTAGAATGGATCGTACGAATGAATTAGAATGGATCGCGTGAAAGAATTAGAATGGATTGAATTCATTCGTAAGACGCACGATCCATTCTAATTCATTCATACGATCCAATCTAATTCATTCGTACAATCCATTCTAATTCATTCGCACGATCCATTCTAATTCATTAATACGATCCATTCTGATTCATTCGTACGACGCACGATCCATTCTAATTCATTCTTACGATCCAATCTAATTCATTCATACGATCCATTCTAATTCATTCGTATGTATCCATTCTAATTCATTCATCTGATCCATTGAATTAGAATGGATATATTCGTGCAAATGAATTAGAATGGATCTTATGAATGAATTAGAATGGATCGTATGAATGAATTAGAATGGATCGTGCGAATGAAATAGAATGGATACAAATGAATTAGAATGGATCATACGAATGAATTAGAATGGATCGTATGAGTGAATTCGAATGGATCGTGCGAATGAATTAGAATGGATCATACAAATGAATTAGAATGGATCATACGAATGAATTAGAATAGATCGTACGAATGAATTAGAATAGATCTTACGAATGAGTAAGAATGGATCGTACAAATGAAATAGAATTGATTGTACGAATGAATTAGAATGGATCGTACGAATGAATTAGAATGGATCGTGTGAAAAAATTAGAATGGATTGTATCAATGAATTAGAATAGATCGTGCGAATGAATTAGAATGGATCATACGAATGAGTAAGAATGGATCGTACGATTGAAAAAGAATGGATTGTACGAATGAATTAGAATGGATCGTACGAATGAATTAGAATGGATCGTGTGAAAGAATTAGAATGGATTGTATGAATGAATTAGAATGGATCGTACGAATGAATTAGAATGGATACATTCGTGCGAATGAATTAGAATGGAT
Source organism: Chamaelirium japonicum (assembly GCA_947650365.1). Taxonomy (NCBI): domain Eukaryota; kingdom Viridiplantae; phylum Streptophyta; class Magnoliopsida; order Liliales; family Melanthiaceae; genus Chamaelirium; species Chamaelirium japonicum. The sequence goes on along the minus strand of CANTAL010000017.1, from coordinate 2,137,402 downwards.
CATACGAATGAGTAAAATGGATCGTACGAATGAAATAGAATGGATTGTACGAATGAATTTGAATGGATCGTACGAATGAATTAGAATGGATTGAATTAGAATGAATCGTATGAATGAATTAGAATGGATCGTATGAATGAATTAGAACAAAGGAATTAGAATGGATCGTACGAAGGAATTAGAATGGTACGAATGAATTAGAATGGATCGTACGAATGAATTAGAATGGATCGTATGCGAATGAATTAGAATGGATCGTACGAATGAATTAGAATGGATCGTACGAATGAATTAGAATGGATCGTGCGAATGAATTAGATTAGATCGCATGAATGAATTAGAATGGATCGTGCGAATGAATTAGAATGGATCGTACGAATGAATTAGAATGGATCGTATGAATGAATTAGAATGGATCGCACAAAGGATGGATACATTCATGCGAATGAATTAGAATGGATCGTGCAAATGAATTAGAATGGATCGTATGAATGAGTAAGAATGGATCGTATGAATGAAATAGAATGGATTGTACGAATGAATTAGAATGGATCGTGCTAATGAATTAGAATTGATCGTGCGAATGAATTAGAATGGATCGTACGAATGAATTAGAATGGATCGTGCGTCATTCGCACGATCCATTCTAATTCATTCGCACGAATGAATCCATTCTAATTCATTCATACGATCCATTCTAATTCATTCGCACAATCCAATGAATTAGAATTGATCGTGCGAATGAATTAGAATGGATCGTACGAATGAATTAGAATGCATCGTACGAATGAATTAGAATGGATCATACGAATGAATTAGAATGGATCGTACGAATGAATTAGAATGGATACATTCGTGAGAATGAATTAGAATGGATCGTACGAATGAGTAAGAATGGATCGTACGAATGAAATAGATAGGATCGTATGAATGAGTAAGAATGGATCGTACAAATGAAATAGAATGGATTGCACGAATGAATTAGAATGGATCGTACGAATGAATTAGAATGGATCGTGTGAAAGAATTAGAATGGATTGTATGAATGAATTAGAATGGATCGTATGAATGAATTAGAATGGATCGTACGAGTGAATTAGAATGGACCGTACGAATGAATTAGAATGGATATATTCGTGCGAATGAATAAGAATGGATCGTATGAATGAAATAGAATGGATCATACGAATAAATTAGAATGGATCGTATGAATGAATTAGAATAGATCATACGAATGAATTAGAATGAATGGATCGTACGAATAAATTATAATGGATCGTACACGAATGAATTAGAATAGATTGTACGTATGAATTAGAATGGATACATTCATGGGAAAGAATAAGAATGGATCGTACGAATGAATTAGAATGGATCGTATTCATACGATCTATTCTAATTCCTTCGTACGATCCATTCTAATTCATTCGCATGATCCATTCTAATTCATTCATACGATCCATTCTAATTCATTCGTACAATCCATTCTATTTCATTAGAATGGATCGTACGAATTAAATAGAATGGATCATACTTATGAATTAGAATGGATCGTACGAATGAATTAGATACATTCTAATTCATTCGAACAATCTATTCTATTTCATTCGTACGATCCATTCTTACTCATTCGTATGATCCATTCTAATTCATTCATACGATCCATTCTAATTCATTCGTACAATCCATTCTATTTCATTCGTACGATCCATTCTTACTCATTCGTATGATCCAATCTAATTCATTCACACGAATGTATCCATTCTAATTCATTCGTACGATCCATTCTAATTCATTCGTACAATCTATTCTATTTCATTCGTACGATCCATTCTTACTCATTCGTATGATCCATTCTAATTCATTCGTACAATCTATTCTAATTCATTCGTACGATCTATTCTAATTCATTCGCACGATCTATTCTAATTCATTCGTACGATCCATTCTATTTCATTCGTACGATCCATTCTAATTCATTCGTACGATCCATTCTAATTCATTCGCACGAATGTATCCATTATAATTCATTCGTACGATCCATTCTAATTCATTCGCACGATCCATTCTAATGCATTCATACGTACGATCCATTCTAATTCATTCATACGATCCATTCTAATTCATTCGCACGATCCATTCTAATTCATTCATGCTATCCATTCTAATTCATTCGCACGATCCATTCTAATTCATTCGCACGATCCATTCTAATTCATTCATACGATCCATTCTAATTCATTCGTACGATCCATTCGAAATCACTCATACGATCCATTCTAATTCATTCGTATGATCCATTCTATTTCATTTGTATCCATTCTATTTCATTCGTACGAATCCATTCGAATTCATTCGCACGATCCATTCTAATTCATTCATACGATCCATTCTAATTCATTCATACAATCCATTCTAATTCTTTCACACGATCCATTCTATTTCATTCGTACGATCCATTCTAATTCATTCATACGATCCATTCTAATTCATTCGTGCGAATGAATTAGAATGGATCGTACGAATTAATTAGAATGGATACATTCGTGCGAATGAATTAGAATGGATCGTACGAATGAATTAGAGTGGATCGTGTGAAAGAATTAGAATGGATAGTATGAATGAATTAGAATGGATTGTATGAATGAATTAGAATGGATCTTGCGAATAAATTCGAATGCATCGTGCGAATGAAATAGAATGGATACAAATGAATTAGAATGGATCATACGAATGAATTAGAATGGATCGTATGAGTGAATTCGAATGGATCGTGTGAATGAATTAGAATGGATTGTACGAATGAATTAGAATGAATCGTGCTAATGAGTAAGAATGGATCGTACGAATGAAATAGAATGGATCGTATGAATTAGAATGGATCGTACGAAGGAATTAGAATGGATACATTCGTGCGAATGAATTAGAATGGATCGTACGAATGAGTAAGAATGATTCATACTCTGGAATTAGAATGGATCGTACGAAGGAATTAGAATGGATCGTACGAATGAATTAGAATGGATACATTTGTGCAAATGAATTAGAATGGATCGTACGAATGAATTAGAATAGATCGTACGAATGAATTAGAGTGGATCGTACGAATGAATTAGAATGGATCATACGAATGAGTAAGAATGGATCGTACGAATGAAATAGAATGGATTGTACGAATGAATTAGAATGGATCGTACGAATGAATTAGAATGGATCGTACGAATGAATTAGAATGGATACATTCGTGCGAATGAATTAGAATGGATCATACGATTGAGTAAGAATGGATCGTACAAAATAGAATGGATTGTACGAATGAATTAGAATGGATCGTACGAATGAATTAGAATGGATCGTGTGAAAGAATTAGAATGGATTGTATGAATGAATTACAATGGATCGTATGAATGAATTAGAATGGTTCGTGCAAATGAATTCGAATGGATCATGCGAATGAAATAGAATGGATACAAATGAATTAGAATGGATCATACGAATGAATTAGAATGGATCGTATGAGTGAATTCGAATGGATCGTGCGAATGAATTAGAATGGATTGTACGAATGAATTAGAATGGTTCGTGCGAATGAAAAAGAATGGATCGTACGAATGAATTAGAATGGATCGTACGAATGAATTAGAATGGATACATTCGTGCGAATGAATTAGAATGGATCATACGAATGAATTAGAATGGATCGTGCGAATGAATTAGAATGGATACATTCGTGCGAATGAATTAGAATGGATCGTACGAATAAGTAAGAATGGATCGTACGAATGAAATAGAATGTATTGTACGAATGAATTAGAATGGATCGTACAAATGAATTAGAATGGATCGTACGAATGAATTAGAATGGATACATTCGTGCGAATGAATTAGAATGGATCGTACGAATGAATTAGAATGGATCGTACGAATGAATTAGAAAGGATCATGCGTACGTACGAAGGAATTAGAATGGATCGTACGAAGGAATTAGAATGGATCGTACGAAGGAATTACAATGGATCGTGTGAAAGAATTAGAATGGATTGTATGAATGAATTAGAATGGATCGTACGTACGATCCATTCTAATTCATTCGTACGATCCATTCTAATTCATTCGTATGATTCATTCTAATTCATTCATACGATCCATTCTTACTCATTCGTATGATCCATTCTAATTCATTCGTACATACGATCCATTCTAATTCATTTGCACGAATACATTCGTACGATCCATTCTTACTCATTCGTATGATCCATTCTAATTCCTTCGCACAAATGTATCCAATCTAATTTATTCGTACGATCCATTCTAATTCATTCGCACGAATTTATCCATTCTAAATCATTCGTACGATCCATTCTAATTTATTTGTACGATCCATTCTAATTCATTCGTACAATCATTCTATTTCATTCTTACGATCCATTCTTACTTATTCGTATGATCCATTCTAATTCATTGACACGAATGTATCCATTCTAATTCATTCGTACGATCCATTCTAATTCATTCGTACGATGCATTCTAATTCATTCGTACGATCTATTCTAATTCATTCGCACGATCCATTCTAATTCATTCACACGAATGAATCCATTCTAATTCATTCGTACAATCCATTCTATTTCATTCGTACGATCCATTCTTACTCATTCGTACGATCCATTCTAATTCATTTGTACGATCCATTCTAATTCATTTATACTATCTATTCTAATTTATTCGTACGATCCATTCTAATTCATTAATAAGAATGGATCGTACGAATGAATTAGAATGGATACATTCGGGTGAATGAATTAGAATGGATCGTATGAATGAATTAGATTGGATCTACGATCCATTCTAATTCATTCGTACAATCCATTCTATTTCATTCGTACGATCCATTCTTACTCATTCGTACGATCCATTCTAATTCATTCGCATGAATGTATCCATTCTAATTCATTCGTACGATCCATTCTAATTCATTCGTACGATCCATTCTAATTCATTCATACGATCCATTCTAATTCATTCATACAATCCATTCTAATTCTTTCACACGCACGAATACATTCGTATGATCCATTCTTACTCATTCATACGATCCATTCTAATTCATTCGCACGAATGTATCCATTCTAATTCATTCGTACGATCCATTCTAATTCATTCGTGCGATCCATTCTTACTTATTCGTACGATCCATTCTAATTCATTCGCACGATCCATTCTAATTCATTCGAACAATCCATTCTATTTCATTCGTATGATCCATTCTTACTCATTCGTATGATCCATTCTAATTCGTTCGCACGAATGTATCCATTCTAATTCATTCGTACGATCCATTCTAATTCATTCGTACGATCCATTCTAATTCATTCATACGATCCATTCTAATTCATTCATGCAATCCATTCTAATTCTTTCACACGATCCATTCTAATTCATTCGTACGATCCATTCTAATTCATTCGTACAATCCATTCTATTTCATTCGTACGATCCATTCTTACTCATTCGTATGATCCATTCTAATTCATTCGCACAAATGTATCCATTCTAATTCATTCGTACGATCCTTTCTAATTTATTCGTACGATCCATTCTAATTCATTCGTACGATCGTACGAATGAATTAGAATGGATCGTACGAATGAATTAGAATAGATTGTGCGAATGAATTAGAATGGATCGAACGAATGAATTAGAATGGATCGTACAAATGAGTTAGAATGGATCGTACGAATGAATTAGAATGGATACATTCGTGCGAATGAATTAGAATGGATCATACGAATGAGTAAGAAAGGATCGTACGAATGAAATAGAATGGATTGTACGAATAAATTAGAATGGATCGTATGAATGAATTAGAATGGATCGTACGAATGAATTAGAATGGATACATTCGTGTGAATGAATTAGAATAGATCATACGAATGAGTAAGAATGGATCGTACGAATGAAATAGAATGGATTGTACGAATGAATTAGAATGGATCGTACGAATGAATTAGGATGGATTGCACGAATGAATTAGAATGGATACATTCGTGCGAATGAATTAGAATGGATCGTGCGAATGAATTAGAATTGATCGTACGAATGAATTAGCATGGATCATGCTAATGAATTAGAATGGAACGTACGAATGAATTAGAATGGATCGTGTGAATGAATTAGAATGAATTCGTACTATCCATTCGAATTCATTCGCACGATCCATTCTAATTCATTCATACGATCCATTCTAATTCATTCATACAATCCATTCTAATTCTTTCACACGATCCATTCTAATTCATTCGTACGTTCCATTCTAATTCATTAGCACGATCCATGCTAATTCATTCGTACGATCTATTCTAATTCATTCGCACGAACCATTCTAATTCATTCACACGAATGTATCCATTATAATTCATTCGTATGATCCATTCTAATTCATTCGTATGATCAATTCTAATTCATTCGTACAATCCATTCAAATTCTTTGACACGAACCATTCTAATTCATTCGTACGATCCATTCTAATTCATAAGTACGATCCATTCTAATTCATTCGCACGAATGTATCCATTCTAATTCATTCGTACGATCCATTCTAATTCATTCGCACAATCTATTCTAATTCATTCGTACGATCCATTCTAATTCATCTAATTCATTCGTACGATCCATTCTAATTCATTCGTACAATCCATTCTATATCATTCGTACGATCCATTCTTACTCATTCGTATGATCCATTCTAATTCATTCGCACGAATGTATCCATTCTAATTCATTCGTATGATCCATACTAATTCATTTGCACAATCTATTATAATTCATTCGTACGATCCATTCTAATTCATTCGTACGATCTATTCTAATTCATTCGTACGATCCATTCTAATTCATTCGCACGAATGTATCCATTCTAATTCATTCATACAATCTATTCTAATTCATTCGTACGATCCATTCTAATTCATTCGTACAATCCATTATATTTCACTCGTACGATCCATTCTTACTCATTCATATGATCCATTCTAATTCATTCGCACGAATGTATCCATTCTAATTCATTCGTATAATCCATTCTAATTCATTTATACAATCCATTCTAATTCATTCGTACAATCCATTATATTTCATTCGTACGATCCATTCTTACTCATTCGTATGATCCATTCTAATTCATTCGCACGAATGTATCCATTCTAATTCATTCGTACGATCCATTCTAATTCATTCGTACGATCCATTCTAATTCATTCGCACGATCCATTCTAATTCATTCATACGAATGTATCCATTCTAATTCATTCATACGATCCATTCTATTTCATTCACACGATCCATTCTAATTCATCCGCACAAATGAATCCATTCTAATTCATTCGTACAATCCTTTCTATTTCATTCGTACGATCCATTCTTACTCATTCGTACGATCCATTCTAAGTCATTCGGACGAATGTATCCATTCTAATTCATTCGTGCGATCCATTCTAATTCATTCGCACAATCTATTCTAATTCATTCGTACGATCCATTCTTATTCATTTGTACAATCTATTCTAATTCATTCGTACGATCCATTCTTATTCACTAGCACGATCGTACGAATTAATTAGAATGGTTCGTGCGAATGAATTAGAATAGATTGTGCAAATGAATTAGAATGGATCATACAAATGAATTAGAATGGATCGTGCGAACGAATTAGAATAGATTGTGCGAATGAATTAGAATACGAATGAAATAGAATGGATTGTACGAATGAATTAGAATGGATCGTACGAATGAATTAGAATAGATTGTATTAATGAATTAGAATGGATACATTCGTGCGAATGAATTAGAATGGATCGTACGAATGAATTAGAATAGATCGTACGAATGAATTAGAAGGGGTCATACGAATGAATTAGAATAGATCGTGCGAAGGAATTAGAATGGATCGTACGAAGGAATTAGAATGGATCGTACGAATGAATTAGAATGCATACATTCGTGCGAAAGAATTAGAATAGATCGTATGAATGAATTAGAATGGATCGTACGAATGAATTAGAATGGATACATTCATGCGAATGAATTAGAATGGATCATACGAATGAGTAAGAATGGATCGTATGAATGAATTAGAATGCATCGTTAGAATGGATCATATGAATGAAATAGAATGGATCGTACGAATGAAATAGAATGGATTGTATGAATGAATTAGAATGGATCGTATGAATGAAATAGAATGGATTGTATGAATGAATTAGAATGGATCGTATGAATGAATTAGAATGGATACATACGAATGAAGTAGAATGGATTGTATGAATGAATTAGATTGGATCGTATGAATGAATTAGAATGGATCGTGTGTCTTACGAATGAATTAGAATGGATCGTATTAATGAATTAGAATGGATCGTGCGAATGAATTAGAATGGATCGTACGAATGAATTAGAATGGATCGTATGAATGAATTAGAATGGATACATACGAATGAATTAGAATGGATCGTATGAATGAATTAGATTGGATCGTATGAATGAATTAGAATGGATCGTACGAATGAATTAGAATGGATCGTAAGAATGAATTAGAATGGATACATTCGCACGATCGTGTGAATGAATTAGAATGGATCATACGAATGAGTAAGAATAGATCGTATGAATGAATTAGAATGGATCGTGCGAATGAATTAGAATGGATCGTTCGAATGAATTAGAATGGATGGTACGAATGAGTAAGAATGATTCGTACGAAGGAATTAGAATGGATCGTATGAAGGAATTAGAATGGATACATTCGTGCGAATGAATTAGAATGGATCGTATGAATGAATTAGAATGGATACATTCGTGTGAATGAATTAGAATTAATCGTATGAATGAATTAGAATGAATAAGAATGGATATATTCGTGCAAATGAATTAGAATGGATCATACGAATGAGTAAGAATGGATTGTATGAATGAATTAGAATGGATCGTATGAATGAATTAGAATGGATCGTGCGAATGAATTCGAATGGATCGTGCGAATGAAATAGAATGGATACAAATGAATTAGAATGGAAAATATGAATGAATTAGAATGGATCGTACGAATAAATTAGAATGGATCGTACAAATGAATTAGAATGGATACATTCGTGCGAATGAATTAGAATGGATCATACGAATGAGTAAGAATGGATCGTACGAATGAAATAGAATGGATTGTACAAATGAATTAGAATGGATCGTACGAATGAATTAGAATGGATACATTCGTGCGAATGAATTAGAATGGATCATACGAATGAGTAAGAATGGATCGTACGAATAAAATAGAATAGATTGTACGAATGAATTAGAATGGATAGTACGAATGAATTAGAATGGATCGTGTGAAAGAATTAGAATGGATCGTATGAATGAATTAGAATGGATCGTATGAATGAATTAGAATGGATCGTACGAATGTAATAGAATGGATTGTATGAATGAATTAGAATGGATCGTACGAATGAATTAGAATGGATCGTACGAATGAATTAGAATGGATACATTCATGCGAATGAATTAGGATGGATCGTGCGAATGAATTAGAATGGATCGTACGAATGAATTAGCATGGATCGTGCTAATGAATTACAATGGAACGTACGAATAAATTAGAATAGATCGTGTGAAAGAATTAGAATGGATTGTATGAATGAATTAGAATGAATTCGTACGATCCATTCTAATTCATTCGCACGATCCATTCTAATTCATTCATACGATCCATTCTAATTCATTCATACGATCCATTCTAATTCTTTCACACGATGCATTCTAATTTATTCGTACGATCCATTCTAATTCATTCGTACAATCCATTCTATTTCATTCGTACGATCCATTATTACTTATTCGCATGATCCATTCTAATTCATTCACACGAATGTATCCATTCTAATTCATTCGTACGAACCATTCTAATTCATTCGTACGATCCATTCTAATTCATTTGCACGATCCATTCTAATTCATTCATACGATCCATTATAATTCATTCCTATGATCCATTCTAATTCATTCGCACGATCCATTCTAACTCATTCGTACAATCCATTCAAATTCTTTCACACGATCCATTCTAATTCATTCATACGATCCATTCTAATTCATTCGTACGATCCATTCTAATTCATTCATACGATCCATTCTAATTCATTCGTACGAAGGAATTAGAATGGATCATACGAATGAATTAGAATGGATCATACGCGTACGATCAATTCTAATTCATAAGTACGATCCATTCTAATTCATTCGTACGATCCATTCTAATTCATTCGCACAAATGTATCCATTCTAATTCATTCGTACGATCCATTCTAATTCATTAATACGATCAATTCTAATTCATTTGTATGAATGAATTAGAATGGATCGTGATCTATTCTAATTCCTTCGTACGATCCATTCTAATTCCTTCGTACGATCCATTCTAATTCATTCATACGATCCATTCTAATTTATTCGTATGATTCATTCTAATTCAATCTATTCTAATTCATTCGTACAATCTATTCTATTTCATTCGTACGATCCATTCTTACTCATTCGTATGATCCATTCTAATTCATTCGCACGAATGTATCCATTCTAATTCATTCATACGATCCATTCTAATTCATTCATACGATCCATTCTAATTCATTCACACGATCCATTCTAATTCATTCGTACGATCAATTCTACGCACGAATGTATCCATTCTAATTCATTCGCACAATCTATTCTAATTCATTCATACGATCCATTCTAATTTATTCGTACGATCCATTCTAACTCATTCTTACAATACATTCTATTTCATTCGTACGATCCATTCTTACTCATTCGTACGATCCATTCTAATTCATTCAAACAATCCATTCTAATTCATTCATACGATCCATTCTAATTCATTCGTATGATCTATTCTAATTCCTTCGTACGATCCATTCTATTTCATTCATATGATCCATTCTTACTCATTCGTATGATCCATTCTAATTCATTCGCACGAATGTATCCATTCTAATTCATTCGTACGATCCATTTTAATTCATTCGTACGATCCATTCTAATTCATTCTCACGATCCATTCTAATTCATTCGCACGAATGTATCCATCCTAATTCCTTCGTTCGATCCATTCTAATACATTCATACGATCTATTCTAATTCATTCATACAATCCATTCTAATTCATTCGTACGATCAATTCTAATTCATTTGTACGATCCATTCTAATTCATTCATACGATCCATTCTAATTCATTCATACAATCCATTCTAATTCTTTCACACGATCCATTCTAATTCATTTGTACGATCCATTCTAATTCATTCGTACAATCTATTCTATTTCATTCGTACAATCCATTCTTACTCATTCATATGATCCTTTCTAACTCATTCATACAATCCATTCTAATTCTTTCACACGATCCATTCTAATTCATTCGTACGATCCATTCTAATTCATTCGTACAATCCATTCTATTTCATTCGTACGATCCATTCTTACTCATTCGTATGATCCATTCTAATTCATTCGCACGAATGTATCCATTCGTACGATCCATTCTAATTCATTCGCACGATCCATTCTAATTCATTTGTACGATCCATTCTAATTCCTTCGTACGAATGAATTAGAATGGATTGTATGAATGAATTTGAATAGATCATACGAATGAATTATAATGGATCGTACGAAGGAATTAGAATGGATACATTCGTGCGAATGAATTAGAATGGATCGTGCGAATGAATTAGAATGGATCATACGAATGAATTAGAATGGATCGTACGAATGAAATAGAATGGATCGTACGAAAGAATTAGAATGGATACATTCGTGCGAATGAATTAGAATGGATCGTACGAATGAGTAAGAATGGATCGTACGAATGAAATATAATGGATTGTACGAATGAATTAGAATGGATCGTACGAATGAATTAGAATGGATACATTCGTGCGAATGAAAATTCATTCGTACGATCCATTCTAATTCATAAGTACGATCTATTCTATTTCATTCGTACGATCAATTTTAATTCATTCGTACAATCCATTCTAATTCATTCGCACGATCCATTCGAATTCACTCATATGATCCATTCTAATTTATTCATATGATCCTTTCTAATTCATTTGTATCCATTCTATTTCATTCGCACGATCCATTCGAATTCATTCGCACGATCCATTCGAATTCATTCATACGATCCATTCTAATTCATTCACACGATCCATTCTAATTCATTCGTACGATCCAATCTAATTCACTCGTACAATCGATTCAACTTCATTCGTACGATCCATTCTTACTCATTCGTACGATCCATTCTAATTCATTCGTACGATCCATTCTAATTCATTCGTACGATCCAATCTAATTCATTCGTACAATCCATTCTATTTCATTCGTACGATCCATTCTTACTCATTCGTATGATCCATTCTAATTCATTCGCACGAATGTATCCATTCTAATTCATTCGCATGATCCATTCTAATTCATTCGTATGATCCATTCTAATTCATTCGCACGAATGTATCCATTCTAATTCATTCGTACGATCCATTCTAATTCATTCGTACGATCCATTCTATTTCATTCGCACGATCCATTCTAATTCATTCGCACGATCCATTCTAATTCATTCGCACGATCCATTCTAATTCATTCGTACAATCCATCCTGTTTCATTCGTACGATCCATTCGTACTCATTCGTACGATCCATTCTAATTCATTCGCACGAATGTATCCATTCTAATTCATTCATACGATCCATTCTAATTCATTCGTACGATCCATTCTAATTCATTCGTATGATCCATTCTAATTCATTCGCACGAATGTATCCATTCTAATTCATTCGTACGATCCATTCTAATTCCTTCGTACGATCCATTCTAATTCATTCGCACGATCCATTCTAATTCATTCGCACGATCCATTCTAATTCATTCATTCGATCCAATCTAATTCATTCATACGATCCCTTCTAATTCTTTCGCACGAATGTATCCATTCTAATTCATTCGTATGATCCATTCTAATTCATTAGCATGAAAAAATACGATCCACTCTAATTCATTCATACAATCCATTCTAATTCTTTCACACGATCCATTCTAATTCATTCGTACGATCCATTCTAATTCATTCGTACAATCCATTCTAATTCATTCGCACGATCCATTCTAATTCATTCGTACAATCCATTCCATTCTAATTCATTCGTACGATCCATTCTAATTCATTCGCACGATCCATTCTAATTCATTCGCACAATCTATTCTAATTCATTCGTTACGATCCATTCTAATTCATTCGTACGATCCATTCTAATTAATGAATTAGAATGGATTATACGAATGAATTAGAATGGATCGTATGAATGAATTAGAATGGATCGTGCGAACGAATTAGAATGGATCGTACGAATGAATTAGAATGGAGACATTCGTGCGAATGAATTAGAATGGATCGTATAAATGAATTAGAATAGAAATTAGAATGGATCGTACGAATGAATTAGAATGGATCGTGTGAAAGAATTAGAATGGATTGTATGAATGAATTAGAATGGATCGTATGAATGAATTAGAATGGATCGTGCGAATGAATTAGAATGGATTGTACGAATGAATTAGAATAGATTGTGCGAATGAATTAGAATGGATCGTACGAATGAATTAGAATGGATACATTCGTGCGAATGAATTAGAATGGATCATACGAATGAGTAAGAATGGATCGTACGAATATATTCGTGCAAATGAATTAGAATGGATCGTATGTACGAATGAATTAGAATGGATCGTACGAATGAATTATAATGGATCTGGATCGTACGAATGAAATAGAATGGATACATTCGTGCGAATGAATTAGAATGGATCGTGCGAATGAATTAGAATGGATTGTACGAAAGAATTAGAATGGATCGTATAAATGAATTAGAATGGATCGTGTATCCATTCTAATTCATTCGTACGATCCATTCTAATTCATAAGTACGATCCATTCTAATTCATTCGCACGATCCATTCTTATTCATTCATATGATCCAATCTAATTCATCCACACGATCCATTCTAATTCATTCGTACGATCCATTCTAATTCATTCGTACGTTCCATTCTAATTCATTACGTACGTATGAATTAGAATGGATACATTCATGGGAATGAATAGAATGGATCGTATGAATGAATTAGAATGGATACATTCGTCCGAATGAATTAGAATGGATCATACGAATGAGTAAGAATGGATCGTACGAACGAAATAGAATGGATTGTACGTACGAATGAATTAGAATGGATCGTACGAATGAATTAGAATGGATCGTATGAATGAGTAAGAATGGATCGTACGAATGAAATAGAATTGATTGTACGAATGAATTAGAATGGATCGTACGAATGAATTAGAATGGATCGTGTGAAAGAATTAGAATGGATTGTATGTACGATCCATTCTAATTCATTCGTACGATCCATTCTAATTCCTTCGTACGATCCATTCTAATTCCTTCGTACGATACATTCTAATTCATTCGTACGATCCATTTTAATTCATTCGTACGATCCATTCTAACATATTTGCCATACGATCCATTCTAATTCATTCGCACGAATGTATCCATTCTAATTCATTCGTACGATCCATTCTAATTCATTCGCACGAATGTATCCATTCTAATTCATTCGTACGATCCATTCTAATTCATTCGCACAATCTATTCTAATTCATTCATACGATCCATTCTAATTCATTTGCACGAATATATCCATGCTATTTCATTCGTACGCGTACGAATGAATTAGAATGGATACATTCGTGCGAATGAATTAGATTGGATCGTATGAATGAATTAGAATGGATCGTGCGAATGAATTAGAATGGATCACACGAATGAATTAGAATGGATCGTACGAATGAATTAGAATGGATTGTATGAATGAATTAGAATGGATCGTGCGAATGAATTAGAATGGATCGTACGAATGAATTAGAATGGATACATTCGTACGAAAGAATTAGAATAGATCGTATGAATGAATTAGAATGGATCGTATGAATGAATTAGAATGGATTGTATTTATGAATTAGAATGGATCATACGAATGAATTAGAATAGATACACGATCCATTCTAATTCATTCATACGATCCATTCTAATTCATTCGTATAATCCATTCTAATTCATTCGCACGATCCATTCTAATTCATTCGCACGAATGTATCCATTCTAATTCATTCTGTACGATCCATTCTAATTCATTAGCACGAAAAAACACGATCCACTCTAATTCATTCGTACGATCCATTCTAGTTCATTCATACGATCCATTCTAATTCATTCGTACGATCCATTCTAATTCATGGATCATACGGAATGAAATAGAATGGATCGTAATAATGAATTAGAATGGATACATTTATGCGAATGAATTAGAATGTATCATACGAATGAGTAAGAATGGATCGTACGAATGAAATAGAATGGATTGTACGAATGAATTAGAATGGATCGTGCTAAAGAATTAGAATTGATCGTGCGAATGAATTAGAATGGATCGTACGAATGAATTAGAATGGATACATTCGTGCGAATGATGTAGAATGGATTGTATGAATGAATTAGATTGGATCGTATTAATGAATTAGAATGGATCGTATGAATGAATTAGAATGGATCGTACGAAGGAATTAGAATGGATACATTCGTGCGAATGAATTAGAATGGATCGTATGAATGAATTAGATTGGATCGTATGAATGAATTAGAATGGATCGTATGAATGAATTAGATTGGATCGTATGAATGAATTAGAATGGATCGTGCGTCGTACGATTGAATTAGAATGGATCGTATTAATGAATTAGAATAGATCATGCGAATGAATTAGAATGGATCGTACGAATGAATTAGAATGGATCATATGAATGAATTAGATTGGATCGTATGAATGAAATAGAGTGGATCGTACGAAGGGATTAGAATGGATCGTACGTACGAAGGAATTAGAATGGATCATACGAAGGAATTAGAATGGATCGTACGAATGAATTTGAATGGATCGTGCGAATGAATTAGAATGGATCATGCGAATGAATTGGAATGGATACATTCGTGCGAATGAATTAGAATGGATCATATGAATGAATTAGAGTGGATACATTCGTACGAATGAATTAGAATGGATCGTACGAATGAATTAGAATGGATACATTCGTGCGAATGAATTAGAATGGAACGTATGAATGAATTAGAATGGATCGGATGACTGAATTCGAATGGATCATATGAATGAATTAGATTGGATCGTATGAATGAATTAGAATGGATCGTGCGTCGTACAAATGAATTAGAATGGATCATATTAATGAATTAGAATGGATCGTGCGAATGAATTAGAATGGATCTTATGAAGGAATTAGAATGGATCGTATGAATGAATTAGATTGGATCGTACGAATGAATTAGATTGGATCGTATGAGTAAGAATGAATTAGAATGGATCGTATGAATGAATTAGAATGGATCATACGAATGAATTAGAATGGATCGTGCGAATGATTTAGAATGGATCGTACGAATGAGTAAAGATGGATCGTACGAATGAATTAGAATGGATCGTACGAATGAATTAGAATGGATCATTCGAATGAGAAAGAATGGATCGTACGAATGAAATAGAATGGATTGTACGAATGAATTAGAATGGATCGTACGAATGAATTAGAATGGATACATTCGTGCGAATGAATTAGAATGGATCATACGAATGAGTAAGAATGGATCGTACGAATGAAATAGAATGAATTATATGAATGAATTAGAATGGATCGTACTAATGAATTAGAATGGATCGTACGAATGAATTAGAATGGATACATTCGTGCGAATGAATTAGAATGGATACATTCGTGCAAAAGAATTAGAATCGATCGTATGAATGAATTAGAATGGATCGTATGAATGAATTAGAATGGATCATGCGAATGAATTAGAATGGATCGTACGAATGAATTAGAATGGATCGTGCTAATGAATTAGAATTGATCGTGTGAATGAATTAGAATGGATCGCACGAATGAATTAGAATGGATCATACGAAGGAATTAGAATGGATCATATGAATGAATTAGAATAGATTGTGCGAATGAATTAGAATGGATCGTACGTAATGAATTAGAAGGGAACGTACGAATGAATTAGAATAGATTGTGCGAATGAATTAGAATGGATCGTACGAATGAATTAGAATGGATAAATTCGTCCGAATGAATTAGAATGGATTGTACGAATGAATTAGAATGGATCGTACGAATGAATTAGAATGGGTACACTCGTGCGAATGAATTAGAATGGATCATACGAATGAGTAAGAATGGATCGTACAAATGAATTAGAATGGATCGTACGAATGAATTAGAATGGATCGTACGAATGAGTAAGAATGGATTGTACGAATGAAATAGAATGGATTGTACGAATGAATTAGAATGGATCGTACGAATGAATTAGAATGGATCATGTGAAAGAATTAGAATGGATCGTATGAATGAATTAGAATGGATCGTACGAATGAGTAAGAATGGATCGTACGAATGAAATAGAATGAATTGTACGAATGAATTAGAATGGATCGTACGAATGAATTAGAATGGATCGTACGAATGAATTAGAATGGATACATTCGTGCAATGAATTAGAATGGATCGTACGAATGAGTAAGAATGGATCATATGAATGAAATAGAATGGATTGTACGAATGAATTAGAATGGATTCATTCGTGCGAATGAATTAGAATGGATCGTGCGAATAAATTAGAATGGATCGTACGAATGAATTAGAATAGATTGTGCGAATGAATTAGAATGGATCGTACGCACGAATGTATCCATTCTAATTCATTCGCACGAATGTATCCATTCTAATTTATTCGTACGATCCATTCTAATTCATTCGCACAATCTATTCTAATTCATTCACACGATCCATTCTAATTCATTCGTATGATCTATTCTAATTCATTCGCACAATCTATTCTAATTCATTCGCACGAACCATTCTAATTAATTCGTACGATCGTGCTAGTGAATTAGAATGGATCGTACAAATGAATTAGAATAGATCGTACGAATGAATAAGAATGGATCGTACGAATGAATTAGAATAGATTGTGCGAATGAATTAGAATGGATCGTACGAATGAATTAGAATGGATACATTCGTGCGAATGAATTAGAATGGATCGTACGAATGAGTAAGAATGGATCGTACAAATGAAATAGAATTGATTGTACGAATGAATTAGAATGGATTCATTCGTGCGAATGAATTAGAATGGATCATGCGAATGAATTAGAATGGATCGTATGAATGAATTAGAATGGATACATTCGTATGAATGAATTAGAATGGATCGTGCGAATGAATTAGAATGGATCGTACGAATGAATTAGAATGGATCGTATGAATGAATTAGAATAGATCGTACGAATGAATAAAAATGGATCGTACGAATGAATTAGAATGGATACATTCGTGTGAATGAATTAGAATGGATCGTATGAATGAATTAGATTGGATCGTATTAATGAATTAGAATGGGTCGTACGAATGAATTAGAATGGATCATGCTAATGAGTAAGAATGGATCGTATTCTAATACATTCGTACAATCCATTCTAATTCATAAGTACAATCCATTCTAATTCATTCATACGATCCATTCTAATTCATTCACACGAATGTATCCATTCTAATTCATCCGTACGATCCATTCTAATTCATTCGCACGAATGTATCCATTCTAATTCCTTCGTACGATCCAATCTAATTCATTCATACAATCCATTCTAATTCATTCGCACAATCTATTCTAATTCATTCGCACGATCCATTCTAATTCATTCGTACGATCCATTCTAATTCATTTGTACGATCCATTCTAATTCATTCATACGATCCAATCTAATTCATTCATACGATCCATTCTAATTCTTTCGCACGAATGTATCCAATTAGAATGAATGAATTAGAATGGATCGTGCGAATGAATTAGAATGGATCGTGCGAATGAATTAGAATGGATCGTACGAATGAATTAGAATGGATCATTCGAATGAATTAGAATGGATACATTCGTGCGAATGAATTAGAATGGATCATACGATTGAGTAAGAGGAATGGATCGTACGAATGAAATAGAATGGATTGTATGAATGAATTAGAATGGATCGTACGAATGGATTAGAATGGATACATTCGTGCGAATGAATTAGAATGGATCGTACGAATGAGTAAGAATTAGAATAGATTGTATGAATGAATTAGAATGGATTGAATTAGAATGAATCGTACGAATGAATTAGAATGGATCGTATGAATGAATTAGAATGGATCGTACAAAGGAATTAGAATGGAACGTACGAAGGAATTAGAATGGATCATGATCCATTCTAATTCATTCATACGAATGAATTAGAATTGATCGTATTAATGAATTAGAATGGATCGTACGAATGAATTAGAATGGATACATTTGTGCGAATAAATTAGAATGTATCGTACGAATGAATTAGAATGGATCGTACTTATGAATTAGAATGGATCATACGCGTATGATCCATTCTAATTCATTCGTATGATCCATTCTAATTCCTTCGTACGAATGAATTAGAATGGATCGTATGAATGAATTAGAATGGATCGTACGAATGAATTAGAATGGATCGTGTGAAAAAATTAGAATGGATTGTACAACTGAATTAGAATGGATCGTGCTAATGAATTAGAATGGATCGTACGAATGAATTAGAATGGATCGTGCGAATGAATTAGAATGGATCGTACGAATGAATTAGAATGGATCGTACGAATGAATTAGAATGGATATATTCGTGCGAATGAATTAGAATGGATCATGCGAATGAGTAAGAATGGATTGTAGAATGAAATAGAATGGATTGTACGAATGAATTAGAATGGATCGTACGAATGAATTAGAATGGATCATGTGAAAGAATTAGAATGGATTGTATGAATGAATTAGAATGGATCGTATGAATGAATTAGAATGGATCGTGCGAATGAATTCGAATGGATCGTACGAATTCTTTCTAATTCATTCATACAATCCATTCTAATTCTTTCACACGATCCATTCTAATTCATTCGTACGTTCCATTCTAATTCATTAGCATGATCCATACTAATTCATTCGTACGATCCATTCTAATTCATTCGCACTATCCATTCTAATTCATTCGCACGAATGTATTCATTCTAATTCATTCGTATGATCCATTCTAATTCATTCGTACGATCCATTCTAATTCATTCGTACATTCCATTCTATTTCATTCGTACGATCCATTTTTACTCATTCGTATGATCCATTCTAATTCATTCGCACGAATGTATCCATTCTAATTCATTCGTACGATCCTTTCTAATTCATTCGTACGATCCATTCTAATTCATTCGCACAATCTATTCTAATTCATTCGTACGATCCATTCTAATTCATTCGTACGATCGTACGAATGAATTAGAATGGATCGTACGAATGAATTAGAATGGATCGTACGAATGAATTAGAATGGATACATTCGTGCGAATGAATTAGAATGGATCGTGCGAATGAATTAGAATGGATCGTACGAATGAATTAGTATGGATCATGCTAATGAATTAGAATGGAACGTACGAATGAATTAGAATGGATCGTGTGAAAGAATTAGAATGGATTGTATGAATGAATTAGAAAGAATTCGTACGATCCATTCGAATTCATTCGCACGATCCATTCTAATTCATTCATACGATCCATTCTAATTCATTCGTACAATCCATTCTATTTCATTCGTACGATCCATTCTTACTCATTCGTATGATCCATTCTAATTCATTCGTACGATCCATTCTTATTCATTCGTACAATCCATTCTATTTCATTCGTACGATCCATTCTTACTCATTCGTATGATCCATTCTAATTCATTCGCACGAATATATCCATTCTAATTCATTCGTACGATCCATTCTAATTCATTCGCACGATTCATTCTAATTCAATCCATTCTAATTCATTCGTACAATCTATTCTGTTTCATTCGTACGATCCATTTTTACTCATTCGTATGATCCATTCTAATTCATTCGCACGAATGTATCCTTTCTAATTTATTCGTACGATCCATTCTAATTCATTCGTACGATCCATTCTAATTCATTCATACAATCCATTCTAATTCTTTCACACGATCCATTCTATTTCATTCGTACGATCCATTCTAATTCATTCGTACAATCCATTCTATTTCATTCGTACGATCCATTCTTACTCATTCGTACGATCCATTCTAATTCATTTGCACGAATGTATCCATTCTAATTCATTCGTACGATCCATTCTAATTCATTCGTACAATCCATTCTATTTCATTCGTACGATCCATTCCTCTTACTCAATCGTATGATCCATTCTAATTCATTCGCACGAATGTATCCATTCTAATTCATTCGAATGATCCATTCTAATTCATTCGTACGATCCATTCTAATTCATTCGCACGATCCATTCTAATTCATTCGCACGATCCATTCTAATTCATTCATTCTAATTGGATACATTCGTGCGAATGAATTAGAATGGATCGTATGAATGAATTAGATTGGATCGTATGAATGAATTAGAATGGATCGTACGAATGAATTAGAGTAGATCGTACGAATGAATTAGAATGGATCGTACGAATGAATTAGAATGGATCGTGCGAATGAATTAGAATAGATTGTGCGAATGAATTAGAATGGATTGTATGAATGAATTAGAATGGATCGTACGAAGGAATTAGAATGGATACATTCGTGCGAATGAATTAGAATGGATCGTACGAATGAATTAGAATGGATACATTCGTGTGAATGAATTAGAATGGATCGTATGAATGAATTAGAATGGATCATACGAATGAATTAGAATACGATCCATTCTTACTCATTAGCATGATCCATTCTAATTCATTCATACGACCCATTCTAATTCATTAATACGATCCAATCTAATTCATTCATACGATCCATTCTAATTCATTCACACGAATGTATCCATTCTAATTCATTCGTACGATCCATTCTTATTCATTCGTACGATCTATTCTAATTCATTCATACGATCCATTCTAATTCATTCGTACGATCCATTCTAATTCATTCGCACGATCCATTCTAATTCATTCATACGAATGTATCCATTCTAATTCATTCATATGATCCATTCTAATTCATTCGCATGATCCATTCTAATTCATTCGCACGAATGAATCCATTCTAATTCATTTGTACAATCAATTCTATTTCATTCGTCAGATCCATTCTTACTCATTCGTACGATCCATTCTAATTCATTCGCACAAATGTATCCATTCTAATTCATTCGTACGATCCATTCTAATTCATTCACACAATCTATTCTAATTCATTCGTACGATCCATTCTTATTCATTCGTACGATCTATTCTAATTCATTCGTACGATCAATTCTAATTCACTAGCACGATCGTACGAATTAATTAGAATGGTTCGTGCGAATGAATTAGAATAGATTGTACGAATGAATTAGAATGGATTGTACAAATGAGTAAAAATGGATCGTACGAATGAAATAGAATGGATTGTACGAATGAATTAGAATGGATCGTACGAATGAATTAGAATGGATCGTGTGAAAGAATTAGAATGGATCGTATGAATGACTTAGAATAGATCGTATGAATGAATTAGAATGGATCGTACGAATGAATTAGAATGGATCGTACGAATGAATTAGAATGGATACATTCGTGCGAATGAATTAGAATGGATCGTACGAATGAGTAAGAATGGATCGTACGAATGAAATAGAATGGATTGTACGAATGAATTAGAATGGATTGTGCGAATGAATTAGAATGGATCGTACGCACGAATGTATCCATTCTAATTCATTCGCACGAATGTATCCATTCTAATTCATTCGCACGAATGTATCCATTCTAATTCATTCGTACGATCCATTCTAATTCATTCGCACAATCTATTCTAATTCATTCACACGATCCATTCTAATTCATTTGTATGATCCATTCTAATTCATTCGCACAATCTATTCTAATTCATTCGCACAAACCATTCTAATTAATTCGAACGATCGTGCTAGTGAATTAGAATGGATCGTACGAATGAATTAGAAAAGATCGTACGAATGAATAAGAATGGATCGTACGAATGAATTAGAATAGATTGTGCGAATGAATTAGAATGGATCGTACGAATGAATTAGAATGGATACATTCGTGCGAATGAATTAGAATGGATCGTACGAATGAGTAAGAATGGATCGTACGAATGAAATAGAATTGATTGTACGAATGAATTAGAATGGATTCATTCGTGCGAATGAATAAGAATGGATCGTGCGAATGAATTAGAATGGATCGTATGAATGAATTAGAATGGATACATTCGTATGAATGAATTAGAATGGATCGTGCGAATGAATTAGAATGGATCGTACGAATGAATTAGAATGGATCGTATGAATGAATTAGAATGGATCGTACGAATGTGTAAGAATGGATCGTACGAATGAAGTAGAATGGATTGTACGAATGAATTAGAATGGATCGTACGAATGAATTAGAATATATCGTGTGAATGAATTAGAATGGATCGTATGAATGAATTCAAATGGATCGTGCGAATGAATTCGAATGGATCGTGCGAATGAAATAGAATGGATACAAATGAATTAGAATGGATCATATAAATAAATTAGAATGGATCGTACGTAATGAATTAGAAGGGAACGTACGAATGAATTAGAATAGATTGTGTGAATGAATTAGAATGGATCGTACGAATGAATTAGAATGGATAAATTCGTCCGAATGAATTAGAATGGATTGTACGAATGAATTAGAATGGATCGTACGAATGAATTAGAATAGATACATTCGTGCGAATGAATTAGAATGGATCATACGAATGAATTAGAATGGATCGTACGAATGAATTAGAATGGATACATTCGTGCGAATGAATTAGAATGGATCATGCGAATGAATTAGAATGGATCGTACGAATGAATTAGAATGGATACATTCGTGCGAATGAATTAGAATGGATCATACGAATGAGTAAGAATGGATCGTACGAATGTATTCATGCAAATGAATTAGAATGGATCGTATGTACGAATGAATTAGAATAGATCGTACGAATGTGTAAGAATGGATCGTATAAATGAAATAGAATGGATTGTACGACTAAATTAGAATGGATACATTCTTGTGAAAGAATTAGAATAGATCGTATGAATGAATTAGAATGGATCGTATGAATGAATTAGAATGGATCATACGAATGAGTAAGAATGGATCGTATGAATGAATTAGAATGGATCGTACGAATGAATTAGAATGAATTAGAATGGATCGTACGAATGAATTAGAATGGATACATTCGTGCAAATGAATTAGAATAGATCGTACGAATGAATTAGAATGGATCGTACGAATGAGTAAGAATGGATCGTACGAATGAAATAGAATGGATTGTACGAATGAATTAGAATGGATCGTACGAATGAATTAGAATGGATCGTACGAATGAGTAAGAATGGATCGTACGAATGAAATAGAATGGATTGTACGAATGAATTAGAATGGATCGTACGAATGAATTAGAATGGATCGTGTGAAAGAATTAGAATGGATCGTATGAATGAATTAGAATAGATCGTATGAATGAATTAGAATGGATCGTACGAATGAATTAGAATGGATCGTACAAATGAATTAGAGTGGATACATTCGTCGGAATGAATTAGAATGGATCGTACGAATGAGTAAGAATGGATCGTACGAATGAAATAGAATGGATTGTACGAATGAATTAGAATGGATTGTGCGAATGAATTAGAATGGATCGTACGCACGAATGTATCCATTCTAATTCATTCGCACGAATGTATCCATTCTAATTCATTCGTACGATCCATTCTAATTCATTCGCACAATCTATTCTAATTCATTCACACGATCCATTCTAATTCATTTCTATGATCCATTCTAATTCATTCGCACAATCTATTCTAATTCATTCGCACAAACCATTCTAATTAATTCGTACGATCGTGCTAGTGAATTAGAATGGATCGTACGAATGAATTAGAATAGATCGTACGAATGAATAAGAATGGATCGTACGAATGAATTAGAATAGATTGTGCGAATGAATTAGAATGGATCGTACGAATGAATTAGAATGGATACATTCGTGCGAATGAATTAGAATGGATCGTACGAATGAGTAAGAATGGATCGTACGAATGAAATATAATTGATTGTACGAATGAATTAGAATGGATTCATTCGTGCGAATGAATTAGAATGGATCGTGCGAATGAATTAGAATGGATCGTATGAATGAATTAGAATGGATACATTCGTATGAATGAATTAGAATGGATCGTGCGAATGAATTAGAATGGATTGTACGAATGAATTAGAATGGATTGTATGAATGAATTAGAATAGATCGTACGAATGAATAAGAATGGATCGTACGAATGAATTAGAATGGATACATTCGTGTGAATGAATTAGAATGGATCGTATGAATGAATTAGATTGGATCGTATTAATGAATTAGAATGGGTCGTATGAATGAATTAGAATGGATCATGCTAATGAGTAAGAATGGATCATATTCTAATTCATTCGTACGATCCATTCTAATTCATAAGTATGATCCATTCTAATTCATTCATACGATCCATTCTAATTCATTCGCACGAATATATCCATTCTAATTCATTCGTACGATCCATTCTAATTCATTCGCACGAATGTATCCATTCTAATTCCTTCGTACGATCCATTCTAATTCATTCATACAATCCATTCTAATTCATTCGCACAATCTATTCTAATTCATTCGCACTAACCATTCTAATTCATTCGTACGATCCATTCTAATTCATTCGTACGATCTATTCTAATTCATTCGTACGATCCATTCTAATTCATTCATACGATCCAATCTAATTCATTCATACGATCCATTCTAATTCATTCGCACGAATGTATCCAATTAGAATGAATGAATTAGAATGGATCGTGCGAATGAATTAGAATGGATCGTGCGAATGAATTAGAAAAGATCGTACGAATGAATTAGAATGGATCATTCGAATGAATTAGAATGGATACATTCGTGCGAATGAATTAGAATGGATCATACGATTGAGTAAGAGGAATGGATCGTACGAATGAAATAGAATGGATTGTATGAATGAATTAGAATGGATCGTACGAATGAATTAGAATGGATACATTCGTGCGAATGAATTAGAATGGATCGTACGAATGAGTAAGAATGGATCGTACGAATGAAATAGAATGGATTGTACGAATGAATTAGAATGGATCGTACGAATGAAATAGAATGGATCGTGTGAAAGAATTAGAATGGATTGTATGAATGAATTAAAATGGATCGTATGAATGAATTAGAATGGATCGTACGAATGAATTAGAATGGATCGTACGAATGAATTAGAAAGGATACATTCGTGCGAATGAATTAGAATGGATCATACGAATGAGTAAGAATGGATCGTACGAATGAAATAGAATAGATTGTACGAATGAATAAGAATGGATTGAATTAGAATGAATCGTACGAATGAATTAGAATGGATCGTACGAATGAATTAGAAAGGATCGTACGAAGGAATTAGAATGGATCGTACGAAGGAATTAGAATGGATCACGATCCATTCTAATTCATTCATACAAATGAATTAGAATTGATCGTATTAATGAATTAGAATGGATCGTACGAATGAAGTAGAATGGATACATTTGTGCGAATAAATTAGAATGGATCGTACGAATGAATTAGAATGGATCGTATGAATGAATTAGAATGGATCGTACGAATGAATTAGAATGGATCGTGTGAAAAAATTAGACTGGATTGTACGAATGAATTAGAATGGATCGTGCTAATGAATTAGAATGGATCATACGAATGAATTAGAATGGATCGTGCGAATGAATTAGAATGGATCGTACAAATGAATTAGAATGGATCGTACGAATGAATTAGAATGGATATATTCGTGCGAATGAATTAGAATGGATCATACGAATGAGTAAGAATGGATCGTACGAATGAAATAGAATGGATTGTACGAATGAATTAGAATGGATCGTACGAATGAATTAGAATGGATCGTGTGAAAGAATTAGAATGGATTGTATGAATGAATTAGAATGGATCGTATGAATGAATTAGAATGGATCGTGCGAATGAATTTGAATGGATCATACGAATTCTTTCTAATTCATTCATACAATCCATTCTAATTCTTTCACACGATCCATTCTAATTCATTCGTACGTTCCATTCTAATTCATTAGTATGATCCATACTAATTCATTCGTACGATCCATTTTAATTCATTCGCACGATCCATTCTAATTCATTCGCACGAATGTATCCATTCTAATTCATTCGTACGATCCATTCTAATTCATTCGTATGATCCATTCTAATTCATTCGTACAATCCATTCTATTTCATTCGTACGATCCATTCTTACTCATTCGTATGATCCATTCTAATTCATTCGCACGAATGTATCCATTCTAATTCATTCGTACGATCCATTCTAATTCATTCGTACGATCCATTCTAATTTATTCGTACGATCCATTCTAATTCATTCGCACAATCTATTCTAATTCATTCGTACGATCCATTCTAATTCATTCGTACGATCGTACGAATGAATTAGAATGGATCGTACGAATGAATTAGAATGGATCGTACGAATTAATTAGAATGGATACATTCGTGCGAATGAATTAGGATGGATCATACGAATTAGTAAGAATGGATCGTACGAATGAAATAGAATGGATTGTACGAATGAATTAGAATGGATCGTACGAATGAATTAGAATGGATCGTGTGAAAGAATTAGAATGGATTGTATGAATGAATTAGAATAGATCGTATGAATGAATTAGAATATATCGTACGAATGAATTAGAATGGATCGTACGAATGAATTAGAATGGATACATTCGTGCGAATGAATTAGAATGGATCATACGAATGAGTAAGAATGGATCGTACGAATGAAATAGAATGGATTGTACGAATGAATTAGAATGGATACATTCGTGCGAATGAATTAGAATGGATCGTACGAATGAGTAAGAATGGATCATACGAATGAAATAGAATGGATTGTACAAATGAATTAGAATGGATCGTACGAATGAATTAGAATGGATCGTGTGAAAGAATTAGATTCGTATGATCCATTCTAATTTATTCATACAATCCATTCTAATTCATTCGCACGATCCATGCGAATTCACTCATACGATCCATTCTAATTCATTCGTATGATCCATTCTAATTCATTTGTATCCATTCTATTTTATTCGTACGATCCATTCGAATTCATTCGCACGATCCATTCTAATTCATTCATACGATCCATTCTAATTCATTCGCACAAATGTATCCATTCTAATTCATTCATACGATCCATTCTAATTCATTTGTACGATCCATTCTAATTCATTCGTGCAATCCATTCTAATTCATTCGCACGAATTTATCCATTCTAATTCATTCGTATGATCTATTCTAATTCATTCGCACAATCTATTCTAATTCATTCGTACGTTCCATTCTAATTCATTACGTATGATCCATTCTAATTCATTCGCATAATCTATTCTAATTCATTCGTACGATCCATTCTAATTCATTCGTATGATCCATTCTAATTCATTCATACGATCTATTCTAATTCTTTCGCACGAATGTATCCATTCTAATTCATTCGCACGAATGTATCCATTCTAATTCATTCGTACGATCCATTCTAATTCATTCACACGATCCATTCTAATTCATTCGTACAATCCATTCTATTTCATTCATACGATCAATTCTTACTCATTCGTATGATCCATTCTAATTCATTCGCACGAATGCATCCATTCTAATTCATTCGTATGATCCATTCGTACGATCCATTCTAATTCATTCATACGATCCATTCTATTCATTCATACAATCCATTCTAATTCTTTCACACGATCCATTCTAATTCATTCGTACGATCCAATCTAATTCATTCGTACAATCCATTCTATTTCATTCGTACGATCCATTCTTACTCATTCGTACGATCTATTCCAATTCATTCGCACGAATGTATCCATTCTAATTCATTCGTATGATCCATTCTAATTCATTCGTACCATTCTATTTCATTCGTACGAATGAATTAGAAAGGATACATTCGTGCGAATGATTTAGAATGGATCATACGAATGAGTAAGAATGGATCGTACGAATGAAATAGAATGGATCGTACGAATGAATTAGAATGGATCATACGAATGAATTAGAATGGATCGTATGAATGAATTAGAATGGATCGTGTGAAAGAATTAGAATGGATTGAATTAGAATGGATCGTACGAATGAGTAAGAATGGATCGTACGAATGAAATAGAATGGATTGTACGAATGAATTAGAATGGATCGTTCGAATGAATTAGAATGGATCGTGTGAAAGAATTAGAATGGATTGTATGAATGAATTAGAATGGATCGTATGAATGAATTAGAATGGATCGTACGAATGAATTATAATGCATCGTACGAATGAATTAGAATGGATATATTCGTGCGAATGAATTAGAATGGATCATACGAATGAGTAAGAATGGATCATACGAATGAAATAGAATGGATTGTACGAATGAATTAGAATGGATCGTACCAATGAATTAGAATAGATTGTATGAATAAATTAGAATGGATATATTCGTGCGAATGAATTAGAATGGATCGTACGAATGAATTAGAATAGATCATACGAATGAATTAGAATGGATCGTACGAATGAATTAGAATGGATCGTATGAATGAATTAGATCCATTCGTATGATCCATTCTATGTTCCATTCTAATTCATTCGTATGATCCATTCTAATTCATTCGCACGAATGTATCCATTCTAATTCATTCGTACGTTCCATTCTAATTCATTCGTACAATCCATTCTAATTCATTCATACGATCCATTCTAATTAATTCATAAAATCCATTCTAACTCTTTCACACGATCCATTCTAATTCATTCGTACGATCCATTCTAATTCATTCGTACAATCCATTCTATTTCATTCGTACGATCCATTCTTACTCATTCGTACGATCCATTCTAATTAATTCGTAAGATCTATTCTAATTCATTTGCACGAATGTATCCATTCTAATTCGTAAGAATGATTCGTATGATTCATTCTAATTCATTCGCACGATCCATTCTTATTCATTCTTACTCATTAGCACGATCCATTCTAATTCATTCGTACAATCCATTCTAATTTATTCGCACGATCCATTCGAATTCACTCATACGATCCATTCAAATTCATTCGTATGATCCATTCTAATTCATTTGTATCCATTCTATTTCGTTCGCACGATCCATTCGAATTCATTCGCACGATCCATTCTAATTTATTCAAACGATCCATTCTAATTCATTCATACAATCCATTCTTATTCATTCGTATGATCCATTCTAATTCATTTGTACAATCTATTCTAATTCATTCACACGATCCATTCTAATTCATTCGTATGATCTATTCTAATTCATTCGCACAATCTATTCTAATTCATTCGCACGAACCATTCTAATTAATTCGTACGATCGTGCTAGTGAATTAGAATGGATCGTACAAATGAATTAGAATAGATCGTACGAATGAATAAGAATGGATCGTACGAATGAATTAGAATAGATTGTGCGAATGAATTAGAATGGATCGTACGAATGAATTAGAATGGATACATTCGTGCGAATGAATTAGAATGGATCGTACGAATGAGTAAGAATGGATCGTACAAATGAAATAGAATTGATTGTACGAATGAATTAGAATGGATTCATTCGTGCGAATGAATTAGAATGGATCATGCGAATGAATTAGAATGGATCGTATGAATGAATTAGAATGGATACATTCGTATGAATGAATTAGAATGGATCGTGCGAATGAATTAGAATGGATCGTACGAATGAATTAGAATGGATCGTATGAATGAATTAGAATAGATCGTACGAATGAATAAGAATGGATCGTACGAATGAATTAGAATGGATACATTCGTGTGAATGAATTAGAATGGATCGTATGAATGAATTAGATTGGATCGTATTAATGAATTTGAATGGGTCGTATGAATGAATTAGAATGGATCATGCTAATGAGTAAGAATGGATCGTATTCTAATACATTCGTACAATCCATTCTAATTCATAAGTACAATCCATTCTAATTCATTCATACGATCCATTCTAATTCATTCACACGAATGTATCCATTCTAATTCATCCGTACGATCCATTCTAATTCATTCGCACGAATGTATCCATTCTAATTCCTTCGTACGATCCAATCTAATTCATTCATACAATCCATTCTAATTCATTCGCACAATCTATTCTAATTCATTCGCACGATCCATTCTAATTCATTCGTACGATCCATTCTAATTCATTTGTACGATCCATTCTAATTCATTCATACGATCCAATCTAATTCATTCATACGATCCATTCTAATTCTTTCGCACGAATGTATCCAATTAGAATGAATGAATTAGAATGGATCGTGCGAATGAATTAGAATGGATCGTGCGAATGAATTAGAATGGATCGTACGAATGAATTAGAATGGATCATTCGAATGAATTAGAATGGAAACATTCGTGCGAATGAATTAGAATGGATCATACGATTGAGTAAGAGGAATGGATCGTACGAATGAAATAGAATGGATTGTATGAATGAATTAGAATGGATCGTACGAATGGATTAGAATGGATACATTCGTGCGAATGAATTAGAATGGATCGTACGAATGAGTAAGAATTAGAATAGATTGTATGAATGAATTAGAATGGATTGAATTAGAATGAATCGTACGAATGAATTAGAATGGATCGTATGAATGAATTAGAATGGATCGTACAAAGGAATTAGAATGGAACGTACGAAGGAATTAGAATGGATCATGATCCATTCTAACTCATTCATACGAATGAATTAGAATTGATCGTATTAATGAATTAGAATGGATCGTACGAATGAATTAGAATGGATACATTTGTGCGAATAAATTAGAATGTATCGTACGAATGAATTAGAATGGATCGTACTTATGAATTAGAATGGATCATACGCGTATGATCCATTCTAATTCATTCGTATGATCCATTCTAATTCCTTCGTACGAATGAATTAGAATGGATCGTATGAATGAATTAGAATGGATCGTACGAATGAATTAGAATGGATCGTGTGAAAAAATTAGAATGGATTGTACAAGTGAATTAGAATGGATCGTGCTAATGAATTAGAATGGATCGTACGAATGAATTAGAATGGATCGTGCGAATGAATTAGAATGGATCGTACGAATGAATTAGAATGGATCGTACGAATGAATTAGAATGGATATATTCGTGCGAATGAATTAGAATGGATCATGCGAATGAGTAAGAATGGATTGTAGAATGAAATAGAATGGATTGTACGAATGAATTAGAATGGATCGTACGAATGAATTAGAATGGATCATGTGAAAGAATTAGAATGGATTGTATGAATGAATTAGAATGGATCGTATGAATGAATTAGAATGGATCGTGCGAATGAATTCGAATGGATCGTACGAATTCTTTCTAATTCATTCATACAATCCATTCTAATTCTTTCACACGATCCATTCTAATTCATTCGTACGTTCCATTCTAATTCATTAGCATGATCCATACTAATTCATTCGTACGATCCATTCTAATTCATTCGCACTATCCATTCTAATTCATTCGCACGAATGTATTCATTCTAATTCATTCGTATGATCCATTCTAATTCATTCGTACGATCCATTCTAATTCATTCGTACATTCCATTCTATTTCATTCGTACGATCCATTTTTACTCATTCGTATGATCCATTCTAATTCATTCGCACGAATGTATCCATTCTAATTCATTCGTACGATCCTTTCTAATTCATTCGTACGATCCATTCTAATTCATTCGCACAATCTATTCTAATTCATTCGTACGATCCATTCTAATTCATTCGTACGATCGTACGAATGAATTAGAATGGATCGTACGAATGAATTAGAATGGATCGTACGAATGAATTAGAATGGATCGTACGAATGAATTAGAATGGATACATTCGTGCGAATGAATTAGAATGGATCGTGCGAATGAATTAGAATGGATCGTACGAATGAATTAGTATGGATCATGCTAATGAATTAGAATGGAACGTACGAATGAATTAGAATGGATCGTGTGAAAGAATTAGAATGGATTGTATGAATGAATTAGAAAGAATTCGTACGATCCATTCGAATTCATTCGCACGATCCATTCTAATTCATTCATACGATCCATTCTAATTCATTCGTACAATCCATTCTATTTCATTCGTACGATCCATTCTTACTCATTCGTATGATCCATTCTAATTCATTCGTACGATCCATTCTTATTCATTCGTACAATCCATTCTATTTCATTCGTACGATCCATTCTTACTCATTCGTATGATCCATTCTAATTCATTCGCACGAATATATCCATTCTAATTCATTCGTACGATCCATTCTAATTCATTCGCACGATTCATTCTAATTCAATCCATTCTAATTCATTCGTACAATCTATTCTGTTTCATTCGTACGATCCATTTTTACTCATTCGTATGATCCATTCTAATTCATTCGCACGAATGCATCCTTTCTAATTTATTCGTACGATCCATTCTAATTCATTCGTACGATCCATTCTAATTCATTCATACAATCCATTCTAATTCTTTCACACGATCCATTCTATTTCATTCGTACGATCCATTCTAATTCATTCGTACAATCCATTCTATTTCATTCGTACGATCCATTCTTACTCATTCGTACGATCCATTCTAATTCATTTGCACGAATGTATCCATTCTAATTCATTCGTACGATCCATTCTAATTCATTCGTACAATCCATTCTATTTCATTCGTACGATCCATTCCTCTTACTCAATCGTATGATCCATTCTAATTCATTCGCACGAATGTATCCATTCTAATTCATTCGAATGATCCATTCTAATTCATTCGTACGATCCATTCTAATTCATTCGCACGATCCATTCTAATTCATTCGCACGATCCATTCTAATTCATTCATTCTAATTGGATACATTCGTGCGAATGAATTAGAACGGATCGTATGAATGAATTAGATTGGATCGTATGAATGAATTAGAATGGATCGTACGAATGAATTAGAGTAGATCGTACGAATGAATTAGAATGGATCGTACGAATGAATTAGAATGGATCGTGCGAATGAATTAGAATAGATTGTGCGAATGAATTAGAATGGATTGTATGAATGAATTAGAATGGATCGTACGAAGGAATTAGAATGGATACATTCGTGCGAATGAATTAGAATGGATCGTACGAATGAATTAGAATGGATACATTCGTGTGAATGAATTAGAATGGATCGTATGAATGAATTAGAATGGATCGTACGAATGAATTAGAATACGATCCATTCTTACTCATTAGCATGATCCATTCTAATTCATTCATACGACCCATTCTAATTCATTAATACGATCCAATCTAATTCATTCATACGATCCATTCTAATTCATTCACACGAATGTATCCATTCTAATTCATTCGTACGATCCATTCTTATTCATTCGTACGATCTATTCTAATTCATTCATACGATCCATTCTAATTCATTCGTACGATCCATTCTAATTCATTCGCACGATCCATTCTAATTCATTCATACGAATGTATCCATTCTAATTCATTCATATGATCCATTCTAATTCATTCGCATGATCCATTCTAATTCATTCGCACGAATGAATCCATTCTAATTCATTTGTACAATCAATTCTATTTCATTCGTCAGATCCATTCTTACTCATTCGTACGATCCATTCTAATTCATTCGCACAAATGTATCCATTCTAATTCATTCGTACGATCCATTCTAATTCATTCACACAATCTATTCTAATTCATTCGTACGATCCATTCTTATTCATTCGTACGATCTATTCTAATTCATTCGTACGATCCATTCTAATTCACTAGCACGATCGTACGAATTAATTAGAATGGTTCGTGCGAATGAATTAGAATAGATTGTACGAATGAATTAGAATGGATTGTACAAATGAGTAAAAATGGATCGTACGAATGAAATAGAATGGATTGTACGAATGAATTAGAATGGATCGTACGAATGAATTAGAATGGATCGTGTGAAAGAATTAGAATGGATCGTATGAATGACTTAGAATAGATCGTATGAATGAATTAGAATGGATCGTACGAATGAATTAGAATGGATCGTACGAATGAATTAGAATGGATACATTCGTGCGAATGAATTAGAATGGATCGTACGAATGAGTAAGAATGGATCGTACGAATGAAATAGAATGGATTGTACGAATGAATTAGAATGGATTGTGCGAATGAATTAGAATGGATCGTACGCACGAATGTATCCATTCTAATTCATTCGCACGAATGTATCCATTCTAATTCATTCGCACGAATGTATCCATTCTAATTCATTCGTACGATCCATTCTAATTCATTCGCACAATCTATTCTAATTCATTCACACGATCCATTCTAATTCATTTGTATGATCCATTCTAATTCATTCGCACAATCTATTCTAATTCATTCGCACAAACCATTCTAATTAATTCGAACGATCGTGCTAGTGAATTAGAATGGATCGTACGAATGAATTAGAAAAGATCGTACGAATGAATAAGAATGGATCGTACGAATGAATTAGAATAGATTGTGCGAATGAATTAGAATGGATCGTACGAATGAATTAGAATGGATACATTCGTGCGAATGAATTAGAATGGATCGTACGAATGAGTAAGAATGGATCGTACGAATGAAATAGAATTGATTGTACGAATCAATTAGAATGGATTCATTCGTGCGAATGAATAAGAATGGATCGTGCGAATGAATTAGAATGGATCGTATGAATGAATTAGAATGGATACATTCGTATGAATGAATTAGAATGGATCGTGCGAATGAATTAGAATGGATCGTACGAATGAATTAGAATGGATCGTATGAATGAATTAGAATGGATCGTACGAATGTGTAAGAATGGATCGTACGAATGAAGTAGAATGGATTGTA
The DNA here is from genome assembly GCA_947650365.1 of Chamaelirium japonicum. Lineage (NCBI taxonomy): Eukaryota > Viridiplantae > Streptophyta > Magnoliopsida > Liliales > Melanthiaceae > Chamaelirium > Chamaelirium japonicum. Next base: position 2,100,952 of record CANTAL010000017.1, on the reverse strand, counting down.
CGAATGAATTAGAATGGATCGTACGAATAAATTAGAATATATCGTGTGAATGAATTAGAATGGATCGTATGAATGAATTCAAATGGATCGTGCGAATGAATTCGAATGGATCATGCGAATGAAATAGAATGGATACAAATGAATTAGAATGGATCATATAAATAAATTAGAATGGATCGTACGTAATGAATTAGAAGGGAACGTACGAATGAATTAGAATAGATTGTGTGAATGAATTAGAATGGATCGTACGAATGAATTAGAATGGATAAATTCGTCCGAATGAATTAGAATGGATTGTACGAATGAATTAGAATGGATCGTACGAATGAATTAGAATAGATACATTCGTGCGAATAAATTAGAATGGATCATACGAATGAATTAGAATGGATCGTACGAATGAATTAGAATGGATACATTCGTGCGAATGAATTAGAATGGATCATGCGAATGAATTAGAATGGATCGTACGAATGAATTAGAATGGATACATTCGTGCGAATGAATTAGAATGGATCATACGAATGAGTAAGAATGGATCGTACGAATGTATTCATGCAAATGAATTAGAATGGATCGTATGTACGAATGAATTAGAATAGATCGTACGAATGTGTAAGAATGGATCGTATAAATGAAATAGAATGGATTGTACGACTAAATTAGAATAGATACATTCTTGTGAAAGAATTAGAATAGATCGTATGAATGAATTAGAATGGATCGTATGAATGAATTAGAATGGATCATACGAATGAGTAAGAATGGATCGTATGAATGAATTAGAATGGATCGTACGAATGAATTAGAATGAATTAGAATGGATCGTACGAATGAATTAGAATGGATACATTCGTGCAAATGAATTAGAATAGATCGTACGAATGAATTAGAATGGATCGTACGAATGAGTAAGAATGGATCGTACGAATGAAATAGAATGGATTGTACGAATGAATTAGAATGGATCGTACGAATAAATTAGAATGGATCGTACGAATGAGTAAGAATGGATCGTACGAATGAAATTGAATGGATTGTACGAATGAATTAGAATGGATCGTACGAATGAATTAGAATGGATCGTGTGAAAGAATTAGAATGGATCGTATGAATGAATTAGAATAGATCGTATGAATGAATTAGAATGGATCGTACGAATGAATTAGAATGGATCGTACAAATGAATTAGAGTGGATACATTCGTGGGAATGAATTAGAATGGATCGTACGAATGAGTAAGAATGGATCGTACGAATGAAATAGAATGGATTGTACGAATGAATTAGAATGGATTGTGCGAATGAATTAGAATGGATCGTACGCACGAATGTATCCATTCTAATTCATTCGCACGAATGTATCCATTCTAATTCATTCGTACGATCCATTCTAATTCATTCGCACAATCTATTCTAATTCATTCACACGATCCATTCTAATTCATTTGTATGATCCATTCTAATTCATTCGCACAATCTATTCTAATTCATTCGCACAAACCATTCTAATTAATTCGTACGATCGTGCTAGTGAATTAGAATGGATCGTACGAATGAATTAGAATAGATCGTACGAATGAATAAGAATGGATCGTACGAATGAATTAGAATAGATTGTGCGAATGAATTAGAATGGATCGTACGAATGAATTAGAATGGATACATTCGTGCGAATGAATTAGAATGGATCGTACGAATGAGTAAGAATGGATCGTACGAATGAAATATAATTGATTGTACGAATGAATTAGAATGGATTCATTCGTGCGAATGAATTAGAATGGATCGTGCGAATGAATTAGAATGGATCGTATGAATGAATTAGAATGGATACATTCGTATGAATGAATTAGAATGGATCGTGCGAATGAATTAGAATGGATTGTACGAATGAATTAGAATGGATCGTATGAATGAATTAGAATAGATCGTACGAATGAATAAGAATGGATCGTACGAATGAATTAGAATGGATACATTCGTGTGAATGAATTAGAATGGATCGTATGAATGAATTAGATTGGATCGTATTAATGAATTAGAATGGGTCGTATGAATGAATTAGAATGGATCATGCTAATGAGTAAGAATGGATCATATTCTAATTCATTCGTACGATCCATTCTAATTCATAAGTATGATCCATTCTAATTCATTCATACGATCCATTCTAATTCATTCGCACGAATATATCCATTCTAATTCATTCGTACGATCCATTCTAATTCATTCGCACGAATGTATCCATTCTAATTCCTTCGTACGATCCATTCTAATTCATTCATACAATCCATTCTAATTCATTCGCACAATCTATTCTAATTCATTCGCACTAACCATTCTAATTCATTCGTACGATCCATTCTAATTCATTCGTACGATCTATTCTAATTCATTCGTACGATCCATTCTAATTCATTCATACGATCCAATCTAATTCATTCATACGATCCATTCTAATTCATTCGCACGAATGTATCCAATTAGAATGAATGAATTAGAATGGATCGTGCGAATGAATTAGAATGGATCGTGCGAATGAATTAGAAAAGATCGTACGAATGAATTAGAATGGATCATTCGAATGAATTAGAATGGATACATTCGTGCGAATGAATTAGAATGGATCATACGATTGAGTAAGAGGAATGGATCGTACGAATGAAATAGAATGGATTGTATGAATGAATTAGAATGGATCGTACGAATGAATTAGAATGGATACATTCGTGCGAATGAATTAGAATGGATCGTACGAATGAGTAAGAATGGATCGTACGAATGAATTAGAATGGATTGTACGAATGAATTAGAATGGATCGTACGAATGAAATAGAATGGATCGTGTGAAAGAATTAGAATGGATTGTATGAATGAATTAAAATGGATCGTATGAATGAATTAGAATGGATCGTACGAATGAATTAGAATGGATCGTACGAATGAATTAGAAAGGATACATTCGTGCGAATGAATTAGAATGGATCATACGAATGAGTAAGAATGGATCGTACGAATGAAATAGAATAGATTGTACGAATGAATAAGAATGGATTGAATTAGAATGAATCGTACGAATGAATTAGAATGGATCGTACGAATGAATTAGAAAGGATCGTACGAAGGAATTAGAATGGATCGTACGAAGGAATTAGAATGGATCATGATCCATTCTAATTCATTCATACAAATGAATTAGAATTGATCGTATTAATGAATTAGAATGGATCGTACGAATGAAGTAGAATGGATACATTTGTGCGAATAAATTAGAATGGATCGTACGAATGAATTAGAATGGATCGTATGAATGAATTAGAATGGATCGTACGAATGAATTAGAATGGATCGTGTGAAAAAATTATACTGGATTGTACGAATGAATTAGAATGGATCGTGCTAATGAATTAGAATGGATCATACGAATGAATTAGAATGGATCGTGCGAATGAATTAGAATGGATCGTACAAATGAATTAGAATGGATCGTACGAATGAATTAGAATGGATATATTCGTGCGAATGAATTAGAATGGATCATACGAATGAGTAAGAATGGATCGTACGAATGAAATAGAATGGATTGTACGAATGAATTAGAATGGATCGTACGAATGAATTAGAATGGATCGTGTGAAAGAATTAGAATGGATTGTATGAATGAATTAGAATGGATCGTATGAATGAATTAGAATGGATCGTGCGAATGAATTTGAATGGATCATACGAATTCTTTCTAATTCATTCATACAATCCATTCTAATTCTTTCACACGATCCATTCTAATTCATTCGTACGTTCCATTCTAATTCATTAGTATGATCCATACTAATTCATTCGTACGATCCATTTTAATTCATTCGCACGATCCATTCTAATTCATTCGCACGAATGTATCCATTCTAATTCATTCGTACGATCCATTCTAATTCATTCGTATGATCCATTCTAATTCATTCGTACAATCCATTCTATTTCATTCGTATGATCCATTCTTACTCATTCGTATGATCCATTCTAATTCATTCGCACGAATGTATCCATTCTAATTCATTCGTACGATCCATTCTAATTCATTCGTACGATCCATTCTAATTTATTCGTACGATCCATTCTAATTCATTCGCACAATCTATTCTAATTCATTCGTACGATCCATTCTAATTCATTCGTACGATCGTACGAATGAATTAGAATGGATCGTACGAATGAATTAGAATGGATCGTACGAATTAATTAGAATGGATACATTCGTGCGAATGAATTAGGATGGATCATACGAATTAGTAAGAATGGATCGTACGAATGAAATAGAATGGATTGTACGAATGAATTAGAATGGATCGTACGAATGAATTAGAATGGATCGTGTGAAAGAATTAGAATGGATTGTATGAATGAATTAGAATAGATCGTATGAATGAATTAGAATATATCGTACGAATGAATTAGAATGGATCGTACGAATGAATTAGAATGGATACATTCGTGCGAATGAATTAGAATGGATCATACGAATGAGTAAGAATGGATCGTACGAATGAAATAGAATGGATTGTACGAATGAATTAGAATGGATACATTCGTGCGAATGAATTAGAATGGATCGTACGAATGAGTAAGAATGGATCATACGAATGAAATAGAATGGATTGTACAAATGAATTAGAATGGATCGTACGAATGAATTAGAATGGATCGTGTGAAAGAATTAGATTCGTATGATCCATTCTAATTTATTCGTACAATCCATTCTAATTCATTCGCACGATCCATGCGAATTCACTCATACGATCCATTCTAATTCATTCGTATGATCCATTCTAATTCATTTGTATCCATTCTATTTTATTCGTACGATCCATTCGAATTCATTCGCACGATCCATTCTAATTCATTCATACGATCCATTCTAATTCATTCGCACAAATGTATCCATTCTAATTCATTCATACGATCCATTCTAATTCATTTGTACGATCCATTCTAATTCATTCGTGCAATCCATTCTAATTCACTCGCACGAATTTATCCATTCTAATTCATTCGTATGATCCATTCTAATTCATTCGCACAATCTATTCTAATTCATTCGTACGTTCCATTCTAATTCATTACGTATGATCCATTCTAATTCATTCGCACAATCTATTCTAATTCATTCGTACGATCCATTCTAATTCATTCGTATGATCCATTCTAATTCATTCATACGATCTATTCTAATTCTTTCGCACGAATGTATCCATTCTAATTCATTCGCACGAATGTATCCATTCTAATTCATTCGTACGATCCATTCTAATTCATTCACACGATCCATTCTAATTCATTCGTACAATCCATTCTATTTCATTCATACGATCCATTCTTACTCATTCGTATGATCCATTCTAATTCATTCGCACGAATGCATCCATTCTAATTCATTCGTATGATCCATTCGTACGATCCATTCTAATTCATTCATACGATCCATTCTATTCATTCATACAATCCATTCTAATTCTTTCACACGATCCATTCTAATTCATTCGTACGATCCAATCTAATTCATTCGTACAATCCATTCTATTTCATTCGTACGATCCATTCTTACTCATTCGTACGATCTATTCAGATTCATTCGCACGAATGTATCCATTCTAATTCATTCGTACGATCCATTCTAATTCATTCGTACCATTCTATTTCATTCGTACGAATGAATTAGAAAGGATACATTCGTGCGAATGATTTAGAATGGATCATACGAATGAGTAAGAATGGATCGTACGAATGAAATAGAATGGATCGTACGAATGAATTGGAATGGATCATACGAATGAATTAGAATGGATCGTATGAATGAATTAGAATGGATCGTGTGAAAGAATTAGAATGGATTGAATTAGAATGGATCGTACGAATGAGTAAGAATGGATCGTACGAATGAGTAAGAATGGATTGTACGAATGAATTAGAATGGATCGTACGAATGAATTAGAATGGATCGTGTGAAAGAATTAGAATGGATTGTATGAATGAATTAGAATGGATCGTATGAATGAATTAGAATGGATCGTACGAATGAATTATAATGCATCGTACGAATGAATTAGAATGGATATATTCGTGCGAATGAATTAGAATGGATCATACGAATGAGTAAGAATGGATCATACGAATGAAATAGAATGGATTGTACGAATGAATTAGAATGGATCGTACCAATGAATTAGAATAGATTGTATGAATAAATTAGAATGGATATATTCGTGCGAATGAATTAGAATGGATCGTACGAATGAATTAGAATAGATCATACGAATGAATTAGAATGGATCGTACGAATGAATTAGAATGGATCGTATGAATGAATTAGATCCATTCGTATGATCCATTCTATGTTCCATTCTAATTCATTCGTATGATCCATTCTAATTCATTCGCACGAATGTATCCATTCTAATTCATTCGTACGTTCCATTCTAATTCATTCGTACAATCCATTCTAATTCATTCATACGATCCATTCTAATTCATTCATAAAATCCATTCTAATTCTTTCACACGATCCATTCTAATTCATTCGTACGATCCATTCTAATTCATTCGTACAATCCATTCTATTTCATTCGTACGATCCATTCTTACTCATTCGTACGATCCATTCTAATTAATTCGTAAGATCTATTCTAATTCATTTGCACGAATGTATCCATTCTAATTCGTAAGAATGATTCGTATGATTCATTCTAATTCATTCGCACGATCCATTCTTATTCATTCTTACTCATTAGCACGATCCATTCTAATTCATTCGTACAATCCATTCTAATTTATTCGCACGATCCATTCGAATTCACTCATACGATCCATTCAAATTCATTCGTATGATCCATTCTAATTCATTTGTATCCATTCTATTTCGTTCGCACGATCCATTCGAATTCATTCGCACGATCCATTCTAATTTATTCAAACGATCCATTCTAATTCATTCATACAATCCATTCTTATTCATTCGTATGATCCATTCTAATTCATTTGCACAAATATATCCATTCTAAATCATTCATACGATCCATTCTAATTCATTCATACGATCCATTCTAATTCATTCGCACAATCTATTCTAATTCATTCGTACGATCCATTCTAATTCATTAGCACGATCCTTTCTAATTCATTCATACTAATTCATTCATACAATCCATTCTAATTCTTTCACACGATCCATTCTAATTCATTCGTACAATCTATTCTAATTCATTCGAATGGATCATCGTATGAATGAGTAAGAATGAATTAGAGTGGATCGTACGAATGAAATAGATCGTATGAATGAATTAGATTGGATCGTGGATACATTCGTGCGAATGAGTTAGAATGGATCGTACGAATAAATTAGAATGTATCATACGAATGAAATAGAATGGATTGTACGAATGAATTAGAATGGATCGTACGAATGAATTAGAATGGATCGTGTGAAAGAATTAGAATGGATTGTATGAATGAATTAGAATGGATCGTATGAATCAATTAGAATGGATACATTCGTGCGAATGAATTATAATGGATCGTGCGAATGAAATAGAATGGATCGTACGAATGAGTAAGACTGGATCGTACAAATGAAATAGAATGGATCGTACGAATGAATTAGAATGGATACATTCGTGCGAATGAATTAGAATGGATCGTATGAATGAATTAGAATGGATCGTACGAATGAATTAGAATGGATCGTAAGAATGAAATAGAATGGATCGTACGAATGAATTAGAATGGATCGTACGAATGAAATAGAATGGATTGTACGAATGAATTAGAATGGATCGTACGAATGAATTAGAATGGATCGTACGAATGAATTAGAATGCACCGTATGAATGAATTAGAATGGATCGTACGAATGAATTAGAATGGATTGTATGAATGAATTAGAATGGATCGTATGAATGAATTAGAATGAATCGTGCGAATGAATTTGAATGGATCGTGCGAAGGAAATAGAATGGATACAATTGAATTAGAATGGATCATACGAATGAATTAGAATGGATCGTATGAGTGAATTCGAATGGATCGTGCGAATGAATTAGAATGGATCGTAGGAATGAATTAGAATGGATACATTCATGCGAATGAATTAGAATGGATCGTGCGAATGAATTAGAATGGATCGTACGAATGAATTAGAATGGATACGAATGAATTAGAATGGATACATTCATGCGAATGAATTAGAATGGATCATACGAATGAGTAAGAATGGATCGTACGAATGAATTAGAATGGATTGTATGAATGAATTAGAATGGATCATGCGAATGAATCATGCGAATGAATTAGAATGGATCATACGAATGAATTAGAATGGATCGTACGAATGAATTAGAATGGATACATTCGTGCGAATGAATTAGAATGGATCATGCGAATGAATTAGAATGGATCGTACGAATGAATTAGAATGGATACATTCGTGCGAATGAATTAGAATGGATCATACGAATGAGTAAGAATGGATCATACAAATGTATTCATGCAAATGAATTAGAATGGATCGTATGTACGAATGAATTAGAATAGATCGTACGAATGTGTAAGAATGGATCGTACGAATGAAATAGAATGGATTGTACGAATGAATTAGAATGGATACATTCTTGTGAAAGAATTAGAATAGATCGTATGAATGAATTAGAATGGATCGTATGAATGAATTAGAATGGATCATACGAATGAGTAAGAATGGATCGTATGAATGAATTAGAATGGATCGTACGAATGAATTAGAATGAATTAGAATGGATCGTACGAATGAATTAGAATGGATACATTCGTGCAAATGAATTAGAATAGATCGTACGAATGAATTAGAATGGATCGTACGAATGAGTAAGAATGGATCGTACGAATGAAATAGAATGGATTGTACGAATGAATTAGAATGGATCGTACGAAGGAATTAGAATGGATCGTGTGAAAGAATTAGAATGGATTATATGAATGAATTAGAATGGATCGTATGAATGAATTAGAATGGATCGTACGAATGAATTAGAATGGATCATACGAATGAATTAGAATGGATCGTACGAATGAATTATAATGGATACATTCGTGCGAATGAATTAGAATGGATCATACGAATGAGTAAAAATGGATCGTACGAATGAAATAGAATGGATTGTAATCTAATTCATTCATACGATCCATTCTAATGCGAATGAATTAGAATGGATCGTATGAATGAGTAAGAATGGATCGTACGAATGAAATATAATGGATTGTACGAATGAATTAGAATGGATCATACGAATGAATTAGAATGGATCGTATGAATGAATTAGAATGGATACATTCGTGCGAATGAATTAGAATGGATCGTACGAAGGAATTAGAATGGATCGTACGAATGAATTAGAATGGATCGTACGAATGAATTAGAATGTATCGTACGAATGAATTAGAATGGATACATTCGTGCGAATAAATTATAATAGATCATACGAAAGAATTAGAATGGATCGTACGAATGAATTAGAATGGATCGTACGAATGAATTAGAATGGATCGTACGAATGAATTAGAATGGATACATTCGTGTGAATGAATTAGAATGGATCATACAAAGGAATTAGAATGGATCGTACGAATGAATTAGAATGAATCGTACGAATGAATTAGAATGGATCGTATGAATGAATTAGAATGGATCGTGCGAATGAATTAGAATGGATCGTACGAATGAATTAGAATGGATACATTTGTGCGAATGAATTAGAATGGATAGTATGAATGAATTAGATTGGATCTACGATCCATTCTAATTCATTCATACAATCCATTCTATTTCATTCGTACGATCCATTCTTACTCATTCGTACGATCCATTCTAATTCATTCGCACGAATGTATCCATTCTAATTCATTCGTACGATCCATTCTAATTCATTTGTACGATCCATTCTAATTCATTCATACGATCCAATCTAATTCATTCATACGATCCATTCTAATTCATTCGCACGAATGTATCCAATTAGAATGAATGAATTAGAATGGATCGTGCGAATGAATTAGAATGGATCGTGCGAATGAATTAGAATAGATCGTACGAATGAATTAGAATGGATCATTCGAATGAATTAGAATGGATACATTCGTGCGAATGAATTAGAATGGATCATACGATTGAGTAAGAGGAATGGATCGTACGAATGAAATAGAATGGATTGTATGAATGAATTAGAATGGATCGTACGAATGAATTAGAATGGATACATTCGTGCGAATGAATTAGAATGGATCGTACGAATGAGTAAGAATGGATCATACGAATGAAATAGAATGGATTGTACGAATGAATTAGAATGGATCGTACGAATGAAATAGAATGGATCGTGTGAAAGAATTAGAATGGATTGTATGAATGAATTAAAATGGATCGTATGAATGAATTAGAATGGATCGTACGAATGAATTAGAATGGATCGTACGAATGAATTAGAAAGGATACATTCGTGCGAATGAATTAGAATGGATCATACGAATGAGTAAGAATGGATCGTACGAATGAAATAGAATAGATTGTACGAATGAATTAGAATGGATTGAATTAGAATGAATCGTACGAATTAATTAGAATGGATCGTACGAATGAATTAGAATGGATCGTACGAAGGAATTAGAATGGATCGTACGAAGGAATTAGAATGGATCACGATCCATTCTAATTCATTCATACGAATGAATTAGAATTGATCGTATTAATGAATTAGAATGGATCGTACGAATGAAGTAGAATGGATACATTTGTGAGAATAAATTAGAATGGATCGTACGAATGAATTAGAATGGATCGTACTTATGAATTAGAATGGATCATACGCGTATGATCCATTCTAATTCATTCGTATGATCCATTCTAATTCCTTCGTACGAATGAATTAGAATGGATCGTATGAATGAATTAGAATGGATCGTACGAATGAATTAGAATGGATCGTGTGAAAAAATTAGACTGGATTGTACGAATGAATTAGAATGGATCGTGCTAATGAATTAGAATGGATCATACGAATGAATTAGAATGGATCGTGCGAATGAATTAGAATGGATCGTACAAATGAATTAGAATGGATATATTCGTGCGAATGAATTAGAATGGATCATACGAATGAGTAAGAATGGATCGTACGAATGAAATAGAATGGATTGTACGAATGAATTAGAATGGATCGTACGAATGAATTAGAATGGATCGGGTGAAAGAATTAGAATGGATTGTATGAATGAATTAGAATGGATCGTATGAATGAATTAGAATGGATCGTGCGAATGAATTCGAATGGATCATACGAATTCTTTCTAATTCATTCATACAATCCATTCAAATTCTTTCACACGATCCATTCTAATTCATTCGTACGTTCCATTCTAATTCATTAGCATGATCCATACTAATTCATTCGTACGATCCATTCTAATTCATTCGCACGATCCATTCTAATTCATTCGCACGAATGTATCCATTCTAATTCATTCGTACGATCCATTCTAATTCATTCGTATGATCCATTCAAATTCATTCGCACAATCCATTCTATTTCATTCGTACGATCCATTCTTACTCATTCGTATGATCCATTCTAATTCATTCGCACGAATGTATCCATTCTAATTCATTCGTACGATCCATTCTAATTCATTCGTACGATCCATTCTAATTTATTCATACGATCCATTCCAATTCATTCGCACAATCTATTCTAATTCATTCGTACGATCCATTCTAATTCATTCGTACGATCGTATGAATGAATTAGAATGGATCGTACGAATGAATTAGAATGGATCGTACGAATTAATTAGAATGGATACATTCGTGCGAATGAATTAGGATGGATCATACGAATTAGTAAGAATGGATCGGACGAATGAAATAGAATGGATTGTACGAATGAATTAGAATGGATCGTACGAATGAATTAGAATGGATCGTGTGAAAGAATTAGAATGGATTGTATGAATGAATTAGAATAGATCGTATGAATGAATTAGAATGTATCGTACGAATGAATTAGAATGTATCGTACGAATGAATTAGAATGGATACATTCGTGCGAATGAATTAGAATGGATCATACGAATGAGTAAGAATGGATCGTACGAATGAAATAGAATGGATTGTACGAATGAATTAGAATGGATACATTCGTGCGAATGAATTAGAATGGATCGTACGAATGAGTAAGAATGGATCGTACGAATGAAATAGAATGGATTGTACAAATGAATTAGAATGGATCGTACGAATGAATTAGAATGGATCGTGTGAAAGAATTAGATTCGTATGATCCATTCTAATTTATTCGTACAATCCATTCTAATTCATTCGCACGATCCATTCGAATTCACTCATACGATCCATTCTAATTCATTCGTATGATCCATTCTAATTCATTTGCATCCATTCTATTTTATTCGTACTATCCATTCGAATTCATTCGCACGATCCATTCTAATTCATTCGTACGAATGAGTAAGAATGGATCGTACGAATGAAATAGAATGGATTGAATTAGAATGGATCGTACGAATGAGTAAGAATGGATCGTACGAATGAAATAGAATGGATTGTACGAATGAATTAGAATGGATCGTACGAATGAATTAGAATGGATCGTGTGAAAGAATTAGAATGGATTGTATGAATGAATTAGAATGGATCGTATGAATGAATTAGAATGGATCGTACGAATGAATTATAATGCATCGTACGAATGAATTAGAATGGATATATTCGTGCGAATGAATTAGAATGGATCATACGAATGAGTAAGAATGGATCATACGAATGAAATAGAATGGATTGTACGAATGAATTAAAATGGATCGTACGAATGAATTAGAATAGATTGTATGAATAAATTAGAATGGATATATTCGTGCGAATGAATTAGAATGGATCGTACGAATGAATTAGAATAGATCATACGAATGAATTAGAATGGATCGTACGAATGAATTAGAATGGATCGTATGAATGAATTAGATCCATTCGTATGATCCATTCTATGTTCCATTCTAATTCATTCGTATGATCCATTCTAATTGATTCGCACGAATGTATCCATTCTAATTCATTCGTACGATCCATTCTAATTCATTCGTACAATCCATTCTAATTCATTCATACGATCCATTCTAATTCATTCATAAAATCCATTCTAATTCTTTCACACGATCCATTCTAATTCATTCGTACGATCCATTCTAATTCATTCATACAATCCATTCTATTTCATTCGTACGATCCATTCTTACTCATTCGTACGATCCATTCTAATTAATTCGTACGATCTATTCTAATTCATTTGCACGAATGTATCCATTCTAATTCGTAAGAATGATTCGTATGATCCATTCTAATTCAGTCGCACGATCCATTCTTATTCATTCTTACTCATTAGCACGATCCATTCTAATTCATTCGTACAATCCATTCTAATTTATTCGCACGATCCATTCGAATTCACTCATACGATCCATTCTAATTCATTCGTATTATCCATTCTAATTCATTTGTATCCATTCTATTTCGTTCGCACGATCCATTCGAATTCATTCGCACGATCCATTCTAATTTATTCAAACGATCCATTCTAATTCATTCATACAATCCATTCTTACTCATTCGTATGATCCATTCTAATTCATTTGCACAAATATATCCATTCTAAATCATTCATACGATCCATTCTAATTCATTCATACGATCCATTCTAATTCATTCGCACAATCTATTCTAATTCATTCGTACGATCCATTCTAATTCATTAGCACGATCCTTTCTAATTCATTCATACTAATTCATTCATACAATCCATTCTAATTCTTTCACACGATCCATTCTAATTCATTCGTACAATCTATTCTAATTCATTCGAATGGATCATCGTATGAATGAGTAAGAATGAATTAGAGTGGATCGTACGAATGAAATAGATCGTATGAATGAATTAGATTGGATCGTGGATACATTCGTGCGAATGAGTTAGAATGGATCGTACGAATAAATTAGAATGTATCATACGAATGAAATAGAATGGATTGTACGAATGAATTAGAATGGATCGTACGAATGAATTAGAATGGATCGTGTGAAAGAATTAGAATGGATTGTATGAATGAATTAGATTGGATCGTATGAATCAATTAGAATGGATACATTCGTGCGAATAAATTAGAATGGATCGTGCGAATGAAATAGAATGGATCGTACGAATGAGTAAGAATGGATCGTACAAATGAAATAGAATGGATCGTACGAATGAATTAGAATGGATACATTCGTGCGAATGAATTAGAATGGATCGTACGAATGAATTAGAAAGGATCGTACGAATGAATTAGAATGGATCGTAAGAATGAAATACAATGGATCGTACGAATGAATTAGAATGGATCGTACGAATGAAATAGAATGGATTGTACGAATGAATTAGAATGGATCGTACGAATGAATTAGAATGGATCGTACGAATGAATTAGAATGGACCGTATGAATGAATTAGAATGGATCGTACGAATGAATTAGAATGGATTGTATGAATGAATTAGAATGGATCGTATGAATGAATTAGAATGAATCGTGCGAATGAATTTGGATGGATCGTGCGAATGAAATAGAATGGATACAAATGAATTAGAATGGATCATACGAATGAATTAGAATGGATCATATGAGTGAATTCGAATGGATCGTGCGAATGAATTAGAATGGATCGTACGAATGAATTAGAATGGATACATTCATGCGAATGAATTAGAATGGATCATGCGAATGAATTAGAATGGATCGTACGAATGAATTAGAATGGATACGAATGAATTAGAATGGATACATTCATGCGAATGAATTAGAATGGATCATACGAATGAGTAAGAATGGATCGTACGAATGAATTAGAATGGATTGTATGAATGAATTAGAATGGATCATGCGAATGAATCATGCGAATGAATTAGAATGGGTCATACGAATGAATTAGAATGGATCGTACGAATGAATTAGAATGGATACATTCATGCGAATGAATTAGAATGGATCATGCGAATGAATTAGAATGGATCGTACGAATGAATTAGAATGGATACATTCGTGCGAATGAATTAGAATGGATCATACGAATGAGTAAGAATGGATCATACGAATGTATTCATGCAAATGAATTAGAATGGATCGTATGTACGAATGAATTAGAATAGATCGTACGAATGTGTAAGAATGGATCGTACGAATGAAATAGAATGGATTGTACGAATGAATTAGAATGGATACATTCTTGTGAAAGAATTAGAATAGATCGTATGAATGAATTAGAATGGATCGTATGAATGAATTAGAATGGATCATACGAATGAGTAAGAATGGATCGTATGAATGAATTAGATTGGATCGTACGAATGAATTAGAATGAATTAGAATGGATCGTACGAATGAATTAGAATGGATACATTCGTGCAAATGAATTAGAATAGATCGTACGAATGAATTAGAATGGATCGTACGAATGAGTAAGAATGGATCGTACGAATGAAATAGAATGGATTGTACGAATGAATTAGAATAGATCGTACGAAGGAATTAGAATGGATCGTGTGAAAGAATTAGAATGGATTATATGAATGAATTAGAATGGATCGTATGAATGAATTAGAATGGATCGTACGAATGAATTAGAATGGATCGTACGAATGAATTAGAATGGATCGTACGAATGAATTAGAATGGATCGTACGAATGAATTATAATGGAAACATTCCTGCGAATGAATTAGAATGGATCATACGAATGAGTAAAAATGGATCGTACGAATGAAATAGAATGGATCGTAATCTAATTCATTCATACGATCCATTCTAATGCGAATGAATTAGAATGGATCGTATGAATGAGTAAGAATGGATCGTACGAATTAAATATAATGGATTGTACGAATGAATTAGAATGGATCGTACGAAAGAATTAGAATGGATCGTACGAATGAATTAGAATGGATCGTACGAATGAATTAGAATGGATCATACGAATGAATTAGAATGGATACATTCGTGTGAATGAATTAGAATGGATCATACAAAGGAATTAGAATGGATCGTACGAATGAATTAGAATGAATCGTACGAATGAATTAGAATGGATCGTATGAATGAATTAGAATGGATCGTGCGAATGAATTAGAATGGATCGTACGAATGAATTAGAATGGATACATTTGTGCGAATAAATTAGAATGGATAGTATGAATGAATTAGATTGGAGCTACGATCCATTCTAATTCATTCATACAATCCATTCTATTTCATTCGTACGATCCATTCTTACTCATTCGTACGATCCATTCTAATTCATTCGCACAAATGTATCCATTCTAATTCATTCGTACGATCCATTCTAACTCATTCGTACGATCTATTCTAATTCATTCGTACGATCCATTCTAATTTATTCGTACGATCTATTCTAATTCATTCGTACGATCTATTCTAATTCATTCGTATGATCCATTCTAATTTATTCGCACGATCCATTCGAATTCACTCATACGTTCCATTCTAATTCATTCGTATGATCCATTCTAATTCATTTGTATCCATTCTATTTCATTTGCACGATCCATTCGAATTCATTTGCACGAATGTATCCATTCTAATTCCTTCGTACGATCCTTTCTAATTCCTTCGTATGAATCATTCTTACTCATTCGTTTGATCCATTCTAATTCATTTGCACGAATGTATCCATTCTAATTCCTTGGTACGATCCATTCTAATTCCATTCTAATTCATTCGTACAATCCATTCTATTTCATTCGTACAATCCATTCTTACTTATTCGTACGATCCATTCTAATTCATTCGCATGAATATATCCATTCTAATTCATTCGTACGAACCATTCTATTTCATTCGTACGATCCATTCTAATTCATTCATACGATCCTTTCTAATTCATTCATTCGATCTATTCTAATTCTTTCACACGATCTATTCTAATTCATTCGTATGATCCATTCTAATTCATTCGTACAATCCATTCTATTTCATTCTTACGATCCATTCTTACTCATTCGTACGATCCATTCTAATTCATTCGCACGAATGTATCCATTCTAATTCATTCGTACGATCCATTCTAATTCATTCGTACAATCCATTCTATTTCATTCGTACGATCCATTCTTACTCATTCGTATGATCCATTCTAATTCATTCGCACGAATGTATCCATTCTAATTCATTCGTATGATCCATTCTAATTCATTCGTACAATCCATTCTAATTCATTCGCACGAATTTATCCATTCTAATTCATTCGTACGATCCATTCTAATTCATTCGTACAATCTATTCTAAATCATTCGTACGTTCCATTCTAATTCATTACATACGATTTATTCTAATTCATTCGCACAATCTATTCTAATTCATTTGTACGATCCATTCTAATTCCTTCGTATGATCCATTCTAATTCATTCGTACGATCCATTCTAATTCATTCCCACGATCAATTCTAATTCATCGTGCGAATGAATTAGAATAGATCGTGCGAATGAGTAAGAATGGATCGTACGAATGAAATAGATTGGATTGTACGAATGAATTAGAATGGATCGTACGAATGATTTATAATAGATACATTCGTGCGAATGAATTAGAATGGATCGTACGAATGAGTAAGAATGGATCGTACGAATGAAATAGAATGGATTGTACGAATGAATTAGAATGGATCGTATGAATGAATTAGAATGGATCGTGTGAAAGAATTAGAATGGATCGTGTGAATGAATTAGAATGGATCGTATGAAAGATTTAGAATGGATCGTACGAATGAAATAGAATGGATTGTACGAATGAATTAGAATGGATCGTACGAATGACTTAGAATGGATCGTACGAATGAATTAGAATAGATACATTCGTGCGAATGAATTAGAATGGATCGTACGAATTAGTAAGAATGGATCGTATGAATGAATTTGAATGGATCGTGCGAATGAAATAGAATGGATACAAATGAATTAGAATGGATCATACGAATGAATTAGAATGGATCGTATGAGTGAATTCGAATGGATCATGCGAATGAATTCGAATGGATCGTATGAATGAATTAGAATGGATACATTCATGCGAATGAATTAGAATGGATCGTGCGAATGAATTAGAATGGATCGTACGAATGAATTAGAATGGATACGAATGAATTAGAATGGATACATTCATGCGAATGAATTAGAATGGATCATACGAATGAGTAAGAATGGATCGTACGAATGAATTAGAATGGATCGTATGAATGAATTAGAATTGATCATGCGAATAAATTAGAATAGATTGTGCGAATGAATTAGAATGGATCGTACGAATGAATTAGAATGGATACATTCGTGCGAATGAATTAGAATGGATCATATGAATGAGTAAGAATGGATCGTACGAATGTATTCATGCAAATGAATTTGAATGGATCGTATGTACGAATGAATTAGAATAGATCGTACGAATGTGTAAGAATGGATCGTACGAATGAAATAGAATGGATACATTCGTGCGAATGAATTAGAATAGATCGTGCGAATGAATTAGAATGGATTGTACGAAAGAATTAGAATGGATCGTATAAATGAATTAGAATGGATCGTGTATCCATTCTAATTCATTCGTACGATCCATTCTAATTCATAAGTAGGATCCATTCTAATTCATTCGCACGATCCATTCTAATTCATTCATATGATCCAATCTAATTCATTCACACGATCCATTCTAATTCATTCGTACGATCCATTCTA
Organism: Chamaelirium japonicum; assembly: GCA_947650365.1. NCBI lineage: Eukaryota > Viridiplantae > Streptophyta > Magnoliopsida > Liliales > Melanthiaceae > Chamaelirium > Chamaelirium japonicum. Next base: position 2,082,086 of record CANTAL010000017.1, on the reverse strand, counting down.
ATTCATTAGTACGTTCCATTCTAATTCATTACGTACGTAAGAATTAGAATGGATACATTCATGGGAATGAATAGAATGGATCGTATGAATGAATTAGAATGGATACATTCGTCCGAATGAATTAGAATGGATCATACGAATGAGTAAGAATGGATCGTACGAACGAAATAGAATGGATTGTACGAATGAATTAGAATGGATCGTACGAATGAATTAGAATGGATCGTATGAATGAGTTAGAATGGATCGTACGAATGAAATAGAATTGATTGTACGAATGAATTAGAATGGATCATACGAATGAATTAGAATGGATCGTGTGAAAGAATTAGAATGGATTGTATGTACGATCCATTCAAATTCATTCGTACGATCCATTCTAATTCCTTCGTACGATCCATTCTAATTCCTTCGTACGATCCATTCTAATTCATTCGTACGATCCATTCTAATTCATTCGTACGATCCATTCTAATTTATTTGCCATACGATCCATTATAATTCATTCGCACGAATGTATCCATTCTAATTCATTCGTACGATCCATTCTAATTCATTCGCACGAATGTATCCATTCTAATTCATTCGTACGATCCATTCTAATTCATTCGCACAATCTATTCTAATTCATTCATACAATCCATTCTAATTCATTTGCACGAATATATCCATGCTATTTCATTCGTACGCGTACAAATGAATTAGAATGGATACATTCGTACGAAGGAATTAGAATGGATCGTACGAATGAATTAGAATCGATACATTCGTGCGAATGAATTAGATTGGATCGTATGAATGAATAAGAATGGATCGTGCGAATGAATTAGAATGGATCATACGAATGAATTAGAATGGATCGTACGAATGAATTAGAATGGATTGTATTAATGAATTAGAATGGATTGTGCGAACGAATTAGAATGGATCGTACGAATGAATTAGAATGGATACATTCGTAAGAAAGAATTAGAATAGATCGTATGAATGAATTAGAATGGATCGTATGAATGAATTAGAATGGATTGTATTTATGAATTAGAATGGATCATACGAATGAATTAGAATAGATACACGATCCATTCTAATTCATTCATACGATCCATTCTAATTCATTCGTACAATCCATTCTAATTCATTCGCACGATCCATTCTAATTCATTTGCACGAATGTATCCATTCTAATTCATTCTGTACGATCCATTCTAATTCAATAGCACGAAAAAACACGATCCACTCTAATTCATTCGTACGATCCATTCTAGTTCATTCATATGATCCATTCTAATTCATTCGTACGATCCATTCTAATTCATGGATCGTACGGAATGAATTAGAATGGATCGTAATAATGAATTAGAATGGATACATTTATGCGAATGAATTAGAATGGATCATACGAATGAGCAAGAATGGATCGTACGAATGAAATAGAATGGATTGTACGAATGAATTAGAATGGATCGTGCTAATGAATTAGAATTGATCGTGCGAATGAATTAGAATGGATCGTACGAATGAATTAGAATGGATACATTCGTGCGAATGAATTAGAATGGATTGTATGAATGAATTAGATTGGATCGTATTAATGAATTAGAATGGATCGTATGAATGAATTAGAATGGATCATACAAATGAATTAGAATGGATACATTCGTGCGAATGAATTAGAATGGATCATATGAATGAATTAGATTGGATCGTATGAATGAATTAGAATGGATCGTATGAATGAATTAGATTGGATCGTATGAATGAATTAGAATGGATCGTGCGTCGTACGATTGAATTAGAATGGATCGTATTAATGAATTAGAATAGATCATGCGAATGAATTAGAATGGATCGTACGAATGAATTAGAATGGATCGTATGAATGAATTAGATTGGATCGTATGAATGAACTAGAGTGCATCGTACGAAGGAATTAGAATGGATCGTACGTACGAAGGAATTAGAATGGATCATACGAAGGAATTAGAATGGATCATACGAATGAATTTGAATGGATCGTGCGAATGAATTAGAATGGATCATGCGAATGAATTGGAATGGATACATTCGTGCGAATGAATTAGAATGGATCGTATGAATGAATTAGAGTGGTTACATTCGTATGAATGAATTAGAATGGATCGTACGAATGAATTAGAATGGATATATTCGTGCGAATGAATTAGAATGGAACGTATGAATGAATTAGAATGGATCGTATGAGTGAATTCGAATGGATCATATGAATGAATTAGATTGGATCGTATGAATGAATTAGAATGGATCGTGCGTCGTACAAATGAATTAGAATGGATTATATTAATGAATTAGAATGGATCGTGCGAATGAATTAGAATGGATCTTATGAAGGAATTAGAATGGATCGTATGAATGAATTAGAATGGATCGTACGAATGAATTAGATTGGATCGTATGAGTAAGAATGAATTAGAATGGATCGTATGAATGAATTAGAATGGATCGTACGAATGAATTATAATGAATCGTGCGAATAAATTAGAATGGATCGTACAAATGAGTAAGAATGGATCGTACGAATGAATTAGAATGGATCATACGAATGAATTAGAATGGATCGTACGAATGAATTAGAATGGATCATACGAATGAGTAAGAATGGATCGTACGAATGAAATAGAATGGATTGTACGAATGAATTAGAATGGATCGTTCGAATGAATTAGAATGGATACATTCGTGCGAATGAATTAGAATGGATCATACGAATGAGTAAGAATGGATCGTACGAATGAAATAGAATATATTGTATGAATGAATTAGAATGGATCGTACTAATGAATTAGAATAGATCGTACGAATGAATTAGAATGGATACATTCGTGCGAATGAATTAGAATGGATACATTCGTGCGAAAGAATTAGAATCGATCGTATGAATGAATTAGAATGGATCATATGAATAAATTAGAATGGATCGTGCGAATGAATTAGAATGGATCGTACGAATGAATTAGAATGGATCGTGCTAATGAATTAGAATTGATCGTGTGAATGAATTAGAATGGATCGTACGAATGAATTATAATGGATCATACGAAGGAATTAGAATGGATCGTACGAATGAATTAGAATAGATTGTGCGAATGAATTAGAATGGATCGTACGTAATGAATTAGAAGGGAACGTACGAATGAATTAGAATAGATTGTGCGAATGGATTAGAATGGATCATACGAATGAATTAGAATGGATAAATTCGTCCGAATGAATTAGAATGGATTGTACGAATGAATTAGAATGGATCGTACGAATGAATTAGAATGGATACACTCGTACGAATGAATTAGAATGGATCATACGAATGAGTAAGAATGGATCGTACGAATGAAATAGAATCGATTGTATGAATGAATTAGAATGGATGGTACGAATGAATTAGAATGGATCGTACGAATGAATTAGAATGGATCGTGTGAAAGAATTAGAATGGATCGTATGAATGAATTAGAATAGATCGTAGGAATGAATTAGAATGGATCGTACGAATGAATTAGAATGGATCGTACGAATGAATTAGAATGGATACATTCATGCGAATGAATTAGAATGGATCGTACGAATGAGTAAGAATGGATCGTACGAATGAAATAGAATGGATTGTACGAATGAATTAGAATGGATCGTACGAATGAATTAGAATGGATCGTACGAATGAATTAGAATGGATACATTCGTGCAATGAATTAGAATGGATCGTACGAATGAGTAAGAATGGATCATACGAATAAAATAGAATGGATTGTACGAATGAATTAGAATGGATTCATTCGTGCGAATGAATTAGAATGGATCGTGCGAATAAATTAGAATGGATCGTACGAATGAATTAGAATAGATTGTGCGAATGAATTAGAATGGATCGTATGCACGAATGTATCCATTCTAATTCATTCGCACGAATGTATCCATTCTAATTCATTCGTACGATCCATTCTAATTCATTCGCACAATCTATTCTAATTCATTCACACGATCTATTCTAATTCATTCGTATGATCCATTCTAATTCATTCGCACAATCTATTCTAATTCATTCGCACGAACCATTCTAATTAATTCGTACGATCGTGCTAGTGAATTAGAATGGATCGTACGAATGAATTAGAATAGATCGTACGAATGAATAAGAATGGATCGTACGAATGAATTAGAATAGATTGTGCGAATGAATTAGAATGGATCGTACGAATGAATTAGAATGGATACATTCGTGCGAATGAATTAGAATGGATCGTACGAATGAGTAAGAATGGATCATACGAATGAAATATAATTGATTGTACGAAGGAATTAGAATGGATTCATTCGTGCGAATGAATTAGAATGGATCATGCGAATGAATTAGAATTGATCGTATGAATGAATTAGAATGGATACATTCGTATGAATGAATTAGAATGGATCGTGCGAATGAATTAGAATGGATCGTATGAATGAATTAGAATGGATCGTATGAATGAATTAGAATAGATCGTACGAATGAATAAGAATGGATCGTACGAATGAATTAGAATGGATACATTCGTGTGAATGAATTAGAATGGATCATATGAATGAATTAGATTGGATCGTATTAATGAATTAGAATGGGTCGTATGAATGAATTAGAATGGATCATACTAATGAGTAAGAATGGATCGTATTCTAATTCATTCGTACGATCCATTCTAATTCATAAGTACGATCCATTCTAATTCATTCATACGATCTATTGTTATTCATTCACATGAATGTATCCATTCTAATTCATTCCAACGATCCATTCTAATTCATTCGCACGAATGTATCCATTCTAATTCCTTCGTACGATCTATTCTAATTCATTCATACAATCCATTCTAATTCATTCGCACAATCTATTCTAATTCATTCGCACGATCCATTCTAATTCATTCGTACGATCCATTCTAATTCATTCGTACGATCCATTCTAATTCATTCGTACGATCCATTCTAATTCATTCATACGATCTATTCTAATTCATTCGCACAAATGTATCCAATTAGAATGAATGAATTAGAATGGATCGTGCGAATGAATTAGAATGGATCGTGCGAATGAATTAGAATGGATCATACGAATGAATTAGAATGGATCATTCGAATGAATTAGAATGGATACATTCGTGCGAATGAATTAGAATGGATCATACGATTGAGTATGAGGAACGAATCGTACGAATGAAATAGAATGGATTGTACGAATGAATTAGAATGGAACGTACGAATGAATTAGAATGGATACATTCGTGCGAATGAATTAGAATGGATCGTACGAATGAGTAAGAATGGATCGTACGAATGAAATAGAATGGATTGTACGAATGAATTAGAATGGATCATACGAATGAAATAGAATGGATCGTGTGAAAGAATTAGAATGGATTGTATGAATGAATTAAAATGGATCAGATGAATGAATTAGAATGGATCGTACGAATGAATTAGAATGGATCGTACGAATAAATTAGAAAGGATACATTCGTGCGAATGAATTAGAATGGATCATACGAATGAGTAAGAATGGATCGAACGAATGAAATAGAATAGATTGTACGAATGAATTAGAATGGATTGAATTAGAATGAATCGTACGAATGAATTAGAATGGATCGTATGAATGAATTAGAATGGATCGTACGAAGGAATTAGAATGGAACGTACGAAGGAATTAGAATGGATCACGATCCATTCTAATTCATTCATACAAATGAATTAGAATTGATCGTATTAATGAATTAGAATGGATCGTACGAATGAATTAGAATGGATACATTTGTGCGAATAAATTAGAATGGATCGTACGAATGAATTAGAATGGATCGTACTTATGAATTAGAATGGATCATACGCGTATGATCCATTCTAATTCAATCGTATTATCAATTCTAATTCCTTCGTACAAATGAATTAGAATGGATCGTATGAATGAATTAGAATGGATCGTACGAATGAATTAGAATGGATCGTGTGAAAAAATTAGAATGGATTGTACGAATGAATTAGAATGGATCGTGCTAATGAATTAGAATGGATCGTACGAATGAATTAGAATGGATCGTGCGAATGAATTAGAATGGATCATACGAATGAATTAGAATGGATCGTACGAATGAATTAGAATGGATATATTCGTGTGAATGAATTAGAATGGATCATACGAATGAGTAAGAATGGATCGTACGAATGAAATAGAATGGATTGTACGAATGAATTAGAATGGATTGTATGAAAGAATTAGAATGGATCGTATGAATGAATTAGAATGGATCGTGCGAATAAATTAGAATAGATCATACGAATTCTTTCTAATTCATTCATACAATCCATTCTAATTCTTTCACACGATCCATTCTAATTCATTCGTACGTTCCATTCTAATTCATTAGCATGATCCATACTAATTCATTCGTACGATCCATTCTAATTCATTCGCACGATCCATTCTAATTCATTCGCACGAATGTATCCATTCTAATTCATTCGTATGATCCATTCTAATTCATTCGTACGATCCATTCTAATTCATTCGTACAAACCATTCTATTTCATTCGTACGATCCATTCTTACTCATTCGTATGATCCATTCTAATTCATTCGCACGAATGTATCCATTCTAATTCATTCGTACGATCCATTCTAATTCATTCGTACGATCCATTCTAATTTATTCGTACGATCCATTCTAATTCATTCGCACAATCTATTCTAATTCATTCGTACGATCCATTCTAATTCATTCGTACGATCGTACGAATGAATTAGAATGGATCGTACGAATGAATTAGAATGGATCGTACGAATGAATTAGAATGGATACATTCGTGCGAATGAATTATAATGGATCATACGAATGAGTAAGAATGGATCGTACGAATGGAATAGAATGGATTGTACGAATGAATTAGAATGGATCGTACGAATGAATTAGAATGGATCGTGTGAAAGAATTAGAATGGATTGTATTAATGAATTAGAATAGATCGTATGAATGAATTAGAATGTATCGTACGAATGAATTAGAATGGATCGTACGAATGAATTAGAATGGATACATTCGTGCGAATGAATTAGAATGGATCATACGAATAAGTAAGAATGGATCGTACGAATGAAATAGAATGGATTGTACGAATGAATTAGAATGGATACATTTGTGCGAATGAATTAGAATGGATCGTAAGAATGAGTAAGAATGGATCGTACGAATGAAATAGAATGGATTGCACAAATGAATTAGAATGGATCGTACGAATGAATTAGAATGGATCGTGTGAAAGAATTAGAATGGATTGTATGAATGAATTAGAATGGATCGTATGAATGAATTAGAATGGATCGTACAAATGAATTAGAATGGATCGTATGAATGAATTAGAATGGATACATTCGTGCTAATGAATTAGAATGGATCATACGAATGAGTAAGAATGGATCGTACGAATGAAATAGAATGGATTGTACGAATGAATTAGAATGGATCGTACGAATGAATTAGAATGGATCGCATTCTATTTCATTCGTACGATCCATTCTTACTCATTCGTACGATCCATTCTAATTCATTCATACAATCTGTTGGGGGTGGCTGAAATCCGTCCAGAAGTTGGAACCCTTATCCGTATGAGCTCGATCGAACGGCTATCAGGGAGCGAGATCCACATTGGGCTGAAGGGGCCTTAGTACAACACATCTAAACTCGGTAAATTGCTTAGACAAAGAGCTCGCTCAGGAGCTCGTCCAAGTTCGCTCAGGAGCTCGTCCAAGTTCGCTCAGGAGCTCGCCCAAGCTCGCTCAGGAGCTCGCCCACGCTCGCTCAGGAGCTCGCCCAATCTCGCTCAGGAGCTCGCCCAAGCTCGCTCAGGAGCTCGTCTAAGCTAGCTCAAGAGCTCGCCCGAGCTCGCACAAAAGCTCGCCAAACTCGCGCAGGAGTTCGCTTGTAGTGGCAGCGGGAGTTAGACCGTCATGCATACAAAGATACCAGCACCACAAACGCCCCCAGCTCGCGCAGGAGCTCGCCCAAGCTCGCTCAGGAGCTCGCCCAAAGCTCTCCCAGGAGCTCGCCCGAGCTCGCCCAGAAGCTCACCCAAGCTCGCCAAGCTTCCCCTGTTTATCGAAGAGGTCGCTCCTGCGAGGTCCGACTCTTGATAGATATGGAGGAGAAGACGGAGCAACGGAGGGCGAGCTCGCCCTCGCTTCCCCCTTGAAATCGCCCCAGTATAGAGCAGCCTAAAGAACTGCCAGGTGTCGAAACCCCACTGAAGCTACGTGGGCGATTGTAGTCCACGGAAGCCCGCCCGAGTCGGTGCTGAGACCTCCCAGACTTGAACATTCCAGAATAGCCACCTTGCCGCGACAAGAAAGATGCTCTCCCCCACTCAAACCGCGTGGCAGGCTTGACGACAGAATGTCAGGGCGCGAGTACCAAGGACTGTTAGACCCACGCGAGCCAGAACGTGGGGGTCTAGAAGGCTCTGGAAAGAGCTGCCACACGTCACACCCCGATAGGTCGCCACTGTCTATAAATGCATACCCCTAGGCTCCAAAGTACAGGTTCAAAATCCTTTTCCCTACCACTTTGGTATACAACAGCTCGCCGTTGTGCCACCGTGACTGACTTGAGCGTCGGAGGGTCTGCGCTCCTAAGGGAGCCAGCCGTTCTCACGTTCTCTTTTCTTTGTCTTGCAGGCGGCCCGCACGGACCAGCGAAAAATCCTCCAAACATTTGGCGCCGTCTGTGGGATCTATCGACTGGTTCCTGTGAGAACGCCCACGACCACGCGGTTGAAAGCCGTGCTTCTCCAGACACCCGGATGGCTCCGGTCACGCGGAGGCAGAAACGGGTGAAAGACCACGCCGAGTCTGCACAAAGCGAGCTGCTCGCTGAAGCATCACAACCACCTGTCCCGCTCAACGGCCATCTCCTTTTGAAGGTGTTGGCCACTCAGCGGGCCATGGTGGGCGAGATAGTGCGACTGCGCCAGGTTCCGACGACGAGCCGGATCACTGATCTCTCCCCCGGGCTCACCCCGCGGAGGGAAGAGTCAGTGGTCCCGTCCCAACATCCAGGAGCATCGGCGGGGGTTGTTTCCCCTGTGCGACCTCCCCTTGTCCCAGCATCGCATCAGCCCACTATGGCACCCACATGGCGGGCATCCCAGCAGGAGCCCCCTGTGGAGGACGCAGTGGCGTGCCGGACGAGAGGGACCGCGCTCGAGCGGCCGCAGCGACTCGGCACCCAGCGCTCCAGCAACAAGTCGACCCTGCCGAAGGCCTTTCCTCGCCGACGAAGCCCCGGTGCGGACTCGGGCGAGTCAGAGGACGTCGCCCCCAAGCACAACCATAGCAAGGCTGCGAACCGATTTCGAGGAAGCGTGCATGATTGCTTGGTACCTGCGCAGCTGTCTTTGGGAAATCACCCCGAGCGCTGGCAGCTACTTAGCACGCCCGTCGACCTCTTAGAAGAGCTCGCCGTCCGGGGAGGAAGCTCGCCCTTCACCAACGAGGTTCACCAGGGAGGTTTCCCTCAGCACTGGACCCCACCAAAGTTTGTTTTGTTCAACGGGTCGCAAGACCCCGTGGACCACCTCTTGGCCTACCGAAAGTTGTTATTCTTTCGGGATCAGGACCACGTTCTGTGTCGTGCCTTCCCGAGCAGCTTGGCGGGTTCGGCCCTTCACTGCTCTATCCGGGCTGTTCCTGGAACAGTACCGGTGCAATCAGCGACCTCCGAAGCAGATCGAATCACTGTTCGGTCTTACTATGGGCGCAAGGGAGACCCTCTGGTGCTTCTCGATGCGATTCCGGAACGCCTATCTCGCTCTTGAGGACTCAGCAGGGTGAGACCGGACGGCCGTGAGTGCCTTTCGGAGCACGCTCCCCGAAGGAGGTGAGCTTCATGACGCGATAGTCATCTCTGATCCCCGCACCATGATCGAGCTCTTTGCCTTGGTCCAACAACACATTAAGCTCGAGGATGTGGTGCTGGATCGTCGAGGGAAGATGGCCGAGCAGTAGCAGTCCCCTACCTTGTGCGTAGGCGCCCTCTTGTAAACCATTTTGTGCGATAGTGTGTTTGGACTAGTTCAAAGCGGGTTCGGCCCTCGACTGGTTTCATAAGTTACCTCCGGGCTCGGTACTTCACTGCTCTATCCGGGCTGTTCCTGGAACAGTACCGGTGCAATCGGCGACCTCCGAAGCAGATCGAATCATTGTTCGATCTTACCATGGGCGCAAGGGAGACCCTCCGGTGCTTCTCGATGCGATTCCGGAACGCCTATCTCGCTCTTGAGGACTCAGCAGGGCGAGACCGGACGGCCGTGAGTGCCTTTCGGAGCGCGCTCCCCGAAGGAGGTGAGCTTCATGACGCGATAGTCATCTCTGATCCCCGCACCATGATCGAGCTCTTTGCCTTGGTCCAACAACACATTAAGCTCGAGGATGTGGTGCTGGATTGTCGAGGGAAGATGGCCGAGCAGCAGCAGTCCCCTACCTTGTGCGTAGGCGCCCTCTTGTAAACCATTTTGTGCGATAGTGTGTTTGGACTAGTTCAAATCTGTGCTCGATAGTAATCTACAGCGAACAGCTCGCACGCGATCAACTCACGTGCAGCGTCCTCAAAGAACAGTCCACCGTTGCGTGGACTTAAAGCAAGACCGGGATCCTCAGAGGCAGCCAGTGGGCGACCTTGAGCTTCCCGGGGCAGTCCGCCGTTGTGCGGACTTAAAGCAAGACCGGGATCCTCAGAGGCAGCCAGTGGGCGACCTTGAGCTTCCCGGGGTAGTCCGCCGTTGTGCGGACTTAAAGCAAGACCGGGATCCTCAGAGGCAGCCAGTGGGCGAGCTTGAGCTTCCCGAGGCAGTCCTAAACCAAGGTTCTGAGGATCCTTAACCGGTCAGGGGGTAGCTAGCTTTTTGATTCTTTCATCGCTCGTTGGACTTCCACCCTTTGGCCCTTACGCTCTGTTTTGGTTCGATTTCTATCGTTTTGTATTTTTGTCGAGCTATAGGGCCCCACTATTTCGAACATATCGAATTCTCGTGCATATCGATCTTTTTGCGATGTCGTTTATTTTTTATCGATTTAGCTACCTCGTCCGGGGTATGGTCCTCGGATCGTCGGGGAGAACACATACGCGGCCTGATGCCACGCAGCTTAGCTCGTTGAGCGACCTGGTGACATCACGGGCAGATGCGACAGAGACACCATATGCGGCCTGATGCCACGCAGCTTAGCTCGTTGAGCGACCTGGTGACATCACGGGCAGACGCGGCAGAGACACCATACGCGGCCTGATGCCACGTAGCTTAGCTCGTTGAGCGACCTGGTGATATCACGGGCAGACGCGGTAGAGACACCTTACGCGGCCTGATGCCACGCAGCTTAGCTCGTTGAGCGATCTGGTGACATCACGGGCAGACGCGGCGGAGACACCTTACACGGCCTGATGCCATGCAGCTTAGCCCGTTGAGCGATCTGGTGACATCACGGGCAGACACGGCACAACTTTCGGCACAAGGCCACACCAGTTTGTTGTCCACGTTGCAGTAGCGGGAGGCAGTTTGAGCAGAACACAGAGAGAATAAGCACCAGTGGCCATGGCTCCCAGCCCGCCCGGGACCAACCCGTGGCTGTGGCTCGTAACCCGCCCGGAGACCCTACGCGAGGTCGCTTGCGGCAGGTATCTGTAGCCCGCCCGGAGTGGACCCCGACTGTGCGCGGCTAGTTCGCACCAGAAGGAGGCCGCCCGTGGAAGGTGCTCCCGGCTCGCCCGACGCTTGTAGTAGCGGATAGCTGAGTTCCTTGGACATAGCAGCATCGTCCTCGAGGTCTCACCCATGAGACGCCGAGCCAAAGCCTACGCCGCAAGATCGCCCGTGGCAGGAGCCCGCAGCTCGCCCGACGCAGACCCTGACCGCGTGTGACAAGCTCACACCGGAAGGAGATCGCTCGTGGCTGACGCTCCCAGCCCGCCCAGCGTTTCTGGAATACTGGGGGTCAAAGCTCTCGACGCAGATCGCTCACGGCTGGTGCCCGCAGCTCCCCCGACGCAGACCCTGACCGCGTGTGACAAGCTTGCACCGGAAGGAGATCGCTCGTGGCTGACGCTCCCGGCTCGCCCAGCGTTTGTGGAATACTCGGAGTCAAAACTCTCGACGCGGATCGCTCACGGCTGGAGCCCGCAGCTCGCCCGACGCAGACCCTGACCGCGTGTGACAAGCTCGCACCGGAAGGAGATCGCTCGTGGCTGATGCTCCCGGCCCGCCCAGCGTTTGTGGAATACTGGGGGTTAAAGCTCTCGACGCAGATCGCTTACGGCTGGTGCCCGCAGCTCGCCCAACGCAGACCCTGACCGCGTGTGACAAGCTCGCACCGGAAGGAGATCGCTCGTGGCTGATGCTCCCAGCCCGCCCAGCGTTTGTGGAATACTGAGAGTCAAAGCTCTCGACACAGATCGCTCACGGCTGGTGCCCGCAGCTCGCCCGACGCAGACCCTGACCGCGTGTGACAAGCTCGCACCGGAAGGAGATCGCTCGTGGCTGACGCTCCCGGCCCGCCCAGCGTTTGTGAAATATTAAATGTCAAAGCTCTCGAAACAGCCCGCTCGACGTTTGCAATAAGACTCCTGAGCAAGCGTCAAGTTTTCCTTGGACGCTCCCTCAGGAGGGGGTAATGTTGGGGGTGGCTGAAATCCGTCCAGAAGTTGGAACCCTTATCCGTATGAGCTCGATCGAATGGCTATTAGGGAGCGAGATCCACATTGGGCTGAAGGGGCCTTAGTACAACACATCTAAACTCGGTAAATTGCTTAGACAAAGAGCTCGCTCAGGAGCTCGTCCAAGTTCGCTCAGGAGCTCGTCCAAGCTCGCTCAGGAGCTCGCCCAAGCTCGCTCAGGAGCTCGCCCACGCTCGCTCAGGAGCTCGCCCAAGCTCGCTCAGGAGCTTGTCTAAGCTAGCTCAGGAGCTCGCCCGAGCTCGCATAAAAGCTCGCCAAACTCGCGCAGGAGTTCGCTTGTAGTGGCAGCGGGAGTTAGACCGTCATGCATACAAAGATACTGTGGGGGAAAATCTTCGTGCCGACCCGAAGACTTTCGCAGCACCAGTCAATTGAAGATTCGAGTTGAAGATCGTTGATTGATCTGTCGATTGGAGTTGAAGTTGCTTCTTTCGTTATGTAAACAGAGAGGCAATCAGAGAGAGAGTTTGACACAAGAGATGTGATCTCGGAGTTCAGCCGAAGCCTACGTCTCCGTGCTATAGGGAGCAACCCGAATTCACTAACACTTCTCTCGAAGTAACCTCGACAGGCCGAGTGTTACTGAAGCCTCTTTGATCTCTTCAAAGACAAGAAGATGATCAAGAGAGGTCAAGGGTGAGAAGATAGAAATTTCAGAGCTCTGGATTCTGAAAACCAGATCTCAGAGTAGAAGTTAGAGATTTTTCGATCCTCTTATATTCGAAGGCTCTGCTATTTATAGGATTCTCTGGGAGGAATTCCGGGGTAAATGGCGGTTTCTGATGTCGTATCTGGGGGTCCTCCAGGTAAGGCCGGTGGGTCCCGCGGTGGTCCTCGTGGACCCACCAGGCAGGGCCGGTGGGTCCCGTGGTGGTCCTCGTGGACCCACCAGGCAGGGCTGGTGGGTCCCGCGATGGCCCTCGTGGGCCCACCAGGCAGGGCCGGTGGGTCCTGCGATGGCCCTCGTGGGCCCACCAGGCAGGGCCGGTGGGTCCCGCGGTGGTCCTCATGGACCCATAAGGCAGGGCCGGTGGGTCCCGCGGTGGTCCTCATGGACCTACCAGGCAAGGCCAGTGGGTCCCGCGGTGGCCCTCGTGGGCCCACCAGGCAGGGCCGGTGGGTCCTGCGGTGGTCCTCGTGGACCCACCAGGCAGGGCTGGTGGGTCCCACGGTGGTTGGTAAACTTCTGCCAAAATTTGCACCCACAGATACCAGCACCACAAACGCCCCCAGCTCGTGCAGGAGCTCGCCCAAGCTCGCTCAGGAGCTCGCCCTAAGCTCACCCAGGAGCTCGCCCGAGCTCGCCCAGAAGCTCGCCCAAGCTCGCCCAGCTTCCCCTGTTTATCGAAGAGGTCGCTCCTGCGAGGTCCGACTCTTGATAGATATGGAGGAGAAGACGGAGCAACGGAGGGCGAGCTCACCCTCGCTTCCCCCTTGAAATCGCCCCAGTATAGAGCAGCCTAAAGAATTGCCAGGTGTCGAAACCCCACTGAAGCTACGTGGGCGATTGTAGTCCATGGAAGCCCGCCCGAGTCGGTGCTGAGACCTCCCAGACTTGAACATTCCAGAATAGCCACCTGGCCGCGACAAGAAAGATGCTCTCCCCCACTCAAACCGCCTGGCAGGCTTGATGACAGAATGTCAGGGCGCGAGTACCAAGGATTGTCAGACCCACGCGAGCCAGAACGTGGGGGTCTAGAAGGCTCTGGAAAGAGCTGCCACACGTCACACCCCGATAGGTCGCCACTGTCTATAAATGCATACCCCCAGGCTCCAAAGTACAGGTTCGAAATCCTTTTCCCTTCCACTTTGGCATACAACAGCTCGCCGTTGTGCCACCGTGACTGACATGAGCGTCGGAGGGTCTGCGCTCCTAAGGGAGCCAGCCGTTCTCACGTTCTCTTTTCTTTGTCTTGCAGGCGGCCCGCACGGACCAGCGAAAAATCCCCCAAACACAATCCATTCTAATTCTTTCACACGATCCATTCTAATTCATTCGTACGATCCATTCTTATTCATTCGTACAATCCATTCTATTTCATTCGTACGATCCATTCTTACTCATTCGTATGATCCATTCTAATTCATTCGTACGATCCATTCTAATTCATTCGTACGATCCATTCTAATTCATTCGTACAATAAATTCTATTTCATTCGTACGATCCATTCTTACTCATTCATATGATCCATTCTAATTTATTCGTACAATCCATTCTAATTCATTCGCACGATCCATTCGAATTCACTCATACGATCCATTCTAATTCATTCGTATGATCCATTCTAATTCATTTGTTTCTATTCTATTTTATTCGTACGATCCATTCGAATTCATTCGTACGATCCATTCTAATTCATTCATACGATCCATTCTAATTCATTCGCACGAATGTATCCATTCTAATTCATTTGTATGATCCATTCTAATTCATTTGTACGATCCATTCTAATTCATTCGTGCAATCCATTCTAATTCATTCGCACGAATTTATCCATTCTAATTCATTCGTACGATCCATTCTAATTCATTCGCACAATCTATTCTAATTCATTCGTACGTTCCATTCTAATTCATTACGTACGATCCATTCTTATTCATTCGCACAATCTATTCTAATTCATTCGTACGATCCATTCTAATTCATTCGTACGATCCATTCTAATTCATTCATACGATCTATTCTAATTCTTTCGCACGAATGTATCCATTCTAATTCATTCGCACGAATGTATCCATTCTAATTCATTCGTATGATCCATTCTAATTCATTCGCACGATCCATTCTAATTCATTCGTACAATCCATTCTATTTCATTCGTACGATCCATTCTTACTCATTCGTATGATCCATTCTAATTCATTCGCACGAATGCATCCATTCTAATTCATTCGTATGATCCATTCTAATTCATTCGGACGATCCATTCTAATTCATTCATACGATCCATTCTAATTCATTCATACAATCCATTCTAATTCTTTCACACGATCCATTCTAATTCATGCGTACGATCCAATCTAATTCATTCGTACAATCCATTCTATTTCATTCGTACGATCCATTCTTACTCATTCGTACGATCTATTCTAATTCATTCGCACGAATGTATCTATTCTAATTCATTCGTACGATCCATTCTAATTAATTCGTACAATCCATTCTATTTCATTCGCACGAATGAATTAGAATGGATACATTCGTGCGAATGAATTAGAATGGATCATACGAATGAGTAAGAATGGATCATACGAATGAAATAGAATGGATCGTACGAATGAATTAGAATGGATCATACGAATGAATTAGAATGGATCGTATGAATGAATTAGAATGGATCGTGTGAAAGAATTAGAATGGATTGAATTAGAATGGATCGTACGAATGAGTAAGAATGGATCGTACGAATGAAATAGAATGGATTGTACGAATGAATTAGAATGGATCGTACGAATGAATTAGAATGGATCGTGTGAAAGAATTAGAATGGATTGTATGAATGAATTAGAATGGATCGTATGAATGAATTAGAAGGGATCGTACGAATGAATTATAATGGATCGTACAAATGAATTAGAATGGATATATTCGTGCGAATGAATTAGAATGGATCATACGAATGAGTAAGAATGGATCATACGAATGAAATAGAATGGATTGTACGAATGAATTAGAATGGATCGTACGAATGAATTAGAATAGATTGTATGAATAAATTAGAATGGATACATTCGTGCGAATGAATTAGAATAGATCGTACGAATGAATTAGAATAGATCATACGAATGAATTAGAAAGGATCGTACGAATGAATTAGAATGGATCGTATGAATGAATTAGAATGGATCGTATGAATGAATTAGATCCATTCGTATGATCCATTCTATGATCCATTCTAATTCATTCGTATGATCCATTCTAATTCATTCGCACGAATGTATCCATTCTAATTCATTCGTACGATCCATTCTAATTCATTCGTACAATCCCGTCTAATTCATTCATACGATCCATTCTAATTCATTCATACGATCCATTCTAATTCATTCATACAATCCATTCTAATTCTTTCACACGATCCATTCTAATTCATTCGTACGATCCATTCTAATTCTTTCGTACAATCCATTCTATTTCATTCGTACGATCCATTCTTACTCATTCGTACGATCCATTCTAATTAATTCGTACGATCTATTCTAATTCATTTGCACGAATGTATCCATTCTAATTCGTAAGAATGATTCGTACGATCCATTCTAATTCATTCGCACGATCCATTCTTATTCATTCTTACTCATTAGCATGATCCATTCTAATTCATTCGTACAATCCATTCTAATTTATTCGCACGATCCATTCGAATTCACTCATACGATCCATTCTAATTCATTCGTATGATCCATTCTAATTCATTTGTATCCATTCTATTTCGTTCGCACGATCCATTCGAATTCATTCGCACGATCCATTCTAATTCATTTATACGATCCATTCTAATTCATTCATACAATCCATTCTTACTTATTCGTATGATCCATTCTAATTCATTTGCACAAATATATCCATTCTAATTCATTCATACGATCCATTCTAATTCATTCATACGATCCATTCTAATTCATTCGCACAATCTATTCTAATTCATTCGTACGATCCATTCTAATTCATTAGCACGATCCTTTCTAATTCATTAATACTAATTCATTCATACAATCCATTCTAATTCTTTCACACGATCCATTCTAATTCATTCGTACAATCTATTCTAAATCATTCGAATGGATCATCGTATGAATGAGTAAGAATTAGAATGGATTGTATGAATGAATTAGAGTGGATCGTACGAATGAAATAGATCGTATGAATGAATCATACGAATGAATTAGAATGGATCGTACGAATAAATTAGAATGTATCATACGAATGAAATAGAATGGATTGTACGAATGAATTAGAATGGATCGTACGAATGAATTAGAATGGATCGTGTGAAAGAATTAGAAAATTGTATGAATGAATTAGAATGGATCGTATGAATCAATTAGAATGGATACATTCGTGCGAATGAATTAGAATGGATCGTGCGAATGAAATAGAATGGATCGTACGAATGAGTAAGAATGGATCGTACAAATGAAATAGAATGGATCGTACGAATGAATTAGAATGGATACATTCGTGCGAATGAATTAGAATGGATCGTACGAATGAATTAGAATGGATCGTATGAATGAATTAGAATGGATCATACGAATGAATTAGAATGGATCGTACGAATGAATTAGAATGGATCGTACGAATGAATTAGAATGGATCGTACGAATGAATTAGAATGGATCGTACGAATGAAATAGAATGGATCGTACGAATGAATTAGAATGGATTGTACGAATGAAATAGAATGGATTGTACGAATGAATTAGAATGGATCGTACGAATGAATTAGAATGGACCGTATGAATGAATTAGAATGGATCGTACGAATGAATTAGAATGGATCGTATGAATGAATTAGAATAGATCGTATGAATGAATTAGAATGAATCGTGCGAATGAATTTGAATGGATCGTGCGAATGAAATAGAATGGATACAAATGAATTAGAATGGATCATACGAATGAATTAGAATGGATCGTATGAGTGAATTCGAATGGATCGTGCGAATGAATTAGAATGGATCGTACGAATGAATTAGAATGGATACATTCATGCGAATGAATTAGAATGGATCGTGCGAATGAATTAGAATTGATCGTACGAATGAATTAGAATGGATACGAATGAATTAGAATGGATATATTCATGCGAATGAATTAGAATGGATCATACGAATGAGTAAGAATAAATCGTACGAATGAATTAGAATGGATCGTATGAATGAATTAGAATTGATCGTGCGAATAAATTAGAATGGATTGTGTGAATGAATTAGAATGGATCGTACGAATGAATTAGAATGGATACATTCGTGCGAATGAATTAGAATGGATCATAAGAATGAGTAAGAATGGATCGTACGAATGTATTCATGCAAATGAATTAGAATGGATCGTATGTACGAATGAATTAGAATAGATCATACGAATGTGTAAGAATGGATTGTACGAATGAAATAGAATGGATTGTACGATTGAATTAGAATGGATCGTATGAATGAATTAGAATGGATCATACGAATGAGTAAGAATGGATCGTATGAATGAATTAGAATGGATCGTACGAATGAATTAGAATGAATTAGAATGGATCGTACGAATGAATTAGAATGGATACATTCGTGCAAATGAATTAGAATAGATCGTACGAATGAATTAGAATTGATCGTACGAATGAGTAAGAATGGATCGTACGAATGAAATAGAATGGATTGTACGAATGAATTAGAATGGATCGTACGAATGAATTAGAATGGATCGTGTGAAAGAATTAGAATGGATTATATGAATGAATTAGAATGGATCGTATGAATGAATTAGAATGGATCGTACGAATGAATTAGAATGGATCGTACGAATGAATTAGAATGGATACATTCGTGCGAATGAATTAGAATGGATTATAGGAATGAGTAAGAATGGATCGTACGAATGAAATAGAATGGATCGTAATCTAATTCATTCATACGATCCATTCTAATGCGAATGAATTAGAATGGATAGTATGAATGAGTAAGAATGGATCGTACGAATGAAATATAATGGATTATACGAATAAATTAGAATGGATCGTACGAATGAATTATAATGGATCGTATGAATGAATTAGAATAGATACATTCGTGCGAATGAATTAGAATGGATCGTACGAATGAGTAAGAATGGATCGTACGAATGAATTGGAATGGATCGTACGAATGAATTAGAATGGATACATTCGTGCGAATGAATTAGAATGGATCGTACGAATGAGTAAGAATGGATCGTACGAATGTATTTGTGCGTGTGAAAGAATTAGAATGGATTGTATGAATGAATTAGAATGGATCGTATGAATGAATTAGAATGGATCGTACGAATGAATTAGAATGGATCGTACGAATGAATTAGAATGGATACATTCGTGCGAATGAATTAGAATGGATTGTACGAATGAGTAAGAATGGATCGTACGAATGAAATAGAATGGATTGTATGAATGAATTAGAATGGATCGTAGATCCAATCTAATTCATTCATACGATACATTCCAATTCATTCGCACAAATGTATCCATTCTAATTCATTCGTATGATCCATTCTAATTCATTCGCACGATCCATTCTAATTCATTCGTACGATCCATTCTAATTCATTCGTACGATTCATTCTAATTCATTCGTACGATCCATTCTAATTCATTCGCACGAATGTATCCATTCTAATTCATTCGTACGATCCATTCTAATTCATTCGCACAATCTATTGTAATTCATTCGTACGATCCATTCTAATTCATTCGTCCGATCTATTCTAATTCATTCGTACGATCCATTCTAATTCATTCGCACGAATGTATCCATTCTAATTCATTCCTACAATCTATTCTAATTCATTCGTACGATCCATTCTAATTCATTCGTACAATCCATTATATTTCATTCGTACGATCCATTCTTACTCATTCGTATGATCCATTCTAATTCATTCGCACGAATGTATCCATTCTAATTCATTCGTACGATCCATTCTAATTCATTCGTACGATCCATTCTAATTCATTCGTACAATCCATTATATTTCATTCGTACGATCCATTCTTACTCATTCGTATGATCCATTCTAATTCATTCGCCCGATTGTATCCATTCTAATTCATTCGTACGATCCATTCTAATTCATTCGTACGATCCATTCTAATTCATTCGCACGATCCATTCTAATTTATTCATACGAATGTATCCATTCTAATTCATTCATACGATCCATTCTATTTCATTCACACGATCCATTCTAATTCATTCGCACAAATGAATCCATTCTAATTCATTCGTACAATCCATTCTATTTCATTCGTACGATCCATTCTTACTCATTCGTACGATCCATTCTAAGTCATTCGGATGAATGTATCCATTCTAATTCATTCGTGCGATCCATTCTAATTCATTCGCACAATCTATTCTAATTTATTCATTTGTACAATCTATTCTAATTCATTCGTACGATCCATTCTAATTCACTAGCACGATCGTACGAATTAATTAGAATGGTTCGTGCGAATGAATTAGAATAGATTGTGCAAATGAATTAGAATGGATCATACGAATGAATTAGAATGGATCGTGCGAATGAATTAGAATAGATTGTCCGAATGAATTAGAATACGAATGAAATAGAATGGATTGTACGAATGAATTAGAATGGATCGTACGAATGAATTAGAATAGATTGTATGAATGAATTAGAATGGATATATTCGTGCGAATGAATTAGAATGGATCGTACGAATGAATTAGAATAGATCGTACGAATGAATTAGAATGGATCATACGAATGAATTAGAATAGATCGTGCGAAGGAATTAGAATGGATCGTACGAAGGAATTAGAATGGATCGTACGAATGAATTAGAATGCATACATTCGTGCGAAAGAATTAGAATAGATCGTATGAATGAATTAGAATGGATCGTACGAATGAATTAGAATGGATACATTCGTGCGAATGAATTAGAATGGATCATACGAATGAGTAAGAATGGATCGTATGAATGAATTAGAATGCATCGTTAGAATGGATCATATGAATGAAATAGAATGGATCGTACGAATGAAATAGAATGGATTGTATGAATGAATTAGAATGGATCGTATGAATGAATTAGAATGGATACATACGAATGAATTAGAATGGATCGTATGAATGAATTAGATTGGATCATATGAATGAATTAGAATGGATCGTGCGTCTTACGAATGAATTAGAATGGATCGTATTAATGAATTAGAATGGATCGTGCGAATGAATTAGAATGGATCGTACGAATGAATTAGAATGGATCGTATGAATGAATTAGAATGGATACATACGAATGAATTAGAATGGATCGTATGAATGAATTAGATTGGATCGTATGAATGAATTAGAATGGATCGTACGAATGAATTAGAATGGATCGTACGAATGAATTAGAATGGATACATTCGCACGATCGTGTCAATGAATTAGAATGGATCATACGAATGAGTACGAATGGATCGTATGAATGAATTAGAATGGATCATGCGAATGAATTAGAATGGATCGTGCGAATGAATTAGAATGGATGGTACGAATGAGTAAGAATGATTCGAACGAAGGAATTAGAATGGATCGTACGAAGGAATTAGAATAGATACATTCGTACGAATGAATTAGAATGGATCGTTCGAATGAATTAGAATGGATACATTCGTGCGAATGAATTAGAATTGATCGTATGAATGAATTAGAATGAATAAGAATGGATATATTTGTGCAAATGAATTTGAATGGATCATACGAATGAGTAAGAATGGATTGTATGAATGAATTAGAATGGATCTTATGAATGAATTAGAATGGATCGTGCGAATGAATTCGAATGGATCGTGCGAATGAAATAGAATGGATACAAATGAATTAGAATGGAAAATACGAATGAATTAGAATGGATCGTACGAATAAATTAGAATGGATCGTACGAATGAATTAGAATGGATACATTCGTGCGAATGAATTAGAATGGATCATACGAATGAGTAAGAATGGATCGTACGAATGAAATAGAATGGATTGTACGAATGAATTAGAATGGATCGTACGAATGAATTAGAATGGATACATTCATGCGAATGAATTAGAATGGATCGTACGAATGAGTAAGAATGGATCGTACGAATAAAATAGAATGGATTGTACGAATGAATTAGAATGGATAGTACGAATGAATTAGAATGGATCGTGTGAAAGAATTAGAATGGATCGTATGAATGAATTAGAATGGATCGTACGAATGAATTAGAATATATCGAACGAATGAATTAGAATGGATACATTCGTGCGAATGAATTAGAATGGGTCGTACGAATGAGTAAGAATGGATCGTACGAATGAAATAGAATGGATTGTATGAATGAATTAGAATGGATTGTACGAATGAATTAGAATGGATCGTACGAATGAATTAGAATGGATACATTCGTGCTAATGAATTAGGATGGATCGTGCGAATGAATTAGAATGGATCGTACGAATGAATTAGCATGGATCGTGCTAATGAATTAGAATGGAACGTACGAATGAATTAGAATGGATCGTGTGAAAGAATTAGAATGGATTGTATGAATGAATTAGAATTAATTCGTACGATCCATTCTAATTCATTCGCACGATCCATTCTAATTCATTCATACGATCCATTCTAATTCATTCATACGATCCATTCTAATTCTTTCACATGATGCATTCTAATTCATTCGTACGATCCATTCTAATTCCTTCGTACAATCCATTCTATTTCATTCGTACGATCCATTCTTACTCATTCGTATGATCCATTCTAATTCATTCGCACGAATGTATCCATTCTAATTCATTCGTACGAACCATTCTAATTCACTCGTACGATCTATTCTAATTCATTCGCACGATCCATTCTAATTCATTCATACGATCCATTCTAATTCATTCCTACGATCCATTCTAATTCATTCGCACGATCCATTCTACGCACGAATGTATCCATTCTAATTCATTCGCACAAATGTATACATTCTAATTCATTCGTACGATCCATTCTAATTCATTCGTACGATCCATTCTAATTCATTCATACGATCCATTCTAATTCATTCACACGATCCATTCTAATTCATTCGTACGATCCATTCTACGCACGAATGTATCCATTCTAATTCATTCGCACAATCTATTCTAATTCATTCGTACGATCCATTCTAATTTATTCGTACGATCCATTCTAATTCATTCGTACAATCCATTCTATTTCATTTGTACGATCCATTCTTACTCATTCGTACGATCCATTCTAATTCATTCATACAATCCATTCTAATTCATTCATATGATCCATTCAAATTCATTCGTATGATCTATTCTAATTCCTTCATACGATCCATTCTATTTCATTCGTATGATCCATTCTTACTCATTCGTATGATCCATTCTAATTCATTCGCACGAATGTATCCATTGTAATTCATTCGTACGATGCATTTTAATTCATTCGTACGATCCATTCTAATTCATTCGCACGATCCATTCTAATTCATTCGCACGAATGTATCCATTCTAATTCCTTCGTTCGATCCATTCTAATTCATTCATATGATCTATTCTAATTCATTCATACAATCCATTCTAATTCATTCGTACGATCCATTCTAATTCATTTGTACGATCCATTCTAATTCATTCATACGATCCATTCTAATTCATTCATACAATCCATTCTAATTCTTTCACACGATCCATTCTAATTCATTTGTACGATCCATTCTAATTCATTCGTACAATCCATTCTATTTCATTCGTACGATCCATTCTTACTCATTCATACGATCCATTCTAATTCATTCATACAATCTATTCTAATTCTTTCACACGATCCATTCTAATTCATTCGTACGATCCATTCTAATTCATTCGTACAATCCATTCTATTTCATTCGTACGATCCATTCTTACTCATTCGTATGATCCATTCTAATTCATTCGCACGAATGTATCCATTCGTACGATCCATTCTAATTCATTCGCACGATCCATTCTAATTCATTCGTACGATCCATTCTAATTCCTTCGTACGAATGAATTAGAATGGATTGTATGAATGAATTTGAATAGATCGTACGAATGAATTATAATGGATCGTACGAAGGAATTAGAATGGATACATTCGTGCGAATAAATTAGAATGAATCGTGCGAATGAATTAGAATGGATCGTACGAATGAATTAGAATGGATCGTACGAATGAGTAAGAATGGATCGTACGAATGAAATAGAATGGATTGTACGAATGAATTAGAAAGGATCATAGGAATGAATTAGAATGGATACATTCGTGCGAATGAAAATTCATTCGTACGATCCAGTCTAATTCATAAGTACGATCCATTCTATTTCATTCGTACGATCCATTCTAATTCATTCGTACAATCCATTCTAATTCATTCGCACGATCTATTCGAATTCACTCATACGATCCATTCTAATTTATTCATATGATCCATTCTAATTCATTTGTATCCATTCTATTTCATTCGCACTATCCATTCGAATTCATTCGCACGATCCATTTGAATTCATTCATACGATCCATTCTAATTCATTCACACGATATATTCTAATTCATACGTACGATCCATTCTAATTCATTCGTACAATCCATTCTACTTCATTCGTACGATCCATTCTTACTCATTCGTACGATCCATTCTAATTCATTCGTACGATCCATTCTAATTCATTCGTATGATCCAATCTAATTCATTCGTACAATCCATTCTATTTCATTCGTACGATCCATTCTTACTCATTCGTATGATCCATTTTAATTCATTCGCACGAATGAATCCATTCTAATTTATTCGCACGATCCATTCTAATTCATTCATATGATCCATTCTAATTCATTCGCACGAATGTATCCATTCTAATTCATTCATACGATCCATTCTAATTCATTCGTATGATCCATTCTATTTCATTCGCACGATCCATTCTAATTCATTCGCACGATCCTTCTAATTCATTCGCACGATCCATTCTAATTCATTCGTATGATCCATTCTAATTCATTCGTACAATCTATTCTATTTCATTCGTACGATCCATTCTAATTCATTCGCACGAATGTATCCATTCTAATTCATTCGCACGAATGTATCCATTCTAATTCAATCGTACGATCCATTCTAATTCATTCGTCTAATTCATTCGTATGATCCATTCTAATTCATTCGCACGAATGTATCCATTCTAATTCATTCGTATGATCCATTCTAATTCCTTCGTACGATCCATTCTATTTCATTCGTATGATCCATTCTAATTCATTCGCACGATCCATTCTAATTCATTCGCACGATCCATTCTAATTCATTCATACGATCCAATCTAATTCATTCATACGATCCATTCTAATTCTTTCGCACGAATGTATCCTTTCTAATTCATTCGTACGATCCATTCTAATTCATTAGCATTAAAAATACGATCCATTCTAATTCTTTCACACGATCCATTCTAATTCTTTCACACGATCCATTCTAATTCATTCGTACGATCTATTCTAATTCATTCGTACAATCCATTCTAATTCATTCGCACGATCCATTCTAATTCATCCGTACAATCCATTCCATTCTAATTCATTCGTACGATCCATTCTAATTCATTCGCACGATCCATTCTAATTCATTCGCACAATTTATTCTAATTCATTCGTTACGATCCTTTCTAATTCATTCGTACGATCCATTCTAATTAATGAATTAGAATGGATTGTACGAATGAATTAGAATGGATCGTATGAATGAATTAGAATGGATCGTGCGAACGAATTAGAATGGATCGTACGAATGAATTAGAATGGAGACATTCGTGCGAATGAATTAGAATGGATCGTATAAATGAATTAGAATGGAAATTAGAATGGATCGTACGAATGAATTAGAATGGATCGTGTGAAAGAATTAGAATGGATTGTATGAATAAATTAGAATGGATCGTATGAATGAATTAGAATGGATCGTGCGAATGAATTAGAATGGATTGTACGAATGAATTAGAATAGATTGTGCGAATGAATTAGAATGGATCGTACGAATGAATTAGAATGGATACATTCGTGCGAATGAATTAGAATGGATCGTGCAAATGAATTAGAATGGATCGAATTAGAATGGATACATTCGTTCGAATGAATTAGAATGGATCATACGATTGAGTAAGAATGGATCGTACGAATGAAATAAAATGGATCGTACGAATGAATTAGAATGGATCGTATGTACGAATGAATTAGAATGGATCGTATGAATGAGTAAGTACGGATCGTACGAATGAAATAGAATGGATTGTACGAATGAATTAGAATGGATCGTATGAATGAATTAGAATGGATCTGGATCGTACGAATAAAATAGAATGGATACATTCGTGCGAATGAATTAGAATGGATCGTGCGAATGAATTAGAATGGATTGTACGAATGAATTTGAATGGATCGTATAAATGAATTAGAATGGATCGTGTATCCATTCTAATTCATTCGTATGATCCATTCTAATTCATAAGTACGATCCATTCTAATTCATTCACACGATCCATTCTAATTCATTCATACGATCCAATCTAATTCATTCACACGATCCTTTCTAATTCATTCGTACGATCCATTCTAATTCATTCGTACGTTACATTCTAATTCATTACGTACGTATGAATTAGAATGGATACATTCATACGAATGAATAGAATGGATCGTATGAATGAATTAGAATGGATACATTTGTCCGAATGAATTAGAATGGATTGTACGAATGAAATAGAATTGATTGTACGAATGAATTAGAATGGATCGTACGAATAAATTAGAATGGATCGTGTGAAAGAATTAGAATGGATTGTATGTACGATCCATTCTAATTCATTCGTACGATCCATTCTAATTCCTTCAGACGATACATTCTAATTCCTTCGTACGATACATTCTAATTCATTCGTACGATCCATTCTAATTCATTCGTACGATCCATTCTAATTTATTTGCCATACGATCCATTCTAATTCATTCGCACGAATGTATCCATTCTAATTCATTCGTACGATCCATTCTAATTCATTCGCACGAATGTATCCATTCTAATTCATTCGTACGATCCATTCTAATTCATTCGCACAATCTATTCTAATTCATTCATATGATCCATTCTAATTCATTTGCACGAATATATCCAGGCTATTTCATTCGTACGCGTACGAATGAATTAGAATGGATACATTCGTACGAAGGAATTAGAATGGATCGTACGAATGAATTAGAATGGATACATTCGTGCGAATGAATTAGATTGGATCGTATGAATGAATTAGAATGGATCTTGCGAATGAATTAGAATGGATCATACGAATGAATTAGAATGGATCGTACGAATGAATTAGAACGGATTGTATGAATGAATTAGAATGGATTGTGCGAACGAATTAGAATGGATCGTACGAATGAATTAGAATGGATACATTCGTACGAAAGAATTAGAATAGATCGTATGAATGAATAAGAAAGGATCGTATGAATGAATTAGAATGGATGGTATTTATGAATTAGAATGGATCATACGAATGAATTAGAATAGATACACGATCCATTCTAATTCATTCATACGATCCATTTTAATTCATTCGTACAATCCATTCTAATTCATTCGCACGATCCATTCTAATTCATTAGCACGAATGTATCCATTCTAATTCATTCTGTACGATCCATTCTAATTCATTAGCACGAAAAAACACGATCCACTCAAATTCATTCGTACGATCCATTCTAGTTCATTCATACGATCCATTCTAATTCATTCGTACGATCCATTCTAATTCATGGATCGTACGGAATGAATTAGAATGGATCGTAATAATGAATTAGAATGGATACATTCATGCGAATGAATTAGAATGGATCATACGAATGAGTAAGAATGGATCGTACAAATGAAATAGAATGGATTGTACAAATGAATTAGAATGGATCGTGCTAATGAATTAGAATTGTCCGTGCGATTGAATTAGAATGGATCGTACGAATGAATTAGAATGGATACATTCGTGCGAATGAATTAGAATGGATTGTATGAATAAATTAGATTGGATCATATTAATGAATTAGAATGGATCGTATGAATGAATTAGAATGGATCGTACGAAGGAATTAGAATGGATACATTCGTGCGAATGAATTAGAATGGATCGTATAAATGAATTAGATTGGATCGTATGAATGAATTAGATTGGATCGTATGAATGAATTAGAATGGATCGTGCGTCGTACGATTGAATTAGAATGGATCGTATTAATGAATTAGAATAGATCATGCGAATGAATTAGAATGGATCGTACGAATGAATTAGAATGGATCGTATGAATGAATTAGATTGGATCGTATGAATGAAATAGAGTGGATCGTACGAAGGAATTAGAATGGATCATACGAAGGAATTAGAATGGATCGTACGAATAAATTTGAATGGATCGTGCGAATGAATTAGAATGGATCATGCGAATGAATTAGAATGGATACATTCGTGCGAATGAATTAGAATGGATCGTATGAATGAATTAGAGTGGATGCATTCGTACGAATGAATTAGAATGGATCGTACGAATGAATTAGAATGGATACATTCGTGCGAATGAATTAGAATGGAACGTATGAATGAATTAGAATGGATCGTATGAGTGAATTCGAATGGATCGTATGAATGAATTAGATTGGATCATATGAATGAATTAGAATGGATCGTGTGTCGTACAAATGAATTAGAATGGATCATATTAATGAATTAGAATGGATCATGCGAATGAATTAGAATGGATCTTATGAAGGAATTAGAATGGATCGTATGAATGAATTAGAATCGATCGTACGAATGAATTAGATTGGATCGTATGAGTAAGAATGAATTAGAATGGATCGTATGAATGAATTAGAATGGATCGTACGAATGAATTAGAACGGATCGAACGAATGAGTAAGAGTGGATCGTACGAATGAATTAGAATGGATCGTACGAATGAATTAGAATGGATCGTACGAATGAATTAGAATGGATCATATGAATGAGTAAGAATGGATCGTACGAATGAAATAGAATGGATTGTACGAATGAATTAGAATGGATCGTACGAATGAATTAGAATGGATACATTCGTGCGAATGAATTAGAATGGATCATACGAATGAGTAAGAATGGATCGTACGAATGAAATAGAATGGATTGTATGAATAAATTAGAATGGATCGTACTAATGAATTAGAATGGATCGTACGAATGAATTAGAATGGATACATTCGTGCGAATGAATTAGAATGGGTACATTCGTGCGAATGAATTAGAATGGATACATTCATGCGAAAGAATTAGAATCGATCGTATGAATGAATTAGAATGGATCATATGAATGAATTAGAATGGATCGTGCGAATGAATTGGAATGGATCGTACGAATGAATTAGAATAGATCGTGCTAATGAATTAGAATTGATCGTGTGAATGAATTAGAATGGATCGTATGAATGAATTAGAATGGATCATACGAAGAATTAGAATTGATCGTAAGAATGAATTAGAATAGATTGTGCGAATGAATTAGAATGGATCGTACGTAATGAATTAGAAGGGAACGTACGAATGAATTAGAATAGATTGTGCGAATGAATTAGAATGGATCGTACGAATGAATTAGAATGGATAAATTCGTCCGAATGAATTAGAATGGATTGTACGAATGAATTAGAATGGATCGTACGAATAAATTAGAATAGATACATTCGTGCGAATGAATTAGAATGGATCATACGAATGAGTAAGAATGGATCGTACGAATGAAATAGAATGGATTGTACGAATAAATTAGAATTGATCGTACGAATTAATTAGAATGGATCGTACGAATGAGTAAGAATGGATCGTACGAATGAAATAGAATGGATTGTACGAATGAATTAGAATGGATCGTACGAATGAATTAGAATGGATCGTGTGAAAGAATTAGAATGGATCGTATGAATGAATTAGAATAGATCGTATGAATGAATTAGAATGGATCGTACGAATGAATTAGAATGGATCGTACGAATGAATTAGAATGGATTCATTCGTGCGAATGAATTAGAATGGATCGTACGAATGAGTAAGAATGGATTGTACGAATGAAATAGAATGGATTGTACGAATGAATTAGAATGGATTGTGCGAATGAATTAGAATGGATCGTACGCACGAATGTATCCATTCTAATTCATTCGCACGAATGTATCCATTCTAATTCATTCGTACGATCCATTCTAATTCATTCACACAATCTATTCTAATTCATTCACACCTTTCATTCTAATTCATTCGTATGATCCATTCTAATTCATTCGCACAATCTATTCTAATTCATTCGCACAAACCATTCTAATTAATTCGTACGATCGTGCTAGTGAATTAGAATGGATCGTACGAATGAATTATAATAGATCGTACGAATGAATTAGAATGGATTGTGCGAATGAATTAGAATAGATTGTGCGAATGAATAAGAATGGATCGTACGAATGAATTAGAATAGATTGTGCGAATGAATTAGAATGGATCGTACGAATGAATTAGAATGGATACATTCGTGCGAATGGATTAGAATGGATCGTACGAATGAGTAAGAATGGATCGTACGAATGAAATAGAATTGATTGTACGAATGAATTAGAATGGATTCATTCGTGCGAATGGATTAGAATGGATCGTATGAATGAATTAGATTGGATCGTACGAAAGAATTAGAATGGATACATTCGTGTGAATGAATTAGAATGGATCGTATGAATGAATTAGATTGGATCGTATTAATGAATTAGAATGGGTCGTATGAATGAATTAGAATGGATCATGCTAATGAGTAAGAATGGATCGTATTCTAATTCATTCGTACGACCATTCTAATTCATAAGTACGATCCATTCTAATTCATTCATACGATCCATTCTAATTCATTCGCACGAATGTATCCATTCTAATTCATTCGTACGATCCATTCTAATTCATTCGCACGAATGTATCCATTCTAATTCCTTCGTACGATCCATTCTAATTCATTCATACAATCCATTCTAATTCATTCGCACAATCTATTATAATTCATTCGCACGATCCATTCTAATTCATTCGTACGATCCATTCCAATTCATTCGTACGATCTATTTTAATTCATTCGTACGATCCATTCTAATTCATTCATACGATCCAATCTAATTCATTCATATGATCCATTCTAATTCATTCGCACGAATGTATCCAATTAGAATGAATGAATTAGAATGGATCGTGCAAATGAATTAGAATGATCGTGCGAATGAATTAGAATAGATCGTACGAATGAATTAGAATGGATCATTCGAATGAATTAGAATGGATACATTTGTGCGAATGAATTAGAATGGATCATACGATTGAGTAAGAGGAATGGATCGTACGAATGAAATAGAATGGATTGTATGAATGAATTAGAATGGATCGTACGAATGAATTAGAATGGATACATTCATGCAAATGAATTAGAATGGATCGTACGAATGAGTAAGAATGGATCGTATGAATGGAATAGAATGGATTGTACGAATGAATTAGAATGGATCGTACGAATGAAATAGAATGGATCGTGTGAAAGAATTAGAATGGATTGTGTGAATGAATTAAAATGGATCGTATGAATGAATTAGAATGGATCGTACGAATGAATTAGAATGGATCGTACGAATGAATTAGAAAGGATACATTCGTGCGAATG
This sequence comes from Chamaelirium japonicum, assembly GCA_947650365.1. Classification (NCBI taxonomy): domain Eukaryota; kingdom Viridiplantae; phylum Streptophyta; class Magnoliopsida; order Liliales; family Melanthiaceae; genus Chamaelirium; species Chamaelirium japonicum. Next base: position 2,049,789 of record CANTAL010000017.1, on the reverse strand, counting down.
AATTAGAATGGATCAGACGAATGAGTAAGAATGGATCGTACAAATGAAATAGAATAGATTGTACGAATGAATTAGAATGGATTGAATTAGAATGGATCGTATGAATGAATTAGAATGGATCGTACGAAGGAATTAGAATGGATCGTACGAAGGAATTAGAATGGATCACGATCCATTCTAATTCATTCATACGAATGAATTAGAATTGATCGTATTAATGAATTAGAATGGATCGTACGAATGAAGTAGAATGGATACATTTGTGCGAATAAATTAGAATGGATCGTACGAATGAATTAGAATGGATCGTACTTATGAATTAGAATGGATCATACGCGTATGATCCATTCTAATTCATTCGTATGATCCATTCTAATTCCTTCGTACGAATGAATTAGAATGGATCGTACGAATGAATTAGAATGGATCGTACGAATGAATTAGAATGGATCGTGTGAAAAAATTAGACTGGATTGTACGAATGAATTAGAATGGATCGTGCTAATGAATTAGAATGGATCATACGAATGAATTAGAATGGATCGTGCGAATGAATTAGAATGGATCATACGAATGAATTAGAATGGATCGTATGAATGACTTAGAATAGATATATTCGTGCGAATGAATTAGAATGGATCATACGAATGAGTAATAATGGATCGTACGAATGAAATAGAATGGATTGTACGAATGAATTAGAATGGATCGTACGAATGAATTTGAATGGATCGTGTGAAAGAATTAGAATGGATTGTATGAATGAATTAGAATGGATCATATGAATGAATTAGAATGGATCGTGCGAATGAATTCAAATGGATCATACGAATTCTTTCTAATTCATTCATACAATCCATTCTAATCCTTTCACACGATCCATTCTAATTCATTCGTACGTTCCATTCTAATTCATTAGCATGATCCATACTAATTCATTCGTACGATCCATTCTAATTCATTCGCACGATCCATTCTAATTCATTCGCATGAATGTATCCATTCTAATTCATTCGTACGATCCATTCTAATTCATTCGTATGATCCATTCTAATTCATTCGTACAATCCATTCTATTTCATTCGTACGATCCATTCTTACTCATTCGTATGATCCATTCTAATTCATTCGCACGAATGTATCCATTCTAATTCATTCGTATGATCCATTCTAATTCATTCGTACGATCCATTCTAATTCATTCGTACGATCCATTCTAATTCATTCGCACAATCTATTCTAATTCATTCGTACGATCCATTCTAATTCATTCGTACGATCGTACGAATGAATTAGAATTGATTGTACGAATGAATTAGAATGGATCGTACGAATGAATTAGAATGGATACATTCGTGCGAATGAATTAGGATGGATCATACGAATGAGTAAGAATGGATCGTATAAATGAAATAGAATGGATTGTACGAATGAATTAGAATGGATCGTACGAATGAATTAGAATGGATCGTCTGAAAGAATTAGAATGGATTGTATGAATGAATTAGAATAGATCGTATGAATAAATTAGAATGTATCATACGAATGAATTAGAATGGATCGTACGAATGAATTAGAATGGATACATTCGTGCGAATGAATTAGAATGGATCATACGAATGAGTAAGAATGGATCGTACGAATGAAATAGAATGGATTGTACGAATGAATTAGAATGGATACATTCATGGGAATGAATTAGAATGGATCGTACGAATGAGTAAGAATGGATCGTACGAATGAAATAGAATGGATTGTACAAATGAATTAGAATGGATCGTACGAATGAATTAGAATGGATCGTGTGAAAGAATTAGAATGGATTGTATGAATGAATTAGAATGGATCGTACAAATGAATTAGAATGGATCGTACGAATGAATTAGAATGGATACATTCGTGCGAATGAATTAGAATGGATCATACGAATGAGTAAGAATGGATCGTACGAATGAAATAGAATGGATTGTACGAATGAATTAGAATGGATCGTACGAATGAATTAGAATGGATCGCATTCTATTTCATTCGTACGATCCATTCTTACTCATTCGTACGATCCATTCTAATTCATTCATACAATCCATTCTAATTCTTTCACACGATCCATTCTAATTCATTCGTACGATCCATTCTAATTCATTCGTACAATCCATTCAATTTCATTCGTACGATCCATTCTTACTCATTCGTATGATCCATTCTAATTCATTCGTACGATCCATTCTAATTCATTCGTACGATCCATTCTAATTCATTCGTACAATAAATTATATTTCATTTGTACGATCCATTCTTACTCATTCGTATGATCCATTCTAATTTATTCGTACAATCCATTCTAATTCATTCGCACGATCCATTCGAATTCACTCATACGATCCATTCTAATTCATTCGTATGATCCATTCTAATTCATTTGTATCCATTCTATTTTATTCGTACGATCCATTCGAATTCATTCGCACGATCCATTCTAATTCATTCATACGATCCATTCTAATTCATTCGCACAAATGTATCCATTCTAATTCATTCGTACGATCCATTCTAATTCATTTGTACGATCCATTCTAATTCATTCGTGCAATCCATTCTAATTCATTCGCACGAATTTATCCATTCTAATTCATTCGTACGATCCATTCTAATTCATTTGCACAATCTATTCTAATTCATTCGTACGTTCCATTCTAATTCATTACGTACGATCCATTCTAATTCATTCGCACAATCTATTCTAATTCATTCGTACGATCCATTCTAATTCATTCGTACGATCCATTCTAATTCATTCATATGATCTATTCTAATTCTTTCGCACAAATGTATCCATTCTAATTCATTCGCACGAATGTATCCATTCTAATTCATTCGTACGATCCATTCTAATTCATTCGCACGATCCATTCTAATTCATTCGTACAATCCATTCTATTTCATTCGTACGATCCATTCTTACTCATTCCTATGATCCATTCTAATTCATTCGCACGAATGCATCCATTCTAATTCATTCGTATGATCCATTCTAATTCATTCGTACGATCCATTCTAATTCATTAATATGATCGATTCTAATTCATTCATACAATCCATTCTAATTCTTTCACACGATCCATTCTAATTCATTCGTGCGATCCAATCTAATTCATTCGTACAATCCATTCTATTTCATTCGTACGATCCATTCTTACTCATTCGTACGATCTATTCTAATTCATTCGCACGAATGTATCCATTGTAATTCATTCGTACGATCCATTCTAATTCATTTGTACCATTCTATTTCATTCGTACAAATGAATTAGAATGGATACATTCGTGCGAATGAATTAGAATGGATCATACGAATGAGTAAGAATGGATCGTACGAATGAAATAGAATGGATCGTATGAATGAATTAGAATGGATCATACGAATGAATTAGAATAGATCGTATGAATGAATTAGAATGGATCGTGTGAAAGAATTAGAATGGATTGAATTAGAATGGATCGTACGAATGAGTAGGAATGGATCGTACGAATGAAATAGAATGGATTGTACGAATGAATTAGAATGGATCGTACGAATGAATTAGAATGGATCGTGTGAAAGAATTAGAATGGATTGTATGAATGAATTAGAATGGATCGTATGAATGAATTAGAATGGATCGTACGAATGAATTATAATGGATCGTACGAATGAATTAGAATGGATATATTCGTGCGAATGAATTAGAATGGATCATACGAATGAGTAAGAATGGATCATACGAATGAAATAGAATGGATTGTACGAATGAATTAGAATGGATCGTACGAATGAATTAGAATAGATTGTTTGAATAAATTCGAATGGATACATTCGTGCGAATGAATTAGAATGGATCGTACGAATGAATTAGACTAGATCATACGAATGAATTAGAATGGATCGTACGAATGAATTAGAATGGATCATATGAATGAATTAGAATGGATCGTATGAATGAATTAGATCCATTCGTATGATCCATTCTATGTTCCATTCTAATTCATTCGTATGATCCATTCTAATTCATTCACACGAATGTATCCATTCTAATTCATTCGTACGATCCATTCTAATTCATTCGTACAATCCATTCTAATTCATTCATACGATCCATTCTAATTCATTCATAAAATCCATTCTAATTCTTTCACACGATCCATTCTAATTTATTCGTACGATCCATTCTAATTCATTCGTACAATCCATTCTATTTCATTCGTACGATCCATTCTTACTCATTCGTACGATCCATTCTAATTAATTCGTACGATCTATTCTAATTCATTTGCATGAATGTATCCATTCTAATTCGTAAGAATGATTCGTACGATCCATTCTAATTCATTCGCACGATCCATTCTTATTCATTCTTACTCATTAGCACGATCCATTCTAATTCATTCGTACAATCCATTCTAATTTATTCGCACGATCCATTCGAATTCACTCATACGATCCATTCTAATTCATTCGTATGATCCATTCTAATTCATTTGTATCCATTCTATTTCGTTTGCACGATCCATTCGAATTCATTCGCACGACCCATTCTAATTCATTCAAACGATCCATTCTAATTCATTCATACAATCCATTCTTACACATTCGTATGATCCATTCTAATTCATTTGCACAAATATATCCATTCTAAATCATTTATACGATCCATTCTAATTCATTCATACGATCCATTCTAATTCATTCGCACAATCTATTCTAATTCATTTGTACGATCCATTCTAATTCATTAGCACGATCCTTTGTAATTCATTCATACTAATTCATTCGTACAATCCATTCTAATTCTTTCACACGATCCATTCTAATTCATTCGCACAATCTATTCTAATTCATTCGAATGGATCATCGTATGAATGAGTAAGAATTAGAATGGATTGTATGAATGAATTAGAATGAATTAGAGTGGATCGTACGAATGAAATAGATCGTATAAATGAATTAGATTGGATCGTGGATACATTCGTGCGAATGAGTTAGAATGGATCGTACGAATAAATTAGAATGTATCATACGAATGAAATAGAATGGATTGTACGAATGAATTAGATTGGATCGTACGAATGAATTAGAATGGATCGTGTGAAAGAATTAGAATGGATTGTATGAATGAATTAGAATGGATCGTATGAATGAATTAGAATAGATCGTACGAATGAATTAGAATGGATCGTACGAATGAATTAGAATGGATCGTACGAATGAATTAGATTGGATACATTCATGCGAATGAATCAGAATGGATCATACAAATGAGTAAAAATGGATCGTACGAATGAAATAGAATGGATCGTAATCTAATTCATTCATACGATCCATTCTAATTCGAATGAATTAGAATGGATCGTATGAATGAGTAAGAATGGATCGTACGAATGAAATATAATGGATTGTACGAATGAATTAGAATGGATCGTACGAATGAATTAGAATGGATCGTATGAATGAATTAGAATGGATACATTCGTGCGAATGAATTAGAATAGATCGTACGAAGGAATTAGAATGGATCGTACGAATGAATTAGAATGGATCGTACGAATGAATTAGAATGGATCGTACGAATGAATTAGAATGGATACATTCGTGCGAATGAATTAGAATGGATCATACGAAAGAATTAGAATGGATCGTACGAATGAATTAGAATGGATCGTACGAATGAATTAGAATGGATCGTACGAATGAATTAGAATGGATACATTCGTGCGAATGAATTAGAATGGATCATACGAAGGAATTAGAATGGATCATATGAATGAATTAGAATGAATCGTACGAATGAATTAGAATGGATCGTATTAATGAATTAGAATGGATCGTGCGAATGAATTAGAATGGATACATTTGTGCGAATGAATTAGAATGGATAGTATGAATGAATTAGATTGGATCTACGATCCATTCTAATTCATTCATACAATCCATTCTATTTCATTCGTACGATCCATTCTTACTCATTCGTACGATCCATTCTAATTCATTCGCACGAATGTATCCATTCTAATTCATTCGTACGATCCATTCTAATTCATTCGTACGATCCATTCTAATTCATTCATATGATCCATTCTAATTCATTCATATAATCCATTCTAATTCTTTCACACGCACGAATACATTCGTATGATCCATTCTTACTCATTCGTACGATCCATTCTAATTCATTCGCACGAATGTATCCATTCTAATTCATTCGTACGATCCATTCCAATTCATTCGTATGATCCATTCTTACTCATTCGTATGATCCATTCTAATTCATTCGCACGAATGTATCCATTCTAATTCATTCATACGATCCATTCTAATTCATTCGTACGATCCATTCTAATTCATTCGTACAATCCATTATATTTTATTCGTACGATCCATTCTTACTTATTCATACGATCCATTCTAATTCATTCGCATTAGAATGGATCGTATGAATGAATTAGATTATGATCCATTCTATTTCATTCATACGATCCATTCTTACTCATTCGTATGATCCATTCTAATTCATTCGCACGAATGTATCCATTCTAATTCATTCGTACGATCCATTCTAATTCATTCGTACGATCCATTCTAATTTATTCGTACGATCCATTCTATTTCATTCATACGATCCATTCTAATTCATTCATATAATCCATTCTAATTCTTTCACACGATCCATTCTAATTCATTCGTACGATCCATTCTAATTCATTCGTACAATCCATTCTATTTCATTCATACGATCCATTCTTACTCATTCGTACGATCCATTCTAATTCATTCGTACGATCTATTCTAATTCATTTGCACGAATGTATCCATTCTAATTCATTCGTACGATCCATTCTAATTCATTCTAATTCATTCGTACGATCCATTATAATTCATTCATACGATCCATTCTTACTCATTCGTATGATCCATTCTAATTCATTCATACGATCCATTCTAATTCATTCATACGATCTATTCTAATTCTTTCACAAGAATGTATCCATTCTAATTCATTCGTACAATCCATTCTATTTCATTCGTACGATCCATTCTTACACATTCGTACGATCTATTCTAATTCATTCGTACATACGATCCATTCTAATTCATTTGCATGAATACATTCGTACGATCCATTCTTACTTATTCGTATGATCCATTCTAATTCATTCGCACGAATGTATCCATTCTAATTCATTCATACGATCCATTCTAATTCATTCGCACAATCCAATCTAATTCATTCGCACGATCAATTCTAATTCATTCATACGATCCATTCTAATTCATTCGTACGATCCATTCTTACTCATTCGTATGATCCATTCTAATTTATTCGCATGAATGTATCCATTCTAATTCATTCGTATCCATTCTAATTCATTCGTACGATCCATTCTAATTCATTCGCACGATCCATTCTAATTCATTCGCATGAATGTATCCATTCTAATTCATTCGTACGATCCATTCTAATTCATTCGCACGATCCATTCGAATTCACTCATACGATCCATTCTAATTCATTCGTACGATCCATTCTAATTCATTCGTAGAATCCATTCTATTTCATTCGTACGATCCATTCTAATTCATTCATACGATCCATTCTAATTCATTCACACGATCCATTCTAATTCTTTCACACGATCCATTCTAATTCATTCATACGATCCATTCTAATTCATTCGTACAATCCATTCTATTTCATTCGTACGATCCATTCTTACTCATTCGTACGATCCATTCTAATTCATTCGCACGAATGTATCTATTATAAATCATTCGTACGATCCATTCTAATTCATTCGTACAATCCAATCTATTTTATTCGTACGATCCATTCTTACTCATTCGTACGATCTATTCTAATTCATTCGCACGATGAATTAGAATTGATCGTGGGAATGAATTAGAATGGATCGTATGAATGAATTAGAATGGATCATACGAAAGAATTAGAATGGATCGTACGAATGAATTAGAATAGATTGTGCGAATGAATTAGAATAAATCGTATGTAATGAATTAGAATGGAACGTACGAATGATTTAGAATAGATTGTGCGAATGAATTAGAATGGATCGTACGAATGAATTAGAATGGATAAATTCGTGCGAATGAATTAGAATAGATTGTACGAATGAATTAGAATGGATCGTACGAATGAATTAGAATGGATACATTCGTGCGAATGAATTAGAATGGATCATACGAATGAGTAAGAATGGATCATACGAATGAAATAGAATGGATTGTACGAATGAATTAGAATGGATCGTACGAATGAATTAGAATGGATACATTCGTGCGAATGAATTAGAATGGATCGTACGAATGAGTAAGAATGGATCGTACGAATGAAATAGAATGGATTGTACGAATGAATTAGAATGGATCGTAGGAATGAATTAGAATGGATCGTGTGAAAGAATTAGAATGGATCGTATGAATGAATTAGAAAGGATCGTATGAATGAATTAGAATGGATCGTACGAATGAATTAGAATGGTTCGTACGAATGAATTAGAATGGATACATTCGTGCGAATGAATTAGAATGGATCATACGAATGAGTAAGAAAGGATTGTACGAATGAAATAGAATGGATTGTACGAATGAATTAGAATGGAATTAGAATGGATCGTACGAAGGAATTAGAATGGATACATTCGTGCAAATGAATTAGAATGTATCATACGAATGAGTAAGAATGATTCGTACGAAGGAATTAGAAAGGATCGTACGAAGGAATTAGAATGGATACATTCGTGCGAATGAATTCGAATAGATCGTGCGAATGAAATTGAATGGATACAAATGAATTAGAATGGATCATACGAATGAATTAGAATGGATCGTATGAGTGAATTCGAATGGATCGTGCGAATAAATTAGAATGGATCATACGAATGCATTAGAATGGATCGTACGAATGAATTAGAATAGATCGTACGAATAAATTAGAATGGATCGTACGAATGAATTAGAATAGATCGTACGAATGAGTAAGAATGGATCGTACGAATGAAATAGAATCGATTGTACGAATGAATTAGAATGGATCGTACGAATGAATTAGAATGGATCGTGTGAAAGAATTAGAATGGATCGTGCGAATGAAATAGAATGGATTATACGAATGAATTAGAGTGGATCGTGCTAATGAGTAAGAATGGATCGTACGAATGAAATAGAATGGAATGGATTGTACGAATGAATTAGAATGGATTGTACGAATGAATTAAAATGGATCGTGTGAAAGAATTAGAATGGATTGTATGAATGAATTAGAATGGATCGTATGAATGAATTAGAGATCCATTCTAATTCATTCGTACGATCTATTCTAATTCATTCGTACGATCCATTCTAATTCATTCATACGATCCAATCTAATTCATTCATACGATCCATTCTAATTCATTCGTATGTATCCATTCTAATTCATTCATACGATCCATTCTAATTCATTCGTACGATCCATTCTAATTCATTCGCATGATCCATTCTAATTCATTAATACGATCCGTTCTAATTCATTCGTACGACGCACGATCCATTCTAATTCATTCGTACGATCCATTCAAATTCATTCGCACGATCCATTCTAATTCATTCGCACGAATGAATTAGAATGGATAAATTCGTGCAAATGAATCGTATTAATGAATTAGAATGGATCGTGCGAATGAGTAAGAATGGATCATACGAATGAGTATTAACGAATGAGTAAGAATGGATCGTACGAATGAAATAGAATGGATCGTACGAATGAATTAGAATGGATCATACGAATAAATTAGAATGGATCGTATGAATGAATTAGAATGAATCGTGTGAAAGAATTAGAATGGATTGAATTAGAATGGATCGTACGAATGAGTAAGAATGGATCGTACGAATGAAATAGAATGGATTGTACGAATGAATTAGAATGGATCGTACGAATGAATTAGAATGGATCGTGTGAAAGAATTAGAATGGATTGTATGAATGAATTAGAATGGATCGTATGAATGAATTAGAAGGGATCGTACGAATGAATTATAATGGATCGTACGAATGAATTAGAATGGATATATTCGTGCGAATGAATTAGAATGGATCATACGAATGAGTAAGAATGGATCATACGAATGAAATAGAATGGATTGTACGAATGAATTAGAATGGATCGTACGAATGAATTAGAATGGATACATTCGTGCGAATGAATTAGAATGGATCATACGAATGAGTAAGAATGGATCGTACGAATGAAATAGAATGGATTGTACGAATGAATTAGCATGGATCGTACGAATGAATTAGAATGGATACATTCGTGCGAATGAATTAGAATGGATCGTACGAATGAGTAAGAATGGATCGTACGAATGAAATAGAATGGATTGTACGAATGAATTAGAATGGATCGTAGGAATGAATTAGAATGGATCGTGTGAAAGAATTAGAATGGATCGTATGAATGAATTAGAAAGGATCGTATGAATGAATTAGAATGGATCGTACGAATGAATTAGAATGGTTCGTACGAATGAATTAGAATGGATACATTCGTGCGAATGAATTAGAATGGATCATACGAATGAGTAAGAATGGATTGTACGAATGAAATAGAATGGATTGTACGAATGAATTAGAATGGAATTAGAATGGATCGTACGAAAAAATTACAATGGATACATTCGTGCAAATGAATTAGAATGTATCATACGAATGAGTAAGAATGATTCGTACGAAGGAATTAGAAAGGATCGTACGAAGGAATTAGAATGGATACATTCGTGCGAATGAATTCGAATAGATCGTGCGAATGAAATAGAATGGATACAAATGAATTAGAATGGATCATACGAATGAATTAGAATGGATCGTATGAGTGAATTCGAATGGATCGTGCGAATAAATTAGAATGGATCATACGAATGAATTAGAATGGATCGTACGAATGAATTAGAATAGATCGTACGAATAAATTAGAATGGATCGTACGAATGAATTAGAATAGATCGTACGAATGAGTAAGAATGGATCGTACGAATGAAATAGAATCGATTGTACGAATGAATTAGAATGGATCGTACGAATGAATTAGAATGGATCGTGTGAAAGAATTAGAATGGATCGTGCGAATGAAATAGAATGGATTATGCGAATGAATTAGAGTGGATCGTGCTAATGAGTAAGAATGGATCGTACGAATGAAATAGAATGGAATGGATTGTATGAATGAATTAGAATGGATTGTACTAATGAATTAAAATGGATCGTGTGAAATAATTAGAATGGATTGTATGAATGAATTAGAATGGATCGTATGAATGAATTAGAGATCCATTCTAATTCATTTGTACGATCTATTCTAATTCATTCGTACGATCCATTCTAATTCATTCATACGATCCAATCTAATTCATTCATACGATCCATTCTAATTCATTCGTATGTATCCATTCTAATTCATTCATACGATCCATTCTAATTCATTCGTACGATCCATTCTAATTCATTCGCACGATCCATTCTAATTCATTAATACGATCCGTTCTAATTCATTCGTACGACGCACGATCCATTCTAATTCATTCGTACGATCCATTCAAATTCATTCGCACGATCCATTCTAATTCATTCGCACGAATGAATTAGAATGGATAAATTCGTGCAAATGAATCGTATTAATGAATTAGAATGGATCGTGCGAATGAGTAAGAATGGATCATGCGAATGAGTATTAACGAATGAGTAAGAATGGATCGTACGAATGAAATAGAATGGATCGTACGAATGAATTAGAATGGATCATACGAATAAATTAGAATGGATCGTATGAATGAATTAGAATGAATCGTGTGAAAGAATTAGAATGGATTGAATTAGAATGGATCGTACGAATGAGTAAGAATGGATCGTACGAATGAAATAGAATGGATTGTACGAATGAATTAGAATGGATCGTACGAATGAATTAGAATGGATCGTGTGAAAGAATTAGAATGGATTGTATGAATGAATTAGAATGGATCGTATGAATGAATTAGAAGGGATCGTACGAATGAATTATAATGGATCGTACGAATGAATTAGAATGGATATATTCGTGCGAATGAATTAGAATGGATCATACGAATGAGTAAGAATGGATCATACGAATGAAATAGAATGGATTGTACGAATGAATTAGAATGGATCGTACAAATGAATTAGAATAGATTGTATGAATAAATTAGAATGGATACATTCGTGCGAATGAATTAGAATGGATCGTACGAATGAATTAGAATAGATCATACGAATGAATTAGAATGGATCGTACGAATGAATTAGAATGGATCGTATGAATAAATTAGAATGGATCGTATGAATGAATTAGATCCATTCGTATGATCCATTCTATGATCCATTCTAATTCATTCGTATGATCCATTCTAATTCATTCGCACGAATGTATCCATTCTAATTCATTCGTACGATCCATTCTAATTCATTCGTACAATCCATTCTAATTCATTCATACGATCCATTCTAATTCATTCATACGATCCATTCTAATTCATTCATACAATCCATTCTAATTCTTTCACACGATTCATTCTAATTCATTCGTACGATCCATTCTAATTCATTCGTACAATCCATTCTATTTCATTCGTACGATCCATTCTTACTCATTCGTACGATCCATTCTAATTAATTCGTACGATCTATTCTAATTCATTTGCACGAATGTATCCATTCTAATTCGTAAGAATGATTCGTACGATCTATTCTAATTCATTTGCACGAATTCACTCATACGATCCATTCTAATTCATTTGTATGATCCATTCTAATTCATTTGTATCCATTCTATTTCGTTCGCACGATCCATTCGAATTCATTCGCACGATCCATTCTGATTTATTCATACGATCCATTCTAATTCATTCATACAATCCATTCTTACTCATTCGTATGATCCATTCTAATTCATTTGCACAAATATATCCATTCTAATTCATTCATACGATCCATTCTAATTCATTCGCACAATCTATTCTAATTCATTCGTACGATCTATTCTAATTCATTAGCACGATCCTTTCTAATTCATTCATACTAATTCATTCATACTAATTCATTCATACTAATTCATTCATACAATCCATTCTAATTCTTTCACACGATCCATTCTAATTCATTCGTACAATCTATTCTAATTCATTCGAATGGATCATCGTATGAATGAGTAAGAGTTAGAATGGATTGTATAAATGAATTAGAATGAATTAGAGTGGATCGTACGAATGAAATAGATCGTATGACTGAATTTGATTGGATCGTGGATACATTCATGCGAATGAATTAGAATGGATCGTTCGAATAAATTAGAATGTATCATACGAATGAAATAGAATGGATTGTACGAATGAATTAGAATGGATCGTACGAATGAATTAGAATGGATCGTGTGAAAGAATTAGAATGGATTGTATGAATGAATTAGAATGGATCGTATGAATCAATTAGAATGGATACATTCGTGCGAATGAATTAGAATGGATCGTACGAATGAAATAGAATGGATCGTACGAATGAGTAAGAATGGATCGTACAAATGAAATAGAATGGATCGTACGAATGAATTAGAATGGATACATTCGTGCGAATGAATTAGAATGGATCGTACGAATGAATTAGAATGGATCGTATGAATGAATTAGAATGGATCGTACGAATGAATTAGAATGGATCGTACGAATGAATTAGAATGGATCGTACGAATGAATTAGAATGGATTGTACGAATGAAATAGAATGGATCGTACGAATGAATTAGAATGGATCGTACGAATGAAATAGAATGGATTGTACGAATGAATTAGAATGGATCGTACGAATGAATTAGAATGGATCGTACGAATGAATTAGAATGGACCGTATGAATGAATTAGAATGGATCGTACGAATGAATTAGAATGGATTGTATGAATGAATTAGAATGGATCGTATGAATGAATTAGAATGAATCATGCGAATTAATTTGAATGGATCGTGCGAATGAAATAGAATGGATACAAATGAATTAGAATGGATCATACGAATGAATTAGAATGGATCGTATGAGTGAATTCGAATGGATCGTGCGAATGAATTAGAATGGATCGTACGAATGAATTAGAATGCATACATTCATGCGAATGAATTAGAATGGATCGTGCGAATGAATTAGAATGGATCGTACGAATGAATTAGAATGGATACGAATGAATTAGAATGGATACATTCATGCGAATGAATTAGAATGGATCATACGAATGAGTAAGAATGGATCATACGAATGAATTAGAATGGATCGTATGAATGAATTAGAATTGATCGTGCGAATGAATTAGAATGGATTGTGTGAATGAATTAGAATGGATCATACGAATGAATTAGAATGGATACATTTGTGCGAATGAATTAGAATGGATCATAAGAATGAGTAAGAATGGATCGTACGAATGTATTCATGCAAATGAATTAGAATGGATCGTATGTACGAATGAATTAGAATAGATCGTACGAATGTTTAAGAATGGATCGTACGAATGAAATAGAATCGATTGTACGAATGATTTAGAATGGATACATTCTTGTGAAAGAATTAGAATAGATCGTATGAATGAATTAGAATGGATCGAATGAATTAGAATGGATCAAACGAATGAGAAAGAATGGATCGTATGAATGAATTAGAATGGATCGTACGAATGAATTAGAATGAATTAGAATGGATCGTACGAATGAATTAGAATGGATACATTCGTGCAAATGAATTAGAATAGATCGTACGAATGAATTAGAATGGATCGTACGAATGAGTAAGAATGGATCGTACGAACGAAATAGAATGGATTGTACGAATGAATTTGAATGGATCATACGAATGAATTAGAATGGATCGTGTGAAAGAATTAGAATGGATTATATGAATGAATTAGAATGGATTGTACGAATGAATTAGAATGGATCGTACGAATGAATTAGAATGGATACATTCGTGCGAATGAATTAGAATGGATCATACGAATGAGTAAGAATGGATCGTACGAATGAAATAGAATGGATCGTAATCTAATTCATTCATACGATCCATTCTAATGCGAATTAATTAGAATGGATCGTACGAATGAAATATAATGGATTATACGAATGAATTAGAATGGATCGTACGAATGAATTAGAATGGATCGTATGAATGAATTAGAATGGATACATTCGTGCGAATGAATTAGAATGTATCGTACGAATGAGTAAGAATGGATCGTACGAATGAATTGGAATGGATCGTACGAATGAATTAGAATGGATACATTCGTGCGAATGAATTAGAATGGATCGTACGAATGAGTAAGAATGGATCGTACGAATGTATTTGTGCCTGTGAAAGAATTAGAATGGATTGTATGAATGAATTAGAATGGATCGTATGAATGAATTAGAATGGATCGTACGAATGAATTAGAATGGATACATTCGTGCGAATAAATTAGAATGGATCGTACGAATGAGTAAGAATGGATCGTACGAATGAAATAGAATGGATTGTATGATTGAATTAGAATGGATCGTAGATCCAATCTAATTCATTCATACGATCCATTCTAATTCATTTGCACAAACGTATCCATTCTAATTCATTCGTACGATCCATTCTAATTCATTCGCACGATCCATTCTAATTCATTCATACGATCCATTCTAATTCATTCGTACGATTCATTCTAATTCATTTGTACGATCCATTCTAATTCATTCGTATGATCCATTCTAATTCATTCGCACGAATGTATCCATTCTAATTCATTTGTACGATCCATTCTAATTCATTCGCACAATCTATTGTAATTCATTCGTACGATCCATTCTAATTCATTCGTACGATCTATTCTAATTCATTCGTACGATCTATTCTAATTCATTCGCATGAATGAATCCATTCTAATTCATTCATACAATCTATTCTAATTCATTCGTACGATCCATTCTAATTCATTCGTACAATCCATTATATTTCATTCGTACGATCTATTCTTACTCATTCGTATGATCCATTCTAATTCATTCGCACGAATGTATCCATTCTAATTCATTCGTACGATCCATTCTAGTTCATTCGTACGATCCATTCTAATTAATTCGTACAATCCATTATATTTCCTTTGTACGATCCATTCTTACTCATTCGTATGATCCATTCTAATTCATTCGCACGAATGTATCCATTCTAATTCATTCGTACGATCCATTCTAATTCATTCGTACGATCCATTCTAATTCATTCGTACGATCCATTCTAATTCATTCGCACGATCCATTCTAATTCATTCATACGATTGTATCTATTCTAATTCATTCATACGATCCATTCAATATTATTCACACGATCCATTCTAATTCATTATCACAAATGAATCCATTCTAATTTATTCGTACAATCCATTCTATTTCATTCATACGATCCATTCTTACTCATTCGTACGATCCATTCTAAGTCATTCGGATGAATGTATCCATTCTAATTCATTCGTGCGATCCATTCTAATTCATTCGCACAATCTATTCTAATTTATTCATTTGTACAATCTATTCTAATTCATTCGTACGATCCATTCTAATTCACTAGCACGATCGTACGAATTAATTAGAATGGTTCGTGCGAATGAATTAGAATAGATTGTGCAAATGAATTAGAATGGATCATACGAATGAATTAGAATGGATCGTGCGAATGAATTAGAATAGATTGTGCGAATGAATTATAATATGAATGAAATAGAATAGATTGTACGAATGAATTAGAATGGATCGTATGAATGAATTAGAATAGATTGTATGAATGAATTAGAATAGATACATTCGTACGAATGAATTAGAATGGATCGTACGAATGAATTAGAATAGATCGTACGAATGAATTAGAATGGATCATACGAATGAATTAGAATAGATCGTGCGAAGGAATTAGAATGGATCGTACGAAGGAATTAGAATGGATCGTACGAATGAATTAGAATGCATACATTCGTGCGAAAGAATTAGAATAGATCGTATGAATGAATTAGAATGGATCGTACGAATGAATTAGAATGGATACATTCGTGCGAATGAATTAGAATGGATCATACGAATGAGTAAGAATGGATCGTATGAATGAATTAGAATGCATCGTTAGAATGGATCATATGAATGAAATAGAATGGATCGTACGAATGAAATAGAATGGATTGTATGAATGAATTAGAATGGATCGTATGAATGAATTAGAATGGATACATACGAATGAATTAGAATGGATCGTATGAATAAATTAGATTGGATCGTATGAATGAATTAGAATGGATCGTGCGTCTTACGAATGAATTAGAATGGATCGTATTAATGAATTAGAATGGATCGTGCGAATGAATTAGAATGGATCGTACGAATGAATTAGAATGGATCGTTTGAATGAATTAGAATGGATACATACGAATGAATTAGAATGGATCGTATGAATGAATTAGATTGGATCGTATGAATGAATTAGAATGGATACATTCGCACGATCGTGGATGAATTAGAATGGATCGTACGAATGAATTAGCATGGATCGTGCTAATGAATTAGAATGGAACAGACAAATGAATTAGAATGGATCGTGTGAAAGAATTAGAATGGATCATATGAATGAATTAGAATGAATTCGTACGATCCATTCTAATTCATTCGCACGATCCATTCTAATTCATTCATACGATCCATTCTAATTCATTCATACGATCCATTCTAATTCTTTCACACGATGCATTCTAATTCATTCGTACGATCCATTCTAATTCATTCGTACAATCCATTCTATTTCATTCGTACGATCCATTCTTACTCATTCGTATGATCCATTCTAATTCATTCGCACGAATGTATCCATTCTAATTCATTCGTACGAACCATTCTAATTCACTCGTACGATCTATTCTAATTCATTCGCACGATCCATTCTAATTCATTCATACGATCCATTCTAATTCATTCGTACGATCCATTCTAATTCATTCGCACGATCCATTCTACGCACGAATGTATCCATTCTAATTCATTCGCACGAATGTATCCATTCTAATTCATTCGTACGATCCATTCTAATTCATTCGTACGATCCATTCTAATTCATTCATACGATCCATTCTAATTCATTCACATGATCCATTCTAATTCATTCGTACGATCCATTCTACGCTCGAATGTATCCATTCTAATTCATTCGCACAATCTATTCTAATTCATTCGTACGATCCATTCCAATTTATTCGTATGATCCATTCTAATTCATTCATACAATCCATTCTAATTCATTCATACGATCCATTCTAATTCATTCGTATGATCTATTCTAATTCCTTCATACGATCCATTCTATTTCATTCGTATGATCCATTCTTACTCATTCGTATGATCCATTCTAATTCATTCGCACGAATGTATCCATTCTAATTCATTCGTACGATCCATTTTAATTCATTCGTACGATCCATTCTAATTCATTCGCACGATCCATTCTAATTCATTTGCACGAATGTATCCATTCTAATTCCTTCGTTCGATCCATTTTAATTCATTCATACGATCTATTCTAATTTATTCATACAATCCATTCTAATTCATTCGTACGATCCATTCTAATTCATTTGTATGATCCATTCTAATTCATTCATACGATCCATTCTAATTCATTCATACAATCCATTCTAATTCTTTCACACGATCCATTCTAATTCATTCGTACGATCCATTCTAATTCATTCGTACAATCCATTCTATTTCATTCGTACGATGCATTCTTACTCATTCATACGATCCATTCTAATTCATTCATACGATCCATTCTAATTCATTTGCACGAATGTATCCATTCTAATTCCTTCGTTCGATCCATTTTAATTCATTCATACGATCTATTCTAATTCATTCATACAATCCATTCTAATTCATTCGTACGATCCATTCTAATTCATTTGTATGATCCATTCTAATTCATTCATACGATCCATTCTAATTCATTCATACAATCCATTCTAATTCTTTCAGACGATCCATTCTAATTCATTCGTACGATCCATTCTAATTCATTCGTACAATCCATTCTATTTCATTCGTACGATCCATTCTTACTCAATCGTATGATCCATTCTAATTCATTCGCACGAATGTATCGATTCGTACGATCCATTCTAATTCATTCGCACGATCCATTCTAATTCATTCGTACGATCCATTTTAATTCCTTCGTACGAATGAATTAGAATGGATTGTATGAATGAATTTGAATAGATCTTATGAATGAATTATAATGGATCGTACGAAGGAATTAGAATGGATACATTCGTGCGAATGAATTAGAATGGATCGTGCGAATGAATTAGAATGGATCATACGAATGAATTAGAATGGATCGTACGAATGAATTAGAATGGATCGTACGAATGAATTAGAATGGATACATTCGTGCGAATGAATTAGAATGGATTGTACGAATGAGTAAGAATGGATCGTACGAATGAAATAGAATGGATTGTACGAATAAATTAGAATGGATCGTACGAATGAATTAGAATGGATATATTCGTGCGAATGAAAATTCATTCGTACGATCCATTCTAATTCATAAGTACGATCCATTCTATTTCATTCGTACGATCCATTCTAATTCATTCGTACAATCCATTCTAATTCATTCGCACGATCCATTCGAATTCACTCATACGCTCCATTCTAATTTATTCATATGATCCATTCTAATTCATTTGTATCCATTCTATTTCATTCGGACGATCCATTCGAATTCATTCGCACGATCCATTTGAATTCATTCATAAGATCCATTCTAATTCATTCACACGATATATTCTAATTCATTCGTACGATCCATTCTAAGTCATTCGTACAATCCATTCTACTTCATTCGTACGATCCATTCTTACTCATTCGTACGATCCATTCTAATTCATTCGTACGATCCATTCTAATTCATTCGTACGATCCAATCTAATTCATTCGTACAATCCATTCTATTTCATTCGTACGATCCATTCTTACTCATTCGTATGATCCATTCTAATTCATTCGCACGAATGTATCTATTCTAATTTATTCGCACGATCCATTCCAATTCATTCGTATGATCCATTCTAATTCATTCGCACGAATGTATCCATTCTAATTCATTCGTACGAACCATACTAATTCATTCGTATGATCCATTCTATTTCATTCGCACGATCCATTCTAATTCATTCGCACGATCCATTCTAATTCATTCGCACGATCCATTCTAATTCATTCGTATGATCCATTCTAATTCATTCGTACAATCCATTCTATTTCATTCATACGATCCATTCTTATTCATTCGTACGATCCATTCTAATTCATTCGCACAAATGTATCCATTCTAATTCATTCGTACGATCCATTCTAATTCATTCGTACGATCCATTCTAATTCATTCGTATGATCCATTCTAATTCATTCGCACAAATGTATCCATTCTAATTCATTCGTACGATCCATTCTAATTCCTTCGTACGATCCATTCTATTTCATTCGTATGATCCATTCTAATTCATTCGCACGATCCATTCTAATTCATTCGCACGATCCATTCTAATTCATTCATACGATCCAATCTAATTCATTCATACGATCCATTCTAATTCTTTCGCACGAATGTATCCATTCTAATTCATTCGTACGATCCATTCTAATTCATTAGCATGAAAAAATACGATCCACTCTAATTCATTCATACAATCCATTCTAATTCTTTTACACGATCCATTCTAATTCATTCGTACGATCCATTCTAATTCATTCGTACAATCCATTCTAATTCATTCGCACGATCCAATTTAATTCATTCGTACAATCCATTCCATTCTAATTCATTCGTACGATCCATTCTAATTCATTCGCACGATCCATTCTAATTCATTCGCACAATCTATTCTAATTCATTCATTACGATCCATTCTAATTCATTCGTACGATCCATTCTGATTAATGAATTAGAATGGATTGTACGAATGAATTAGAATGGATCATATGAATGAATTAGAATGGATTGTGCGAACGAATTAGAATGGATCGTACGAATGAATTAGAATGGAGACATTCGTGTGAATGGATTAGAATGGATCGTATAAATGAATTAGAATGGAAATTAGAATGGATCGTACGAATGAATTAGATTGGATCGTGTGAAAGAATTAGAATGTACTGTATGAATGAATTAGAATGGATCGTATGAATGAATTAGAATGGATCGTGCGAATGAATTAGAATGGATTGTACGAATGAATTAGAATAGATTGTGCGAATGAATTAGAATGGATCGTACGAATGAATTAGAATGGATACATTCGTGCGAATGAATTAGAATGGATCATACGAATGAGTAAAAATGGATCGTACGAATGTATTCGTGCAAATGAATTAGAATGGATCGTATGTACGAATGAATTAGAATGGATCGTACGAATGAGTAAGTATGGATCGTACGAATGAAATAGAATGGATTGTACGAATGAATTAGAATCGATCGTACGAATGAATTAGAATGGATCTGGATCGTACGAATGAAATAGAATGGATACATTCGTGCGAGTCAATTAGAATGGATCGTGCGAATGAATTAGAATGGATTGTACGAATGAATTAGAATGGATCGTATAAATGAATTAGAATGGATCGTGTATCCATTCTAATTCATTCGTACGATCGATTCTAATTCATAAGTACGATCCATTCTAATTCATTCGCACGATCCATTCTAATTCATTCATACGATCCAATCTAATTCATTCACACGATCCATTCTAATTCATTCGTACGATCCATTCTAATTCATTCGTACGTTACATTCTAATTCATTACGTACGTATGAATTAAAATGGATACATTCATAGGAATGAATAGAATGGATCGTATGAATGAATTAGAATGGATACATTCGTCCGAATGAATTAGAATGGATCATACGAATGAGTAAGAATGGATCGTACGAACGAAATAGAATGGATTGTACGAATGAATTAGAATGGATCGTACGAATGAATTAGAATGGATCATACGAATGAGTAAGAATGGATCGTACGAATGAAATAGAATTGATTGTACGAATGAATTAGAATGGATCGTACGAATGAATTAGAATGGATCGTGTGAAAGAATTAGAATGGATTGTATGTACGATCCATTCTAATTCATTCGTACGATCCATTCTAATTCCTTCGTACGATCCATTCTAATTCTTTCGTACGATACATTCTAATTCATTCGTATGATCCATTCTAATTCATTCGTACGATCCATTCTAATTTATTTGCCATACGATCCATTCTAATTCATTCGCACGAATGTATCCATTCTAATTCATTCATACATCCATTCTAATTCATTCGCACGAATGTATCCATTCTAATTCATTCGTACGATCCATTCTAATTCATTCGCACAATCTATTCTAATTCATTCATACGATCCATTCTAAGTCATTTGGACGAATATATCCATGCTATTTCATTCGTACGCGTACGAATGAATTAGAATGGATACATTCGTACGAAGGAATTAGAATGGATCGTACGAATGAATTAAAATGGATACATTCGTGCGAATGAATTAGATTGGATCGTATGAATGAATTAGAATGGATCGTGCGAATGAATTAGAATGGATCATACGAATGAATTAAATTGGATCGTACGAATGAATTAGAATGGATTGTATGAATGAACTAGAATGGATCGTGCGAACGAATTAGAATGGATCGTACGAATGAATTAGAATGGATACATTCGTATGAAAGAATTAGAATAGATCGTATGAATGAATTAGAATGGATCGTATGAATGAATTAGAATGGATTGTATTTATGAATTAGAATGGATCATACGAATGAATTAGAATAGATACACGATCCGTTCTAATTCATTCATACGATCCATTTTAATTCATTCGTACAATCCATTCTAATTCATTCGCACGATCCATTCTAATTCATTCGCACGAATGTATCCATTGTAATTCATTATGTACGATCCATTCTAATTCATTAGCACGAAAAAACACGATCCACTCTAATTCATTCGTACGATCCATTCTAGTTCATTCATACGATCCATTCTAATTCATTCGTACGATCCATTCTAATTCATGGATCGTACGGAATGAATTAGAATGGATCGTAATAATGAATTAGAATGGATACATTCATGCGAATGGATTAGAATGGATCATACGAATGAGTAAGAATGGATCGTACAAATGAAATAAAATGGATTGTACGAATGAATTAGAATGGATCGTGCTAATGAATTAGAATTGATCGTGCGAATGAATTAGAATGGATCGTACGAATGAATTAGAATGGATACATTCGTGCGAATGAATTAGAATGGATTGTATGAATGAATTAGATTGGATCGTATTAATGAATTAGAATGGATCGTATGAATGAATTAGAATGGATCGTACAAAGGAATTAGAATGGATACATTCGTGCGAATGAATTAGAATGGATCGTATGAATGAATTAGATTGGATCGTATGAATGAATTAGAATGGATCGTATGAATGATTTAGATTGGATCGTATGAATGAATTAGAATGGATCGTGCATCGTACGATTGAATTAGAATGGATCGTATTAATGAATTAGAATAGATCATGCGAATGAATTAGAATGGATCGTACGAATGAATTAGAATGGATCGTATGAATGAAATAGATTGGATCGTATGAATGAAATAGAGTGGATCGTACGAAGGAATTAGAATGGATCATACGAAGGAATTAGAATGGATCGTACGAATGAATTTGAATGGATCGTGCGAATGAATTAGAATGGATCATGCGAATGAATTAGAATGGATACATTCGTGCGAATGAATTAGAATGGATCGTATGAATGAATTAGAGTGGATACATTCGTACGAATGAATTAGAATGGATCGTACGAATGAATTAGAATGGATACATTCGTGCGAATGAATTAGAATGGAACGTATGAATGAATTAGAATGGATCGTATGAGTGAATTCGAATGGATCGTATGAATGAATTAGATTGGATCGTATGAATAAATTAGAATGGATCGTGCGTCGTACAAATAAATTAGAAAAGATCATATTAATGAATTAGAATGGATCGTGCGAATGAATTAGAATGGATCTTATGAAGGAATTAGAATGGATCGTATGAATGAATTAGAATGGATCGTACGAATGAATTAGATTGGATCGTATGAGTAAGAATGAATTAGAATGGATCGTACGAATGAATTAGAATGGATCGTGCGAATGAATTAGAATGGATCGTACGAATGAGTAAAAATGGATCGTACGAATGAATTAGAATGGACCGTACGAATGAATTAGAATGGATCGTACGAATGAATTAGAATGGATCGTACGAATAAATTAGAATGGATTGTACAAATGAAATAGAATGGATTGTACGAATGAATTAGAATGGATCGTACAAATGAAATAGAATGGATTGTACGAATGAATTAGAATGGATTGTACGAATGAATTAGAATGGATCGTACGAATGAATTAGAATGGATACATTCGTGCGAATGAATTAGAATGGATCATACGAATGAGTAAGAATGGATCGTACGAATGAAATAGAATGGATTGTATGAATGAATTAGAATTGATCGTACTAATGAATTAGAATGGATCCTACGAATGAATTAGAATGGATACATTTGTGCGAATGAATTAGAATGGATACATTCGTGCGAAAGAATTAGAATCGATCGTATGAATGAATTAGAATGGATCGTATGAATGAATTAGAATGAATCGTGCGAATGAATTAGAATGGATCGTACGAATGAATTAGAATGGATCGTGCTAATGAATTAGAATTAATCGTATGAATGAATTAGAATGGATCGTATGAATGAATTAGAATGGATCATACAAAGGAATTAGAATGGATCGTACGAATGAATTAGAATAGATTGTGCGAATGAATTAGAATGGATCGTACGTAATGAATTAGAAGGGAACGTACGAATGAATTAGAATAGATTGTGCGAATGAATTAGAATGGATCGTACGAATGAATTAGAATGGATAAATTCGTCCGAATGAATTAGAATGGATTGTACGAATGAATTAGAATGGATCGTACGAATGAATTAGAATAGATACATTCGTGCGAATGAATTAGAATGGATCATACGAATGAGTAAGAATGGATCGTACGAATGAAATAGAATGGATTGTACGAATGAATTAGAAGGGATCGTACGAATGAATTCGAATGGATCGTACGAATGAGTAAGAATGGATCGTACGAATGAAATAGAATGGATTGTACGAATGAATTAGAATGGATCGTACGAATGAATTAGAATGGATCGTGTGAAAGAATTAGAATGGATCGTATGAATGAATTAGAATAGATCGTATGAATGAATTAGAATGGATCGTACGAATGAATTAGAATGGATCGTACAAATGAATTATAATGGATACATTCGTGTGAATGAATTAGAATGGATTGTACGAATGAAATAGAATGGATTGTACGAATGAATTAGAATGGATTGTGCGAATGAATTAGAATGGATCGTACGCACGAATGTATCCATTCTAATTCATTCGCACGAATGTATCCATTCTAATTCATTCGTACGATCCATTCTAATTTATTCGCACAATCTATTCTAATTTATTCACACGATCCATTCTAATTCATTCGTATGATCCATTCTAATTCATTCGCACAATCTATTCTAATTCATTCGCACAAACCATTCTAATTAATTCGTACGATCGTGCTAGTGAATTAGAATGGATCGTACGAATGAATTAGAATAGATCGTACGAATGAATTAGAATAGATTGTGCGAATGAATTAGAATGGATCATACGAATGAATTAGAATAGATACATTCGTGCGAATGAATTAGAATGGATCGTACGAATGAGTAAGAATGGATCGTACGAATGAAATAGAATTGATTGTACGAATGAATTATAATGGATTCATTCATGCGAATGAATTAGAATGGATCGTGCGAATGAATTAGAATGGATCGTATGAATGAATTAGAATGGATACATTCGTATGAATGAATTAGAATGGATCGTGCGAATGAATTAGAATGGATCGTACGAATGAATTAGAATGGATCGTATGAATGAATTAGAATAGATCGTACGAATAAATAAGAATGGATCGTACGAATGAATTAGAATGGATACATTCGTGTGAATGAATTAGAATGGATCGTATGAATGAATTAGATTGGATCGTATTAATGAATTAGAATGGGTCGTATGAATGAATTAGAATGGATCATGCTAATGAGTAAGAATGGATCGTATTCTAATTCATTCGTACGATCCATTCTAATTCATAAGTACGATCCATTCTAATTCATTCATACGATCCATTCTAATTCATTCGCACAAATGTATCCATTCTAATTCATTCGTACGATCCATTCTAATTCATTCACACGAATGTATCCATTCTAATTCCTTCGTACGATCCATTCTAATTCATTCATACAATCTATTCTAATTCATTCGCACAATCTATTCTAATTCATTCGCACGATCCATTCTAATTCATTCGTACGATCCACTCTAATTCATTCGTACGATCTATTCTAATTCATTCGTACGATCCATTCTAATTCATTCATACGATCCAATCTAATTCATTCATACGATCCATTCTAATTCATTCGCACGAATGTATCCAATTAGAATGAATGAATTAGAATGGATCGTGCGAATGAATTAGAATGGATCGTGCGAATAAATTAGAATAGATCGTACGAATGAATTAGAATGGATCATTCGAATGAATTAGAATGGATACATTCGTGCGAATGAATTAGAATGGATCATACGATTGAGTAAGAGGAATGGATCGTACGAATGAAATAGAATGGATTGTATGAATGAATTAGAATGGATCATACGAATGAATTAGAATGGATACATTCGTGCGAATGAATTAGAATGGATCATACGAATGAGTAAGAATGGATCGTATGAATGAAATAGAATGGATTGTACGAATGAATTAGAATGGATCGTACGAATGAAATAGAATGGATCGTGTGAAAGAATTAGAATGGATTGTATGAATGAATTAAAATGGATCGTATGAATGAATTAGAATGGATCGTACGAATGAATTAGAATGGATCGTACGAATGAATTAGAAAGGATACATTCGTGCGAATGAATTAGAATGGATCATACGAATGAGTAAGAATGGATCGTACGAATGAAATAGAATAGATTGTACGAGTGAATTAGAATGGATTGAATTAGAATGAATCGTACGAATGAATTAGAATGGATCGTATGAATGAATTAGAATGGATCGTACGAAGGAATTAGAATGGATCGTACGAAGGAATTAGAATGGATCACGATCCATTCTAATTCATTCATACGAATGAATTAGAATTGATCGTATTAATGAATTAGAATGGATCGTACGAATGAAGTAGAATGGATACATTTGTGCGAATAAATTAGAATGGATCGTACGAATGAATTAGAATAGATCGTACTTATGAATTAGAATGGATCACACGCGTATGATCCATTCTTATTCATTCGTATGATCCATTCTAATTCCTTCGTACGAATGAATTAGAATGGATCGTATGAATGAATTAGAATGGATCGTACGAATGAATTAGAATGGATCGTGTGAAAAAATTAGACTGGATTGTACGAATGAATTAGAATGGATCGTGCTAATGAATTAGAATGGATCGTACGAATGAATTAGAATGGATCGTGCGAATGAATTAGAATGGATCGTACGAATGAATTAGAATGGATCGTACGAATGAATTAGAATGGATATATTCGTGCGAATGAATTAGAATGGATCATACGAATGAGTAAGAATGGATCGTACGAATGAAATAGAATGGATTGTACGAATGAATTAGAATGGATCGTACGAATGAATTAGAATGGATCGTGTGAAAGAATTAGAATGGATTGTATGAATGAATTAGAATGGATCGTATGAATGAATTAGAATGGATCGTGCGAATGAATTCGAATGGATCAGACAAATTCTTTCTAATTCATTCATACAATCCATTCTAATTCTTTCACACGATCCATTCTAATTCATTCGTACGTTCCATTCTAATTCATTAGCATGAACCATACTAATTCATTCGTACGATCCATTCTAATTCATTCGCACGATCCATTCTAATTCATTCGCACGAATGTATCCATTATAATTCATTCGTACGATCCATTCTAATTCATTCGTATGATCCATTCTAATTCATTCGTACAATCCATTCTATTTCATTCGTACGATCCATTCTTACTCATTCGTATGATCCATTCTAATTCATTCGCACGAATGTATCCATTCTAATTCATTCGTACGATCCATTCTAATTCATTCGTATGATCCATTCTAATTCATTCGTACGATCCATTCTAATTCATTCGCACGAATGTATCCATTCTAATTCATTCTTACTCATTCGTATGATCCATTCTAATTCATTCGCACGAATGTATCCATTCTAATTCATTCGTTCGATCCATTCTAATTCATTCGCACAATCTATTCTAATTCATTCGTACGATCCATTCTAATTCATTCGTACGATCGTACGAATGAATTAGAATGGATCATACGAATGAATTAGAATGGATCGTACGAATGAATTATAATGGTTACATTCGTGCGAATGAATTAGGATGGATCATACGAATGAGTAAGAATGGATCGTACGAATGAAATAGAATGGATTGTACGAATGAATTAGAATGGATCGTACGAATGAATTAGAATGGATCGTGTGAAAGAATTAGAATGGATTGTATGAATGAATTAGAATAGATCGTATGAATGAATTAGAATGTATCGTACGAATGAATTAGAATGGATCGTATGAATGAATTAGAATGGATACATTCGTGCGAATGAATTAGAATGGATCATACGAATGAGTAAGAATGGATCGTACGAATGAAATAGAATGGATTGTACGAATGAATTAGAATGGATACATTCGTGCGAATGAATTAGAATGGATCGTACGAATGAGTAAGAATGGATCGTACGAATGAAATAGAATGGATCGTACAAATGAATTAGAATGGATCGTACGAATGAATTAGAATGGATCGTGTGAAAGAATTAGAATGGATTGTATGAATGAATTAGAATGGATCGTATGAATGAATTAGAATGGATCGCACAAATGAATTAGAATGGATCGTACGAATGAATTAGAATGGATACACTCGTGCGAATGAATTAGAATGGATCATACGAATGAGTAAGGAAGGATCGTACGAATGAAATAGAATGGATTGTACGAATGAATTAGAATGGATCGTACGAATGAATTAGAATGGATCGCATTCTATTTCATTCGTACGATCCATTCTTACTCATTCGTACGATCCATTCTAGTTCATTCATACAATCCATTCTAATTCTTTCACACGATCCATTCTAATTCATTCGTACGATCCATTCTAATTCATTCGTACAATCCATTCTATTTCATTCGTACGATCCATTCTTACTCATTCGTATGATCCATTCTAATTCATTCGTACGATCCATTCTAATTCATTCGTACGATCCATTCTAATTCATTCATACAATAAATTCTATTTCATTCGTACGATCCATTCTTACTCATTCGTATGATCCATTTTAATTTATTCGTACAATCCATTCTAATTCATTCGCACGATCCATTCGAATTCACTCATACGATCCATTCTAATTTATTCGTATGATCCATTCTAATTTATTTGTATCCATTCTATTTTATTCGTACGATCCATTCGAATTCATTCGCACGATCCATTCTAATTCATTCATACGATCCATTCTAATTTATTCATACGATCCATTCTAATTCATTCGTACGATCCATTCTAATTCATTTGTTCGATCCATTCTAATTCATTCGTGCAATCCATTGAATTTATCCATTCTAATTCATTCGTACGATCCATTCTAATTCATTCGTGCAATCCATTCTAATTCATTCGCACGAATTTATCCATTCTAATTCATTCGTACGATCCATTCTAATTCATTCGCACAATCTATCCTAATTCATTCGTACGTTCCATTCTAATTCATTACGTACGATCCATTGTAATTCATTCGCACAATCTATTCTAATTCATTCGTACGATCCATTCTAATTCATTCGTACGATCCAATCTAATTCATTCATACGATCTATTCTAATTCTTTCGCACGAATGTATCCATTCTAATTTATTCGCACGAATGTATCCATTCTAATTCAAACGTACGATCCATTCTAATTTATTCGCACGATCCATTCTAATTCATTCGTACAATCCATTCTATTTCATTCGTACGATCCATTCTTACTCATTCCTATGATCCATTCTAATTCATTCGCACGAATGCATCCATTCTAATTCATTCGTATGATCCATTCTAATTCATTCGTATGATCCATTCTAATTCATTCATACGATCCATTCTAATTCATTCATACAATCCATTCTAATTCTTTCACACGATCCATTCTAATTCATTCGTACGATCCAACCTAATTCATTTGTACAATCCATTCTATTTCATTCGTACGATCCATTCTTACTCATTCGTACGATCTATTCTAATTCATTCGCACGAATGTATCCATTCTAATTCATTCGTACGATCCATTCTAATTCATTCGTACCATTCTATTTCATTCGTACGAATGAATTAGAATGGATACATTCGTGCGAATGAATTAGAATGGATCATACGAATGAGTAAGAATGGATCGTACGAATGAAATAGAATGGATCGTACGAATGAATTAGAATGGATCATACGAATGAATTAGAATGGATCGTATGAATGAATTAGAATGGATCGTGTGAAGGAATTAGAATGGATTGAATTAGAATGGATCGTACGAATGAGTAAGAATGGATCGTACGAATGAAATAGAATGGATTGTACGAATGAATTAGAATGGATCGTACGAATGAATTAGAATGGATCGTGTGAAAGAATTAGAATGGATTGTATGAATGAATTAGAATGGATCGTATGAATGAATTAGAATGGATCGTACGAATGAATTATAATGGATCGTACGAATGAATTAGAATGGATATATTCATGCGAATGAATTAGAATGGATCATACGAATGAGTAAGAATGGGTCATACGAATGAAATAGAATGGATTGTACGAATGAATTAGAATGGATCGTACGAATGAATTGGAATAGATTATATGAATAAATTAGAATGGATACATTCGTGCGAATGAATTAGAATGGATCGTACGAATGAATTAGAATAGATCATACGAATGAATTAGAATGGATCGTACGAATGAATTAGAATGGATCATAGGAATGAATTAGAATGGATCGTATGATTGAATTAGATCCATTCGTATGATCAATTCTATGTTCCATTCTGATTCATTCGTATGATCCATTCTAATCCATTCGCACGAATGTAACCATTCTAATTCATTCGTACGATCCATTCTAATTCATTCGTACAATCCATTCTAATTTATTCATACGATCCATTCTAATTCATTCATAAAATCCATTCTAATTCTTTCACACGATCCATTCTAATTCATTCGTACGATCCATTCTAATTCATTCGTACAATCCATTCTATTTCATTCGTACGATCCATTCTTACTCATTCGTACGATCCATTCTAATTAATTCGTATGATCTATTTTAATTCATTTGCACGAATGTATCCATTCTAATTCGTATGAATTATTCGTACGATCCATTCTAATTCATTCGCACGATCCATTCTTATTCATTCTTACTCATTAGCACGATCCATTCTAATTCATTCGTACAATCCATTCTAATTTATTCGCACGATCCATTCGAATTCATTCAAACGATCCATTCTAATTCATTCATACAATCCATTCTTACTCATTCGTATGATCCATTCTAATTCATTTGCACAAATATATCCATTCTAAATCATTCATACGATCCATTCTAATTCATTCATACGATCCATTCTAATTCATTCGCACAATCTATACTAATTCATTCGTACGATCCATTCTAATTCATTACCACGATCCTTTCTAATTCATTCATACTAATTCATTCATACAATCGTGCGAATGAGTTAGAATGGATAGTATGAATAAATTAGAATGTATCATACGAATGAAATAGAATGGATTGTGCGAATGAATTAGAATGGATCGTACGAATGAATTAGAATGGATCGTGTGAAAGAATTAGAATGGATCGTACGAATAAATTAGAATGGATCGTATGAATGAATTAGAATAGATCGTACGAATGAATTAGAATGGATCGTACGAATGAAATAGAATGGATTGTACGAATGAATTAGAATGGATCGTACGAATGAATTAGAATGGATCGTACGAATGAATTAGAATGGACCGTATGAATGAATTAGAATGGATCGTATGAATGAATTAGAATGGATTGTATGAATGAATTAGAATGGATCGTATGAATGAATTAGATTGGATCGTGGATACATTCGTGCGAATGAGTTAGAATGGATAGTACGAATAAATTAGAATGTATCATACGAATGAAATAGAATGGATTGTACGAATGAATTAGAATGGATCGTACGAATGAATTAGAATGGATCGTGTGAAAGAATTAGAATGGATCGTACGAATAAATTAGAATGGATCGTATGAATGAATTAGAATAGATCGTACGAATGAATTAGAATGGATCGTACGAATCAATTAGAATGGATCATACGAATGAATTAGAATGGATCGTACGAATGAATTAGAATGGATCGTACGAATGAAATAGATCGTATGAATGAATTAGATTGGATCGTGGATACATTCGTGCGAATGAGTTAGAATGGATAGTACGAATAAATTAGAATGTATCATACGAATGAAATAGAATGGATTGTACGAATGAATTAGAATGGATCGTACGAATGAATTAGAATGGATCGTGTGAAAGAATTAGAATGGATCGTACAAATAAATTAAAATGGATCGTATGAATGAATTAGAATAGATCGTACGAATGAATTAGAATGGATCGTACGAATCAATTAGAATGGATCGTACGAATCAATTAGAATGGATCGTACGAATGAATTAGAATGGATCGTACGAATGAAATAGAATGGATCGTACGAATGAATTAGAACGTATCGTACGAATGAAATAGAATGGATTGTACGAATGAATTAGAATGGATCGTACGAATGAATTAGAATGGATCCTACGAATGAAATAGAATGGATCGTACGAATGAATTAGAATGGAACGTACGAATGAAATAGAATGGATTGTACGAATGAATTAGAATGGATCGTACGAATGAATTAGAATGGATCGTACGAATGAATTAGAATGGACCGTATGAATGAATTAGAATGGATCGTATGAATGAATTAGAATGGATTGTATGAATGAATTAGAATGGATCGTATGAATGAATTAGAATGAATCGTGCGAATGAATTTGAATAGATCGTGCGAATGAAATAGAATGGATACAAATGAATTAGAATGGATCATACGAATGAATTAGAATGGATCGTATGAGTGAATTTGA
The DNA here is from genome assembly GCA_947650365.1 of Chamaelirium japonicum. Taxonomy (NCBI): domain Eukaryota; kingdom Viridiplantae; phylum Streptophyta; class Magnoliopsida; order Liliales; family Melanthiaceae; genus Chamaelirium; species Chamaelirium japonicum. The sequence continues at coordinate 2,016,106 of CANTAL010000017.1, read as the reverse complement.
ATGGATCGTGCGAATGAATTAGAATAGATCGTACGAATGAATTAGAATGGATACATTCATGCGAATGAATTAGATCGTATGAATGAAATAGATCGTATGAATGAATTAGATTGGATCGTGGATACATTCGTGCGAATGAGTTAGAATGGATAGTACGAATAAATTAGAATATATCATACGAATGAAATAGAATGGATTGTACGAATGAATTAGAATGGATCGTACGAATGAATTAGAATGGATCGTGTGAAAGAATTAGAATGGATCGTACGAATAAATTAGAATGGATCGTATGAATGAATTAGAATAGATCGTACGAATGAATTAGAATGGATCGTACGAATCAATTAGAATGGATCGTACGAATGAATTAGAATAGATCGTACGAATGAATTAGAATGGATCGTACGAATGTAATAGAATGGATCGTACGAATGAATTAGAATGGATCTTACGAATGAAATAGAATGGATTGTACGAATGAATTAGAATGGATCGTACGAATGAATTAGAATGGATCGTACGAATGAATTAGAATGGACCGTATGAATGAATTAGAATGGATCGTATGAATGAATTAGAATGGATTGTATGAATGAATTAGAATGGATCGTATGAATGAATTAGAATGGATTAGAATGGATCGTATGAGTGAATTTGAATGGATCGTGCGAATGAATTAGAATAGATCGTACGAATGAATTAGAATGGATACATTCATGCGAATGAATTAGAATGGATCGTGCGAATGAATTAGAATGGATCGTACGAATGAATTAGAATGGATACATTCGTATTAGAATGGATACATTCATGCGAATGAATTAGAATGGATCATACGAATGAGTAAGAATGGATCGTACGAATGAATTAGAATGGATCGTATGAATGAATTAGAATGGATCATGCGAATGAATTAGAATGGATCATGCGAATGAATTAGAATGGATCGTACGAATGAATTAGAATGGATACATTCGTGCGAATGAATTAGAATGGATCATGCGAATGAATTAGAATGGATCGTACGAATAAATTAGAATGGATACATTCGTGCGAATGAATTAGAATGGATCATACGAATGAGTAAGAATGGATCGTACGAATGTATTCATGCAAATGAATTAGAATGGATTGTATATACGAATGAATTAGAATAGATCGTACGAATGTGTAAGAATGGATCGTACGATTGAAATAGAATGGATTGTACGAATGAATTAGAATGGATACATTCTTGTGAAAGAATTAGAATAGATCGTATGAATGAATTAGAATGGATCGTATGAATGAATTAGAATGGATCATACGAATGAGTAAGAATGGATTGTATGAATGAATTAGAATGGATCGTACGAATGAATTAGAATGGATCGTACGAATGAATTATTATGGATACATTCGTGCAAATGAATTAGAATAGATTGTACGAATGAATTAGAATGGATCGTACGAATGAGTAAGAATGGATCGTACAAATGAAATAGAATGGATTGTACGAATGAATTAGAATGGATCGTACGAATGAATTAGAATGGATCATGTGAAAGAATTAGAATGGATTATATGAATGAATTAGAATGGATCGTATGAATGAATTAGAATGGATCGTACGAATGAATTAGAATGGATCGTACGAATGAATTAGAATGGATACATTCGTGCAAATAAATTAGAATGGATCATACGAATGAGTAAAAATGGATCGTACGAATGAAATAGAATGGATCGTAATCTAATTCATTCATACGATCCATTCTAATGCGAATGAATTAGAATGGATCGTATGAATGAGTAAGAATGGATCGTACGAATGAAATATAATGGATTGTACGAATGAATTAGAATGGATCGTACGAATGAATTTGAATGGATCGTATGAATGAATTAGAATGGATACATTCGTGCGAATGAATTAGAATGGATCGTATGAAGGAATTAGAATGGATCGTACGAATGAATTAGAATGGATCGTACGAATGAATTAGAATGGATCGTACGAATGAATTAGAATGGATACATTCATGCGAATGAATTAGAATGGATCATACAAAAGAATTAGAATGGATCGTACGAATGAATTAGAATGGATCGTACAAATGAATTAGAATGGATCGTACGAATGAATTAGAATGGATACATTCGTGCGAATGAATTAGAATGGATCATACGAAGGAATTAGAATGGATCTTACAAATGAATTAGAATGAATCGTACGAATGAATTAGAATGGATCACATGAATGAATTAGAATGGATCGTGCGAATGAATTAGAATGGATCGTACGAATAAAATAGAATGGATACATTTGTGCGAATGAATTAGAATGGATAGTATGAATGAATTAGATTGGATCTACGATCCATTCTAATTCATTCATACAATCCATTCTATTTCATTCGTACGATTCATCTTACTCATTCGTACGATCCATTCTAATTCATTCGCACGAATGTATCCATTCTAATTCATTCGTACGATCCATTCTAATTCATTCATACGATCCATTCTAATTCATTCATATAATCCATTCTAATTCTTTCACACGCACGAATACATTCGTACGATCCATTCTTACTCATTCGTACGATCCATTCTAATTCATTCGCACGAATGTATCCATTCTAATTCATTCGTACGATCCATTCCAATTCATTCGTACGATCCATTCTTACTCATTCGTACGATCCATTCTAATTCATTCGCACGAATGTATCCATTCTAATTCATTGATACGATCCATTCTAATTCATTCGTACGATCTATTCTAATTCATTTGTACAATCCATTATATTTCATTCGTACGATCCATTCTTACTCATTCATACGATCCATTCTAATTCATTCGCATTAGAATGGATCGCATGAATGAATTAGATTACGATCCATTCTATTTCATTCGTACGATCCATTCTTACTCATTCGTATGATCCATTCTAATTCATTCGCACGAATGTATCCATTCTAATTCATTCGTACGATCCATTCTAATTCATTCGTACGATCCATTCTAATTCATTCGTACGATCCATTCTAATTCATTCATACGATCCATTCTAATTCATTCATATAATCCATTCTAATTCTTTCACACGATCCATTCTAATTCATTCGTACGATCCATTCTAATTCATTCGTACAATCCATTCTATTTCATTCGTACGATCCATTCTTACTCATTCGTACGATCCATTCTAATTCATTCGTACGATCTATTCTAATTCATTTGCACGAATGTATCCATTCTAATTCATTCGTACGATCCATTCTAATTCATTCTAATTCATTCGTACGATCCATTCTAATTCATTCATACGATCCATTCTTACTCATTCGTATGATCCATTCTAATTCATTCATACGATCCATTCTAATTCATTCATACGATCTATTCTAATTCTTTCACAAGAATGTATCCATTCTAATTCATTCGTACAATCCATTCTATTTCATTCGTACGATCCATTCTTACACATTCGTACGATCTATTCTACTTCATTCGTACATACGATCCATTCTAATTCATTTGAATTACATTCGTACGATCCATTCTTTCTCATTCGTATGATCCATTCTAATTCATTCGCACGAATGTATCCATTCTAATTCATTCGTACGATCTATTCTAATTCATTCGCACAATCCATTCTAATTCATTCGCACGATCAATTCTAATTCATTCATACGATCCATTCTAATTCATTCGGACGATCCATTCTTACTCATTCGTATGATCCATTCTAATTCATTCGCATGAATGTATCCATTCTAATTCATTCGTATCCATTCTAATTCATTCGTACGATCCATTCTAATTCATTCGCACGATCCATTCTAATTCATTCGCATGAATGTATCCATTCTAATTCATTCGTACGATCCATTCTAATTCATTCGCACGATCCATTCGAATTCACTCATACGGTCCATTCTAATTCATTCGTATGATCCATTCTAATTCATTTGTATCCATTCTATTTCATTCGCACGATCCATTCAAATGCATTCGTACGATCCATTCTTACTAATTTGTACGATCCATTCTAATTCATTCGCACGAATGTATCCATTCTAATTCATTTGTACGATCCATTCTAATTCATTCGTACGATCCATTCTAATTCATTCGTACAATCCATTCTATTTCATTCGTACGATCCATTCTAATTCATTCATACGATCCATTCTAATTCATTCACACGATCCATTCTAATTCTTTCACACGATCCATTCTAATTCATTCATACGATCCATTCTAATTCATTCGTACAATCCATTCTATTTCATTCGTACGATCCATTCTTACTCATTCGTACGATCCATTCTAATTCATTCGCACGAATGTATCTATTATAAATCATTCGTACGATCCATTCTAATTCATTCGTACAATCCAATCTATTTCATTCGTACGATCCATTCTTACTCATTCGTACGATCTATTCTAATTCATTCGCACGATGAATTAGAATTGATCGTGGGAATGAATTAGAATGGATCGTACGAATGAATTAGAATGGATCATACGAAGGAATTAGAATGGATCGTACGAATGAATTAGAATAGATTTTGCGAATGAATTAGAATAAATCGTATGTAATGAATTAGAATGGAACGTACGAATGATTTAGAATAGATTGTGCGAATGAATTAGAATGGATCGTACGAATGAATTAGAATGGATAAATTCGTGCGAATGAATTAGAATGGATTGTACGAATGAATTAGAATGGATCGTACGAATGAATTAGAATGGATACATTCGTGCGAATGAATTAGAATGGATCATACGAATCAGTAAGAATGGATCGTACGAATGAAATAGAATGGATTGTACGAATGAATTAGAATGGATCGTACGAATGAATTAGAATGGGTACATTCGTGCGAATGAATTAGAATGGATCGTACGAATGAGTAAGAATGGATCGTACGAATGAAATAGAATGGATTGTACGAATGAATTAGAATGGATCGTACGAATGAATTAGAATGGATCGTGTGAAAGAATTAGAATGGATCGTATGAATGAATTAGAAAGGATCGTATGATTGAATTAGAATGGATCGTACGAATGAATTAGAATGGTTCGTACGAATGAATTAGAATGGATACATTCGTGCGAATGAATTAGAATGGATCGTACGAATGAGTAAGAATGGATTGTACGAATGAAATAGAATGGATTGTACAAATGAATTAGAATGGAATTAGAATGGATCGTACGAAGGAATTAGAATGGATACATTCGTGCAAATGAATTAGAATGGATCATACGAATGAGTAAGAATGATTCGTAAGAAGGAATTAGAAAGGATCGTATGAAGGAATTAGAATGGATACATTCGTGCGAATGAATTCGAATGGATCGTGCGAATGAAATACAATGGATACAAATGAATTAGAATGGATCAAACGAATGAATTAGAATGGATCGTATGAGTGAATTCGAATGGATCATGCGAATAAATTAGAATGGATCATACGAATGAATTAGAATGGATCGTACGAATGAATTAGAATAGATCGTACGAATAAATTAGAATGGATCGTACGAATGAATTAGAATAGATCGTACGAATGAGTAAGAATGGATCCAACGAATGAAATAGAATGGATTGTACGAATGAATTAGAATGGATCGTACGAATGAATTAGAATGGATCGTGTGAAAGAATTAGAATGGATTGTATGAATGAATTAGAATAGATCGTGCGAATGAATTAGAATGGATCATACGAATGAGTAAGAATGGATCGTATGAATGAAATAGAATGCATACAAATGAAATAGAATGGATCATACGAATGAATTAGAATGGATCGTATAAGTGAATTCGAATGGATCGTGCGAATGAATTAGAATGGATTATACGAATGAATTAGAGTGGATCGTGCTAATGAGTAAGAATGGATCGTACGAATAAAATAGAATGGAATGGATTGTACGAATGAATTAGAATAGATCGTCCGAATGAATTAGAATGGATTGTACGAATGAATTAGAATGGATTGTATGAATGAATTAAAATGGATCGTGTGAAAGAATTAGAATGGATTGTATGAATGAATTAGAATGGATCGTATGAATGAATTAGAGATCCATTCTAATTCATTCGTACGATCTATTCTAATTCATTTGTACGATCCATTCTAATTCATTCATACGATCCAATCTAATTCATTCATACGATCCATTCTAATTCATTCGTATGTATCCATTCTAATTCATTTATACGATCCATTCTAATTCATTCGTACGATCCATTCTAATTTATTCACACGATCCATTCTAATTCATTAATACGATCCGTTCTAATTCATTCGTACGATGCACGATCCATTCTAATTCATTCGTACGATCCATTCTAATTCATTGGCACGATCCATTCTAATACATTCGCACGAATGAATTAGAATGGATAAATTCGTGCAAATGAATTAGAATGGATCATACGAATGAGTAAGAATGGATCGTACGAATGAGTAAGAATGGATCATGCTAATGAATTAGAATGGATCGTATGAATGAATTAGAATGGATCGTACGAATGAATTAGAATGGATCGTACGAATGAATTAGAGTGGATACATTCGTGCGAATGAATTAGAATGGATCGTACGAATGAGTAAGACTGGATCGTACGAATGAAATAGAATGGATCGTACGTATCAATTAGAATTAATACATTCATGGGAATGAATTAGAATGGATCGTACGAAGGAATTAGAATGGAACTTACGAAGGAATTAGAATCGATCGCCATTCTAATTCATTCGTATAATCCATTCTAATTCATTCGCACGATCCATTCTAATTCATTCGTACAATACATTCCATTCTAATTCATTCGTACGATCCATTCTAATTCATTCATACGATCCATTCTAATTCATTCGCACAATCTTTTCTAATTCATCCGTTACGATCCAGTCTAATTCATTCGTACGATCCATTCTAATTAATGAATTAGAATGGATTGTACGAATGAATTAAAATGGATCGTATGAATGAATTAGAATGGATCGTGCGAATGAATTAGAATGGATCGTACGAATGAATTAGAATAGATCGTATTAATGAATTAGAATGGATCGTGCGAATGAATTAGAATGGATCGTACGAATGAATTAGAATGGATCGTATGAATGAATTAGAATGGATACATACGAATGAATTAGAATGGATCGTATGAATGAATTAGATTGGATCGTATGAATGAATTCGAATGGATCGTATGAATGAATTAGAATTGATCGTACGAATGAATTAGAATGGATCTCTAATTCATTAATACGATCCATTCTAATTCATTCATACAATCCATTCTAATTCTTCCACACGATCCATTCTAATTCATTCGTACGATCAATTCTAATTCATTCGTACTATCCATTCTAATTCATTCGCACGATCGATTCTAATTCATTCGTACAATCCATTCCATTTTATTTCATTCGTACGATCCATTCTTACTCATTAGCACAATCCATTTTAATTCATTCGTACAATCCATTCTAATTCATTCGCAAGATCCATTCGAATTCACTCATACGATCCATTCTAATTCATTCGTATGATCCATTCTAATTCATTTGTATCCATTCTATTTCATTCGTACGATCCATTCTTACACATTCGTATGATCCATTCTAATTCATTCGCACGATCTATTCGAATTCATTCATACAATCCATTCTAATTCTTTCACATGATCCATTCTAATTCATTCATACGATCCATTCTAATTCATTCGTACAATCCATTCTATTTCATTCGTACGATCCATTCTTACTCATTCGTACGATCTATTCTAATTCATTCGTAAGATCCATTCTAATTCATTCGTACTATCCATTCTAATTCATTCGTATGATCCATTCTAATTCATTCGCACGATCCATTCGAATTCACTCATACGATCCATTCTAATTCATTCGTATGATCCATTCTAATTCATTTGTATCCATTCTATTTCATTCGCACGATCCATTCGAATTCATTCGCACGAATGTATCCATTCTAATTCCTTCGTACGATCCATTCTAATTCCTTCGTACGAATCATTCTTACTCATTCGTACGATCCATTCTAATTCATTCGCACGAATGTATCCATTCTAATTCCTTCGTACGATCCATTCTAATTCCATTCTAATTCATTCGTACAATCCATTCTATTTCATTTGTACGATCCATTCTTACTCATTCGTACGATCCATTTTAATTTATTCGCATGAATGTATCCATTCTAATTCATTCATACGATCCATTCTAATTCATTCGTACGATCCATTCTAATTCATTCATACGATCCATTCTAATTCATTCGTACGATCCATTCTAATTCATTCGTACAATCCATTCTATTTTATTCGTACGATCCATTCTTACTCATTCGTACGATCCATTCTAATTCATTTGCACGAATGTATCCATTCTAATTCATTCGTACGATCCATTCTAATTCATTTGTACAATCCATTCTATATCACTCGTACGATCCATTCTTACTCATTCGTACGATCCATTCTAATTCATTCGCACGATGAATTAGAATTGATCGTGCGAATGAATTAGAATGGATCGTACGAATGAATTAAATGGATCATACGAAGGAATTAGAATGGATCGTATGAATGAATTAGAATAGATTGTGCGAATGAATTATAATGGATCGTACATAATGAATTAGAATGGAACGTACGAATGAATAAGAATAGATTGTTCGAATGAATTAGAATGGATCGTACGAATGAATTAGAATGGATAAATTCGTGTAAATGAATTAGAATTGATTGTACGAATGAATTAGAATGGATCGTACGAATGAATTAGAATGTATCGTACAAATGAATTAGAATGGATATATTCGTGCGAATGAATTAGAATGGATCATACGAATGAATTAGAATGGATCGTACGAATGAATTAGAATAGATCGTACGAATGAATTAGAATAGTTCGTACGAATGAGTAAGAATGGATCGTTCGAATGAAATAGAATGGATTATATGAATGAATTAGAATGGATCGTACGAATGAATTAGAATGGATCATGTGAAAGAATTAGAATGGATTGTGTTGGGGGTGATTGAAACCCGATCAGGAGTTCGCTCTCCCGTGCTCACCCAGTCATCTTGACAGGGAGCGGGATCCACATTGGGCTGAAGGGGCCCAGGGCAAGTTCGTTCAGAAGCTCGTTAAGTTTGCTTAGGAGCTCGCCCAGGAACTCGCCCAAAGTTCGCCCAGGAGCTCGCCCAAAAGCTCGCTCTCACAGCCCGTGAGGAGCTCGCCTCGCTTGGAGCTGGATGGACACCTTGTATCTGAGTGCAGCTCGCCCCGCCAAGAGCTGGCGTTCCCCCAGACCCCGCAGGAGCACGACCAAATTCTGTAAATGGCTTAGACAAAGAGCGCGAAGGAGCTCGCCAATGCTCGCTCAAGAGCTCGCCAAAAGCTCGCTCAGGAGCTCGCCAAAACTCGCTCAGGAGCTCGCCCAAGCTCGCTCAGGAGCTCACCAATGCTCGCTCAGGAGCTCGCCAATGTTCGCTCAGGAGCTCACCAATGCTCGCTCAGGAGCTCGCCAATGCTCGCTCAGGAGCTCGCCAATGTTCGCTCAGGAGCTCGCCAATGTTCGCTCAGGAGCTCGCCAAATGCTCGCTCAGGAGCTCGCCAATGCTAGCTCAGGAGCTCGCCAATGCTCGCTCAGGAGCTCGCCAATGCTCGCTCAGGAGCTCGCCAATGCTCGCTCAGGAGCTCGCCCGAGCTCGCTCAGGAGCTCGCCCGAGCTCGCTCAGGAGCTCGCTCAAGCTCGCTCAGGAGCTCGCCAAGCTCGTCCAGACCCCTGTTTATCGAAGAGGTCGCTCCTGCGAGGTCCGACTCTTGATAAAAGTGGAGGGAAGGACGGAGCAACGGAGGATGAGCTCGCCTTAGCTTCCCACCTGAGGTCGCCCACAATAGAGCAGCATAAGGATTACCAGGTGTCAAGCACCCACTGAAGCTACGTGGACGTTTGCAGTCCATGGAAGCCCATCGGAGTCGGTTTGAAACCTCCCAGACTTGAACATTCTAGAAGATTCCCCTGGCAGCAACAGAACAGCAGCAGCTGTCCCCCACTACTTCGTCAGGCGAGCTAGACGACAAAGAATGTCAGGAGCTCAAGTACCAAGGACTGTCAGATCCACGTGAGCCAGCACGTGGGGGCCTAGAAGGTGCCGGAAACAGCTTCCACGCGTCGTAACTAGATAGGTCGCCCATGTCTATAAATACACACCCCCAGGCTCCAAAGTACAGGTTCGAAATCCCTTTCCCTACCACTTTGGTATACAACAGCTCTCCGTTGTGCTACCGTGACTGACTTGAGCGTCGGAGGGTCTGCGCTCCTAAGGGAGCCAGCCGTTCTCACGTTTCTCTTTTCTTGGTCTTACAGGTTGCTCGCAAGGACCAGGAAAAATCCCCCAAACATTTGGCGCCGTCTGTGGGATCTCGAACTGGTTCCTGTGAGAACGCCCACGACCATACGGCTGTGCGTCAACGGCCTTAGAAACCCCAAAGATGGCTCCGGCGACAAGGGGGCGTAGGCGGGCGAGGGCCCGTATGGGGTCTGTGCACAGCGAACCCCCCGCTGAGACTCCCCAGCCCTTTGTCCCGCTCAGTGACCAGCTCCTGTTGGAGATGTTGGCCACCCAGCGGGCGATGATGGAGGAGTTGACGCGCTTGCGTCAGGCTCCGGCGGCTAGCCGGCGGTCAGGACCTTCGAGGCCCGCGTCCCCCGTGCGACCTCCCGTCTCCTCGCGTCTGCCCACGACCGCCCCAGCACGGCGAACTTCCCGACCGGAGCCCCCGGTTGAGAGGACGGCCGTGCGTGGAGCGAAGGAGACCCCGCTCACAAGGTTGCAGAAGCTTGTAACACAGCGGTCCAGCAACCAGGCGACCTCGCGTGCAACCATCCCTCGCCGACGTAGCCGGAGCGTCGACTCTGACGGATCGGAGGCGAGGTCTCAAGAGAGGGATCGCGACCCGCGTCATCGGCGACGAGGGAAAGAGCCTGCGGTGACTCTACCTTCCGAACCTCGAGAGGTGACGGCCTCTCACAGACCAACCGCCTCGCTGAAGGGATCCGCGCGCGAGCAGCCAGGAGGCCGCCGATTGGTGGCTCCCGAGGGTCGCCGCGGGGTGGATCCGACCCTTCCTAGAGGGAGTGCGCACGAGCGCCTAGGACCTGCGCAGTCGCCTTTGGGATTTCTCCCCGGGCACTGGCAGCAACCTAGTGCGCCAGTGGATTTACTGGAGGACCTCGCCGCCCACGGAGGAAGCTCGCCTTTCACCAGCGAGGTCCATCAAGGGGGTTTTCCTCACCACTGGACCCCCCCGAAGTTTGTATTGTTCGACGGGTCGCAAGATCCCGTCGACCATCTCTTGGCCTACAGGAAACTTCTATTTTTCCGGGACCAGGACCATGTCCTGTGTCGCGCGTTTCCAAGCAGTCTGACCGGATCGGCATTGAATTGGTTCCACAAGCTGCCGTCCGGCGTGATCCCCAACTTTCCAACTCTCTCTAGGCTATTCCTGGAGCAGTATCGCTGCAACAGGCAGCCCCCGAAGAGGATCGAATCTCTGTTCACTCTGGCCATGGGAGCTCGCGAAACGCTCCGATGCTTCGCAACGCGATTCCGAAGCGCTTACCTCGCTCTGGAAGACGCGGTGGGCCAGGATCGTACCGCGGTGAGCGCCTTCAGAAGCGCCCTCCCCGAGGGGGGCAAGCTTCATGACGCCTTGGTGATCAAGGACCCTCGCACAATGGTCGAACTGTTCGCCCTGGTCCAGCAGCACATCAAGCTCGAGGATGCGGTGCTAGATCGGAAAGGAAAGGCGGTAGAACAGCGACCTCCTCCAGCTTTGCGACCTCTTGTCGTTAAAGCCGTGGAGAGGAGGGAGGTGCCACTTGCGGTACCCTTGCCCGGACCGGCTGCAGCTCCTGCAATACAGCCCGCTGAAGCACCCGCGGCGGTCGCTGGAAGGCCGGCGAACTGGCGCTTGCCTCCGGGACCCGGGGAGCGGGACTTCACCGTGCTGACTCACTCGCCAGGGCAAATTTTCCATCAGATTCGGAATGAGCCTTTCTTCCAGTATCCGCCACCCCTACAGGTCGGAGAGCCCGGCTCTACCGACAACTCGCGGCGATGCGCTTTTCATCGAAGCCCTGGGCATCACACTAATAGATGCCGGGCTCTGAAAAACCACCTGGAGGACTTGATCGCGCTGGGGCATCTGACCCAATTCATCTCGCCCCCAAGGAGGTTCGAGGTGATTCCAGAACGAGCTCCTCGGGAGGGAGATCGCCCAGGACTCGCGGAGCCCGCCTTACCTCCTCCTCCCCCGGGAGGATCGGCGATCTGCCACACCATTAGCGGGAGGTTGAGCGGCCCCAGATCAAGTAATGAAGCCCGCCGGCGAGTAAGGGAGATGGAGCGGGCGCAGAAGGTATTTTCTGTCTCCCTAACCCCTACTTTACTTCAAGCACCAAGGATGGAAGCCCGCGATTTCCTCTGGTTTTCAGAGGATGACATGGCTGTGGTTGTCACGCCCCACAATGACCCCCTCGTCATACGCCTGATGATGGCAAACATCGAGGTGAGGCGAGCTCTAGTAGATTCAGGAAGCGCCGTTGACATCCTTTTCCTGTCGGCCTACCTGCGAATGGGGTTGAGACTCGTCGACTTGTCTCCCTCGACGAGCTCCCTCAGTGGCTTCACCGGAGAGGTCGCCAAAGTAGCGGGAGAGATAACCCTTACCGTGACAGCGGGCCCGGAAGCTCGCCAAGTCCGCTTCGCGGTAGTTGATGGGAGTTCGGCCTTTAACGCCATCCTCGGGCGGCCTTGGTTAAGGCAGATGAAGGCGGTGTCGTCACCCAACCATCAGGCCCTCAAATTCCCGACAGCGAGCGGGATTGTAGTCATTCGGGGAGATCAAGTAATCGCGACCAGATGCGAGCAAGATGCTCCTCACCTCATGGACTTGGAAGTCGCCGAGGCCAAGAGGCCCGCGCCATCCTAGCAATTACCGCTCGCAACGGCCGAGCTCCCGGGGAGCCCGCCGGGGACCTCCTCGCCTTATTCCCCTGCTCCATCCCCGGGTGGGAGCGGTGCGGACCTTAAGTCGAAGGAGGGTCGCCTGACAACCCCCAGGAGAGGAAGTTTTCCGGTGGCCGAACCACTTCAAGAGATCGACGTGGGCGGCGCAGAAGGGCCAAGAATTGTTAGTCTTGGGACCTCGTTAACCGAGGGCGAGGTCCAAGCCATAACCAGCTTGCTCAGGGAATACCGCGACGTATTCGCCTGGAGCTTCGCGGACATGCCAGGGATTGACCCGGAGGTCGCCTGTCATCGTCTGCATATCGTGAAGGAGTTCTCGCCGGTCAAGCAGAAAGCTCGGCACATACCCGCAGCGAAGTCCGTTGCAGTGGCGGTAGAGATAGATAAGCTGGAGCGAGCCGGCTTCATCCACGAGGCACATTTCCCCGAGTGGATCTCCAATATCGTGGCGGTGCCTAAGAAGAGCGGAGCGGTCAGAGTGTGCATCGACTTCTCCGACCTCAACAAGGCATGCCCGAAGGACGGATTTCCTCTTCCGAGAATCGGCGCACTGGTTGATGCAGCTGTCGGGTTCCGAGCTCTGTCCTTCATGGATGGATACTCAGGGTATAACCAAATACCCCTCCATCCTGAAGATCAGGAGAAGACCGCTTTCTACTCCGGAGCGGGCTACCAGAAGCTCTACTGCTATCGAGTGATGCCCTTCGGACTCAAGAACGCTGGAGCGACCTACCAAAGGTTAGTCACTCGCATGTTTAAAAATCAGATCGGCAGAAATGTCGAGGTCTATGTTGACGACCTTCTGGTAAAAAGTCGAGAGCGAGGAGGGCATGTCGCCGACCTCCGCGAAACCTTTGAGATATTGAGAAAGTTTCAAATGAGGCTGAACCCGGCGAAGTGCGCATTCGGGGTGACTTCGGGGAAATTCCTCGGGTACCTGGTCACCCACAGGGGGATCGAGGCCGACCCTGGGCAAATCCGAGCACTTGTCGAAATGCCCGCACCGAGAACCCGGCAAGAAGTCCAGAGATTGAGCGGACGAATCGCCGCGCTCAACCGGTTTATATCTAAATCCTCAGACAATTGCCGACCTCTTTTCGAGCTGCTGCGAAAAGGAGCGAGCATTTGCTGGGATGAAAGTTGCGAGCGCGCCTTTCAGAAGATGAAGGATTATCTCGCGAGCCCGCCCATCCTAGCAGCACCAAAAGATGGCGCCGAGCTTGGCGTGTATCTCGCGGTCACGGAGAACGCCGTAAGTGGGGTCTTGGTAGTAGAAGAAGCAAAGGTAGAGCGGCCTGTCTATTTTGTGAGCCACACGATGCTTCCCGCCGAGCTCCGGTATCGACCAATCGAGAAGGTCGCTTTGGCTTTGGTCCTTACCGCGAGGAAGCTTCACCCCTACTTCTCGGCGCATACCGTCAAAGTCATCACGGAGCACCCCCTAAAGAGCGCCCTCTCCAGGCCTTCGGTAGCCGGCAGGTTGTATCGATGGTCTGCCGAGCTCGCCGCCTATGGATTGGAGTATGTCCCTCGAGTTGCTGTCAAAGGGCAGGTTCTCGCCGATTTCTTAGCAGACTTCCCCATAGAAGAGCCAGTCCAGTACCAGGAGGATGAGCCAACTGAGGCACACCCTGGGAAGGCGAGGTTCTTGGACAACCAAGGCGAGCGTCCTCCAAATGAGCATCCAGAGGCGATGGGATGGAAATTGTTTGTCGATGGTTCCTCCAACGCTTTGGGAGCGGGGATCGGGGTCGCTCTGATCGCCCAAGAGGTGCTGCTCGAGAAATCGGTCTGGCTGGATTTCGCCGCTACTAACAATGAAGCAGAGTACGAGGCGTTACTGGCAGGTCTGGAGCTCGCTCAAGAGGTAGGCGCCAAACGCTTGAAAGTCTTTAGTGATTCCCAACTAATTATTTGCCAAATCAATGGGGAGTACGCCTCCCGGGATGCACGAATGGCGATCTACGTTGATCTGGTGAAAAGCAAGGCCGCGGAGTTCGAAAAGATCTCTTTCGAGCAAATTCCGCGAGCCGATAATAGGCGAGCTGATGCCTTGGCAAACGCCGCCTCCTTGCTGGGAACATCGGAAGCTCGCCATATTCTCATTGAAGTCCAGAATCAGTCTCGGCTCCAGCTGGCGGAGCTCGCAGTTAACCAAGTTTCTGCCGACGTATCTCCTGGCGGGTGGATTGCTCTCATTCTTCGTTTCCTTCAGAAGGGCGAGCTTCCCGAAGGTAAAGAGGAAGCCCGGCGATTGGAGAAATGCGCTGGTCGCTATCTCATTCGTTGGGATCGCCTTTTTCGGAGGTCGTTTGGCGGGCCAAACCTTCGTTGCATCGAAAGCCCGGAGACCGAAGAAGTTCTGAATTGCATCCACTCTGGCGAGCTGGGAAACCACGCTGGTGGGCGATCTCTAGCTGCGAAAGTTCGAAGGCAAGGGTACTGGTGGCCCACTCTGGAGCAGGACGCTTTGAAGGCCGCTCAGAGGTGCATCCAATGCCAGAAGCACGCCACGACGAACCATATGCCTGCAGAAGAGCTGCACCCTCTGGCGAGCCCCTGGCCTTTCCAGCAATGGGGGTTGGACATTGTGGGACCTTTCCCTGTGTCTACCCGACAGAAGAAATTCATCTTAGTAGCTACGGACTACTTCACCAAATGGGTGGAAGCGGTCCCGCTAGCTAAGATTGGTGAGAAGCAAGTCAAAGACTTCCTTTGGAAGAATATTTTCTGTCGCTTTGGGCTACCCCGAGTGCTCATCACCGACAATGGTCGCCAGTTCGACAATCGCTTGATCAGAAGCTTTTGCATCGAATACAGGGTCGACCTAAGGTTCTCGTCTCCGAGGTACCCTCAAAGCAACGGGCAGGCCGAAGCAACGAACCGAGTAATCCTAGATAACCTCAAGAAAATGTTGGAAGGAAAGAAAGGACTATGGGAGCAGGAGCTCGACGGCGTGCTGTGGGCCTATCGTACCACTCCACGTCGCTCGACCGGCGAATCGCCTTTCAGCCTGACTTACGGGTGTGAAGCCGTGCTGCCCATCGAAGCCGAGCTGCCAACGGAAAGAAAGCTTGCTGCAGGTGAGGTCGATAACGACGTTCTGCTCGCCGACTCCCTAGACCAGCTCGAAGAAAGACGAGAGCGCGCCAATCTACATCTCGCTGGGTACCGACAAGAAATGAAGCGCGCCTATGACAAAAGAGTCCGCCATCGGGCATTCAAAGCCGGGGACATGGTGATGAGAAAGGTGTTCGCAAACACGCAGGAGCCTAATGCAGGGAAGCTCGCGGCGAACTGGGAGGGTCCCTACATAATACACGAAGCGCGTGGCTCGGGGGCTTACCAGTTGATGACCGCTGAAGGCGATTTGTTAGAGCGGCCTTGGAATGCTTTGCACCTTCGCAAGTTCTATGCCTAAGTGAATTTTTGTAAATTATCGTTTGAAGTTATGAATGAATGATGGGATTTTCCACAACGAACTCCACCCGGAAGCTCGCTGCACCAAGAGCTCGCTTGATCTACAAAGCAGTCCGCCGTTGTGCGGACTTAAAGCAAGACCGGGATCCTCAGAGGCAGCCAGTGGGCGACCTTGAGCTTCCCGGGGCAGTCCGCCGTTATGCGGACTTAAAGCAAGACCGGGATCCTCAGAGGCAGCCAGTGGGCGACCTTGAGCTTCTCGGGGCAGTCCGCCGTTGTGCGGACTTAAAGCAAGACCGGGATCCTCAGAGGCAGCCAGTGGGCGACCTTGAGCTTCCCGGGGCAGTCCGCCGTTGTGCGGACTTAAAGCTAGACCGGGATCCTCAGAGGCAGCCAGTGGGCGACCTTGAGCTTCCCGGGGAAGTCCGCTGCCCAAGAGGACTCTAAGCCTAACTAGGATCCTTCGCGTTCACCTGCCATGAACGGAAGCATCCTGGCGTTGGCGTACCCCTCGAAGGGCGAGCCCGCCGAACAGGACCATCGAGAGAAATTAACCGGGCAGGGGGCAGCTAGCACTTATTAGTTTTCTTTTAAAATAAAAATGGTTTAAGTCTCTGAGTGTAGGGAAGTTTTTGAAGTCTTTTGGTTTGCTTAAACGTTTTCCGGGCTCAGAGACTGTCGAGTTTTTGCGAGCATGCCGAGTTTTTCGTATTGCATATGTTTTAAAAATAAAAAGATTGAATCGAATTAGCCGCCTCGCCCGGGGTATCACTCTCGAGGTCGCTGTGAACTCCTAGAGCGGACTCATGAGCAACGCAAAGAAAGATAAAAAGACACAAAGTCGAGCTTAAAAAGATGAAAATTTTATTGATAGACGAGAATTACAAAAACAGTTGCAAAGCTGTGAGCTCAAGGCTTGCTTGTCTCCGCCCCACTGTCGTCTCCTCGGCGCCGCTTCTTCGACCTTTCGGTCTTGTATTTCTCCACAGCGGCCAGGGCGCCTTTCTTGAGGAGATCGTCCAGTTGAGTTTGGAGGCGGTCTTGCTGAGCCCGAAGGCCGTTGGCGTGCGTCTCCTTCAAGGCAGCGATCTCCGTCTTCAGAGCAGCAACCTCGCCTTGAAGTTGAGCCGCCTCCCTCTGCGCGACCTCCCGGGCGGACACAGCTTCGTCTCGCTCCGCCTTGGCCTTGAAGAGGGCGGTAGCGGACAGGCCTTTGGCTACCTCGGCCATGGCGAGGCCTGACGCCAGGGTTTTGACCCTGCGGTGCAGTGCCTCTGACTCCGCCTTCAGCTCCTCGGAGCCCTTGGCTAGCTGGAGCTCGTGGATGTGCTCGTCCACCTTGCGCTCAGACCCCCGAAGGGAATCATCGAACAAAGCGGCCAGCGCCTTCCCGGCCCCAGCGACCTCCGCGGCCAGCGCCTGGCTCTGCTTCTCCGCCTGCATAAGAAAGGTGAAGAGGTTAGCAAGAATTGAGACTAAAATTTACCCAGACAGGTGCGGAGCGTACCTCGGCCAGGCGCTCGCTTATAGAAGCGAAGGGAGCTCGCGCGAAAACGTTGCGGCCCAGCAGCTGCCGCACGTAGTGGGGCGCCCTCCCTTCCTCCACAGAGGAACCCGCGCTGGGACCGCCGGGAGCTCCGGAAAGAGGGGGCACGCCGGGAGGAGTTGGGGCTATCACCTCCCCCGGGCGAGCTCCTGCTCCTGGCGGGCTCGGAGGGTCCGCCGTGGCCCCCTTGGCCTCCGACTCCGAGCTGAAGGACTCGGAATCGGAGCCAATGTCTACGAAACTCGGGGACCTGTAGACCAGGTCCCCTAAGCCCTGCTGGGAGCCCGCTCCCTCCTGGCCCTCTGCAGGAGGCGAGGTCGGAGGGGCGGGGGCTGGAGCGGCCTCCGGTGTAAAGGCCGCGGGAGGAGGAGCCGACACCGGTAAGGAGGTCGCAGCGACGGCGTCTGATTCGCCCTGCTGGATCCCTGCCCCGTCGGCGGGAGATGGCGGCTCCTGCCCGCTTGACCCCGCCCCTGGTACGGGAGCTGATGGAGTCGCGGGCTTCTCCACTTGGGCGGAAGCAGAAGGCTCCGCCTGGGAAGGCTGAGGAGCGGGCTCTTCCTCCTCGGGGCCTGAGGCCTCTTCCGCGGAGTCCGTCCAGCTGGGCTCCGAGTACAAGCCCGCCTCCTCCAGCGCTTTCTGCCGTTGCGCCGCCTGGACGTTAGAAGGCGCGGGCCCCGCACGCTTGGCCTTCTTCTTCCCGCGCGCCTCCATCTCCGGCGTCATCACTGCTACACGAAGCGGCACGGTCAGATCGCCCGGAAAGTAGCCCATTAAAATTTGAGCCATCCCGGATTCGACTTCCGCTATGGTTAGCGGGAGGTCGATGTTCGGGTCGTCGGGCTCGACCATTTGGATCTTTCGGCGGACTATGGGAGTTGGGGCAGTGGGCTGACCTGGGCCGGCGTCCGGGCGAGGAGGTGGCGGGGGAGCGGAGGCTTCACCCTGGCGGAGCATCTCTAGGGTGTCGGGGTCGTCGAAGCGGATGGACGAGGCCCGCCTCCGTGCCACCTTCTTGCGGGGGTTGCCTCCGGAGCTCCCTGCCCCCTTGCTGGCCCCTTTAGAGGGAGGAGGGGCGTTCTGCATCGGCGGAATAGCGCCGACCTCCTCCTCTTTCTTCTTCCGGACCACTTTCTGCTTCAGCAGAATAGCGCCGGTCTTCCCGTCCTTCAGCTGGAAGGCGAAGTCGGGAGCGGTGATCTTCTCTGGAGTCCGCCCACCAAGGTAGTGGAGGATCGCCTCGTCCAGAGACTTCTCCCGATCGGGAGCGATGCACTTCTTCTTCCCCGCCTTGTAGAAGGAGATCTCCCGGAAGACCGCCGTCGGAGGAACCCTAGGGTGAGCCGGGACTCCGCTGTGCCGCCCGTGTCAGTTGCCAACCGCCACGAAGGGATGGTCCTTCCAGTGGCGGTCCTTGCTCTCGACGGTGGAGAAGGGGAGCACCTCGCCAGGCCGCCCGGCAAGATAGAAGTAGCCGCAGCCCACGGTGCTGTAGACCGGCGAGGGCTTGAGGAGCCACTTTTTGAGCAAGTAGCTCAGTGGGATCCTCGCATTCAGAGCGGTCTCCAGCTGAGACAACCCGTAGAGTATCCCCCAGGAGTTTCCTGAGAGTTGGGCGGGGCAAAGACCCGTCAACTCCAGGAGCTCCCCGGCGAGATGACTCAGGGGGAACCGCAGCCCGGACCACAGCAGCCCGACAGAAGCTACTGTGCCCTGGGACGGCCTCCCCGAGAGTGGCATCTCGGCGACGACGATCTCCTGAGGGAGATCGATCGCCGCCCGGATACTATCCCCGACGGGCACCCCGATCGGGTTCTGCAGCCATACCACCGCCCTCTCAGCGGCGGGCTCAGAGGCTTGGGCGGCGGTAGCAGCGGCGGCAACGGCAGCAGCAACGTCGGAAGCAGAAGCCATTAGAGCAGGAAGAGAGAGCGAGCTGGAAGCAAGTAAGAGAGAGCGAGCTGGAGAGAAGGGAGAGCTGTTTTCACGCGACGGTAAAAATCGCCCCCCATCCCCTATTTATAGGCGAATGAGAGACAGGTGAATCGATCCGCAGTTAATGCCCGAGCGCACTCAGCGAGGCGACGTGACGACAGACGAAGCGACAGCTCGCTTCTTTCCAATCGTCAAGCGCCACGTGGGCCACGCGTGGAAAAAGCTGTGCCGGCACCGACGCTGTCATTTACTGACAGAAGCAGAGCGAATGAGGAGGAAACACGTGTCTCGCGCCGATCGGGATCTCATGATGAGATTCGTTGTATCCGCCTTGAGCCTCGCGCTGCATTCAAGACGAAGCGACCGTTGGAGATTTGGTGCGATACCCAAGTCACAAGATCGCTCGCAGCAGGAGCCCGCAGCTCGCCCGATGCAGACCCTGGCCGCATGTGACAAGCTCGCATCAGAGGGAGATCGCTCGTGGCTGACGCTCACGGCTCGCCCAGCGTTTGTGGAGTACTGGCAGTCAAAGCTCTCGGCGCAGATCGCTCGCGGCAGGTGCCAGCAGCTCGCCCGACGCCGACCCTGACCGCGTGTGGCAAGCCCGCGCCGGAAGGAGATCGCTCGTGGCTGACGCTCGCGGCCCTCCCAGTGTTTGTGAAGTACTGACAGTCTAAACTCTCGACGCGGATTGCCCATAGCTACTATCTCCGCCCCGCAAGAAAACTGTTGCAGCAGACATTGATATCAGGCACATTACAAGGGGTAGGAGCTCGCTAAGACTCCTGAGCAAGCGTCAAGTCTCCTTGGTCGCTCCCTCAGGAGGGGGTAATGTTGGGGGTGATTGAAACCCGATCAGGAGTTCGCTCTCCCGTGCTCACCCAGTCATCTTGACAGGGAGCGGGATCCACATTGGGCTGAAGGGGCCCAGGGCAAGTTCGTTCAGAAGCTCGTTAAGTTTGCTTAGGAGCTCGCCCAGGAACTCGCCCAAAGTTCGCCCAGGAGCTCGCCCAAAAGCTCGCTCTCACAGCCCGTGAGGAGCTCGCCCCGCTTGGAGCTGGATGGACACCTTGTATCTGAGTGCAGCTCGCCCCGCCAAGAGCTGGCGTTCCCCCAGACCCCGCAGGAGCACGACCAAATTCTGTAAATGGCTTAGACAAAGAGCGCGAAGGAGCTCGCCAATGCTCGCTCAGGAGCTCACCAAAAGCTCACTCAGGAGCTCGCCAAAGCTCGCTCAGGAGCTCGCCCAAGCTCGCTCAGGAGCTCACCAATGCTCGCTCAGGAGCTCGCCAATGTTCGCTCAGGAGCTCGCCAATGCTCGCTCAGGAGCTCGCCAATGCTCGCTCAGGAGCTCGCCAATGTTCGCTCAGGAGCTCGCCAATGTTCGCTCAGGAGCTCGCCAAATGCTCGCTCAGGAGCTCGCCAATGCTCGCTCAGGAGCTCGCCAATGCTCGCTCAGGAGCTCGCCAATGCTCGCTCAGGAGCTCGCCAATGCTCGCTCAGGAGCTCGCCCGAGCTCGCTCAGGAGCTCGCTCAAGCTCGCTCAGGAGCTCGCCAAGCTCGTCCAGACCCCTGTTTATCGAAGAGGTCGCTCCTGCGAGGTCCGACTCTTGATAAAAGTGGAGGGAAGGACGGAGCAACGGAGGATGAGCTCGCCTTAGCTTCCCACCTGAGGTCGCCCACAATAGAGCAGCATAAGGATTACCAGGTGTCAAGCACCCACTGAAGCTACGTGGACGTTTGCAGTCCATGGAAGCCCATCGGAGTCGGTTTGAAACCTCCCAGACTTGAACATTCTAGAAGATTCCCCTGGCAGCAACAGAACAGCAGCAGCTGTCCCCCACTACTTCGTCAGGCGAGCTAGACGACAAAGAATGTCAGGAGCTCAAGTACCAAGGACTGTCAGATCCACGTGAGCCAGCACGTGGGGGCCTAGAAGGTGCCGGAAACAGCTTCCACGCGTCGTAACTAGATAGGTCGCCCATGTCTATAAATACACACCCCCAGGCTCCAAAGTACAGGTTCGAAATCCCTTTCCCTACCACTTTGGTATACAACAGCTCTCCGTTGTGCTACCGTGACTGACTTGAGCGTCGGAGGGTCTGCGCTCCTAAGGGAGCCAGCCGTTCTCACGTTTCTCTTTTCTTGGTCTTACAGGTTGCTCGCAAGGACCAGGAAAAATCCCCCAAACAGATTGTATTAATGAATTAGAATTGATTGTGCGAATGAATTATAATGGATCGTACGAATAAATTAGAATGGATCGTACGAATGAATTAGAATGGATCGTGCGATTCAATTAGAATGGATCGTACGAATGAATTAGAATGGATCGTAAGAATGAATTAGATTGGATCGTATGAATGAATTACAATGGATCGTGTGTCGTACGAATGAATTAGATTGGATCGTACGAATGAATTAGAATGGATCGTGCGAATGAATTAGAATGGATCATGCTAATGAGTAAGAATGGATCGTATGACATAAAATCCATTCTAATTCATTCGCACGAAGTTATCCATTCTAATTCATTCGTACGATCCATTCTAATTCATTCGCACAATCTATTCTAATTCATTCGTACGTTCCATTCTAATTCATTAGCATGATCCATGCTAATTCATTCATACGATCCATTCTAATTCATTCGTATAATCCATTCGTAAGATCCATTCTAATTCATTCGCACAATCTATTTTAATTCATTCGTACGATCCATTCTAATTCATTCGTACGATCTATTCTAATTCATTCGTACGATCCATTCTATTTCATTCGCACGAATGTATCCATTCTAATTCATTCATACAATCTATTCTAATTCATTCGTACGATCCATCCTAATTCATTCGTACAATCTATTCTATTTCATTCGTACGATCCATTTTTACTCTTTCGTATGATCCATTCTAATTCATTCGCACGAATATATCCATTCTAATTCACTCGTACAATCCATTCTAATTCATTCGTACGATCCATTCTAATTCATTCGTACAATCAATTCTATTTCATTCGTACGATCCCTTCTTACTCATTCGTATGATCCATTCTAATTCATTCGCACGAATGTATGCATTCTAATTCATTCGTACGATCCATTCTAATTCATTCGTACGATCCATTCTAATTCATTCATACGATCCATTCTAATTCATTCGTACGATCCATTCTAATTCAATTGCACTATCCATTCTAATTCATTCATACGAATATATCCATTCTAATTCATTCATACGATCCATTCTAATTCATTCGCACGATCCATTCTAATTCATTCGCACGAATGAATCCATTCTAATTGATTCGTACAATCCATTCTATTTCATTCGTACGATCCATTCTTACTCATTCGTATGATCCATTCTAATTCATTCGCACGAATGTATCCATTCTAATTCATTCGTACGATCCGTTCTAATTCATTCGCACAATCTATTCTAATTCATTCGTACGATCCATTCTTATTCATTCGTACGATCTATTCTAATTCATTCGTACGATCCATTCTAATTCACTAGCACGATAGTACAAATTAATTAGAATGGTTCGTGCGAATGAATTAAAATAGATTGTGCGAATGAATTAGAATGGATCATACGAATGAATTAGAATGGATCGTGCAAAAGAATTAGAATAGATTGTGCGAATGAATTAGAATGGATCGTACGAATGAATTAGAATGGATACATTCGAGCGATCGTGCGAATGAATTAGAATGGATCATACGAATGAGTAAGAATGGATTGTATGAGTGAATTCGAATGGATCGTACGAATGAATTAGCATGGATCATGTGAAAGAATTAGAATGGATCGTATGAATGAATTAGAATGGATCGTATGAATGAATTAGAATGGATCGTACGAATGAATTAGAATGAATACATTCGTGTGAATGAATTAGAATGGATCGTATGAATGAGTAAGAATGGATTGTACGAATGAAATAGAATGGATGGTACGAATGAATTAGAATGGAATTAGAATGGATCGTACGAAGGAATTAGAATGGATACATTCGTGCGAATGAATTTGAATGGATCGTACGAATGAGTAAGAATGATTCATACGAAGGAATTAGAATGGATCATACGAAGGAATTAGAATGGATACATTCGTGCGAATGAATTCGAATGGATTGTGCGAATGAAAGAGAATGGATACAAATGAATTAGAATGGATCATACGAATGAATTAGAATGGATCGTATGAGTGAATTCAAATGGATCATACGAATGAATTAGAATGGATCATACGAATGAATTAGAATGGATCATACGAATGAATTAGAATAGATCATACGAATGAATTAGAATGGATCGTACGAATGAATTAGAATAGATCGTACGAATGAGTAAGAATGGATCATACGAATGAAATATAATGGATTGTACGAATGAATTAGAATGGATCGTACGAATGAATTAGAATGGATCGTGTGAAAGAATTAGAATGGATTGTATGAATGAATTAGAATAGATCGTGTGAATGAATTAGAATGGATCATACGAATGAGTAAGAATGCATCGTACGAATGAAATAGAATGGATACAAATGAATTAGAATGGATCATACGAATGAATTAGAATGGATCGTACGAATGAAATATAATGGATCGTGCGAATGAATTAGAATGGATCGTGAGAATGAATTAGAATAGATTGTATGAATGAATTAGAATGGATACATTCGTGCGAATGAATTAGAATGGATCGTACAAATGAATTAGAATAGAACGTACGAATGAATTAGAATGGATTGTATGAATGAATTAGAATGGATCGTACGAAGGAATTATAATGGATCGTACGAATGAATTAGAATAGATTGTACGAATGAATTAGAATGGATCGTACGAATGAATTAGAATGAATCGTACGAATGAATTAGAATGGATACATTCGTGCGAATAAATTAGAATGGATCATACGAATGAGTAAGAATGGATCGTACTTATGAATTAGAATGGATTGTACTTATGAATTAGAATGGATCGTACGAATGAATTAGAATGGATCATACGAATGAATTAGAATGGATCATGTGAAAGAATTAGAATGGATTGTATGAATGAATTAGAATGGATCGTATGAATGAATTAGAATGGATCGTATGAATAAATTAGAATGGATCGTAAGAATAAATTAGAATGGATACATTCGTGCGATAGAATTAGAATAGATCGTATGAATGAATTAGAATGGATCGTATGAATGAATTAGAATGGATATATTCGTGCAAATGAATTAGAATGGATCGTATGAATAAATTAGAACGGATCGTATGAATGAATTAGAATGGATACATTCGTGCGAATGAATGATCATACGAAGGAATTAGAATGGATCGTACGAATGTATCCATTCTAATTCACTAGCACGATCATACGAATTAATTAGAATGGATCGTGCGAATGAATTAGAATTGATCGTGCGTCGTACGAATGAATTAGAATGGATCATATTAATGAATTAGAATGGATCGTGCGAATGAATTAGAATGGATCGTGCGTCGTAAGAATGAATTAGAATGGATCGTATTAATGAATTAGAATGGATCGTGCGTCGTAAGAATGAATTAGAATGGATCTCATTAATGAATTAGAATGGATCGTGCGAATGAATTAGAATGGATCGTATGAATGAATTAGAATGGATCATACGAATAAATTAGAATGGATACATTCGTGCGAATGAATTAGAATGGATCATACGAATGATTAAGAATGGATCGTACTCTAATTCATTCGCACGAATGTATCTATTCTAATTCATTCATACGATCCATTCTAATTCATTCGTACAATCCATTCTAATTCATTCGCACGAATGTATCCATTCTAATTCATTCGTACGATCCATTCTAATTCATTCGCACGATCCATTCTAATTCATTCGCACAATCTGTTCTAATTCGTTCGTACGATCAATTCTAATTCATTCGTACGATCTATTCTAATTCATTCGTGCGATCCATTCTAATTCATTCGCACAATCTATTCTAATTCATTCGTACGATCCATTCTAATTTATTCGTATGATCTACTCTAATTCATTCGTACGATCCATTCTAATTCATTCACACGAATGTATCCATTCTAATTCATTCATACAATTTATTCTAATTCATTCGTTCGATCCATTTTAATTCATTCGTACAATCCATTCTATTTCATTCGTACGATCCATTCTTACTCATTCGTATGATCCATTCAAATTCATTCGCACAAATGTATCTATTCTAATTCATTCGTACAATCCATTCTAATTCATTCGTACGATCCATTCTAATTCATTCGTACAATCCATTCTATTTCATTCGTACGATCCATTCTTACTCATTCGTATGATCCATTCTAATTCATTCGCACGAATGTATCCATTCTAATTCATTCATACGATCCATTCTAATTCATTCGTACGATCCATTCTAATTCATTCATATGATCCATTCTAATTCATTCATACGATCCATTCTAATTCATTCACACGAATATATCCATTCTAATTCATTCGTATGATCCATTCTAATTCATTCGTACGATCCATTCTAATTCATTAGCACGATCCATTCTAATTCATTCGTACAATCCATTCTATTTCATTCGTACGATCCATTCTTACTCATTCGTATGATCCATTCTAATTTATTCGCACGAATGTATCCATTCTAATTCATTCGTACAATCCATTCTATTTCATTCGTACGATCCATTCTTACTCATTCGTATGATCCATTCTAATTCATTCGCACGAATGTATCCATTCTATTTCATTCGTACGATCCATTCTCATTCATTCGTACGATCCATTCTATTTCATTCGTACGATCCATTCTAATTCATTCATACGATCCATTCTAATTCATTCGTACGATCAATTCTAATTCATTCGTACGATCCATTCTATTTCATTCGTACGATCCATTCTTACTCATTCGTACGATCCATTCTATTTCGTTCGCACGATCCATTTTAATTCATTCGTACGATCCATTCTAATTCATTCGTACAATCTATTCTATTTCATTCGTACGATCCATTCTTACTCATTCGTATGATCCATTCTAATTCATTCGTACGATCCATTCTAATTCATTCGTACGATCCATTATATTTCCTTCGTATGATCCATTCTTATTCATTCGCACGAATGTATCCATTATAATTCATTCGTACGATCCATTCTAATTCATTCGTACGGTCCATTCTAATTCATTCTTACGATCCATTCTAATTTATTCGTACAATCCATTCTAATTCCTAAGTACGATCCATTCTAATTCATTCGTACGATTGTATGAATGAATTAGATGGGATCGTATAAATGAATTAGAATGGATCGTACGTATGAATTAGAATGGATACATTCATGGGAATGAATAAGAATGGATCGTACGAAGGAATTAGAATGGATCATACGAATGAAATTAGAATGGATCGTATGAAGGAATTTGAATGGATTGTACGAAGGAATTAGAAAGGATCGTACGAATGAATTAGAATGGAACGTATGAATGAATAAGAAAGGATACATTCGTGCGAATGAATTAATATGGATCGTACTAATGAGTAAGAATGGATCGTACGAATGAAATAGAATGGATTGTACGAATGAATTAGAATGGATCATACGAATGAATTAGAATGGATCGTATGAATGAATTAGAATGGATCGTGTGAAAGAATTAGAATGGATTGTATGAATGAATTAGAATGGATCATATGAATGAATTAGAGTGGATCGTGTTTTTTCGTGCTAATGAATTAGAATGGATCGTACGAATAAATTAGAATGGATCGTATGAATGAATTAGAATGGATCGTACGAATGAATTAGAATGGATCGTACGAATGAATTAGAATGGATACATTCGTGCGAATGAATTAGAATGGATTGTACAAATGAATTAGAATGGATCGTACGAATGAATTAGAATGGATACATTCGTGCGAATGATTTAGAATGGATCGTATGAATGAATTAGAATAGATCGTATGAGTGAATTAGAATGGATACATTCGTGCGAATGAATTAGAATGGATCGTATAAATGAATTAGAATGGATCGTACGTATGAATAAGAATAGATACATTCATGGGAATGAATAAGAATGGATCGTACGAAGGAATTAGAATGGATCATACGAATGAAATTAGGATGGATCGTACGAAGGAATTAAAATGGATCGTACGAAGGAATTAGAATGTATCCGTACGAAGGAATTAGAATGGATCATACGAATGAATTAGAATGGATACATTCGTACAATCCATTCTAATTCATTCGTACGATCCATTCTAATTCACTCATACGATCCATTCTAATTCATTCATACGATCCATTCTAATTCTTTCACGAATGTATCCACTCTAATTCATTCGTACGATCCATTCTAATTCATTCATACGATCCAATCTAATTCATTCGTGGGATCCATTCTAATTCATTCATATGATCCATTCTAATTCATTCGCACAATCTATTCTAATTCTATCATACGATCAATTCTAATTCATTAGCACGATCCTTTCTAATTCATTCGTACGATCTATTCTATTTCATTCGTATGATCCATTCTTACTCATTCGTACGATCCATTCTAATATATTCGCACGAATGTATCCATTCTAATTCCTTCGTACAATCCATTCTAATTCATTCGTACGATCTATTCTAATTCATTCGTATGATCCATTCTAATTCATTCGTACGATCCATTCTAATTCATTCGCACGAAAATATCCATTCTAATTCATTCATACGATCCATTCTAATTCATTCGCACGATCCATTCTAATTCATTCGCACAATCTATTCTAATTCATTCGTACGATCCATTCTAATTCATTCGTACGATCCATTCTAATTCATTCTTACTCATTCGTATGATCCATTCTAATTCATTCGTACGATCCATTCTAATTCATTCGTTTGATCCATTCTAAATCATTCGTATGATCCATTCTAATTAATTAATACGATCCATTCTAATTCATTTGCACGAATATATCCATTCTAATTCATTCGTACGATCCTATTCTAATTCATTCGCACGATCCATTCTAATTCTTTCATACGATCCAATCTAATTCATTCATACGATCCATTCTAATTCATTCGTACGATCCATTATAATTCATTCGCACGAATGTATCCATCCTTTGTACGATCCATTCTAATTCATTCATACGATCTATTCTAATTCATTCGTACGATCCATTCTAATTCATTCTCACGATCCATTCTAATTCATTCATACGATCCAATCTAATTCATTCGTACGATCCATTCTAATTAATTCATACGATCCATTCTAATTCATTCATACAATCCATTCTAATTCTTTTACACGGTCCATTCTAATTCATTCGTACGATCCATTCTAACTCATTCGTATGATCCATTCTAATTCCTTCGTACGATCCATTCTAATTCATTCGCACGCACGATCCATTCTAATTCATTCGTACGATCCATTCTAATTCATTTATACGATCCAATCTAATTCATTCATACAATCCATTATAATTCATTCGCTCGAATATATCCATTCTAATTCATTCGTACGATCCATTCTAATTCATTCGCACAATCTATTCTAATTCATTCGTACAATCCATTCTATTTCATTCGTACGATCCATTCTTACCATTCGTATGATCCATTCTAATTCATTCGCACGAATGTATCCATTCTAATTCATTCGTACGATCCATTCTAATTCATTCGCACGATCCATTCTAATTCATTCGTACAATCCATTCTAATTTATTCGTACAATCCATTCTATTTTATTCGTACGATCCATTCTTACTCATTCGTACGATCCATTCTAATTCATTCGCACGAATGTATCCATTCTAATTCATTCGTACGATCTATTCTAATTCATTCGCACAATATTCGCACGATCCATTCTAATTCATTCATACGATCCATTCTAATACAATCACACAATCCATTCTAATTCTAATTCATTCGCACGAATGTATCCATTCTAATTCATTCGTACATGTATGAATTCATTCGTACGATCCATTCTAATTCATTCGTACAATCCATTCTAATTCATTCAGACAATCCATTCTAATTCATTCGTACGATCCATTCTTACTTATACGTACGATCCATTCTAATTCATTTATACGATCCAATCTAATTCATTCATACAATCCATTCTAATTCATTCGCACGAATGTACGATCCATTCTTACTCATTCGTACGATCCATTCTAATTCATTCGCACGAATGTATCCATTCTAATTCATTCGTACGTTCCATTCTAATTGATTAGCACGAATGTATCTATTCTAATTCATTCACACGAATGTATCCATTCTAATTCATTCATACGATCCATTCTAATTCATTCGAATGTATCCATTCTAATTCATTCGCATGATCCATTCTAATTCATTCACACGATCAATTCAAATTCATTCGTACGATCCATTCTAATTCCTTCGTATGATCCATTCTAATTCCTTCGTACGTACGATCCATTCTAATTCCTTCATACGATCCACTCTATTTCATACATACAATCCAATCTAATTTATTCATACGATCCATTCTAATTCATTCGTACGATCCATTCTAATTTATTCGCATGATCTATTCTAATTCATTAATACAATCCATTCTAATTCATTCTAATTCCTTCGTATGATCCATTCTAATTCATTCGTACGATCTATTCTAATTCATTCGTACGATCCATTCTAATTCATTTATATGATCCAATCTAATTCATTCATACGATCCATTCTAATTCATTCGTATGTATCCATTCTAATTCATTCATATGATCCATTCTAATTCATTCGTACGATCCATTTTAATTCATTCGCACGATCCATTCTAATTCATTAATACGATCCGTTCTAATTCATTCGTACGATGCACGATCCATTCTAATTAATGAATTAGAATGGATTGTACGAATGAATTAGAATGGATCGTATGAAAAAATTAGAATGGATCGTGCGAATGAATTAGAATGGATCGTACGAATGAATTAGAATGGATCGTATTAATGAATTAGAATGGATCGTGCGAATGAATTAGAATGGATCGTACGAATGAATTAGAATGGATCGTACGAATGAATTAGAATGGATATATACGAATGAATTAGAATGGATTGTATGAATGAATTAGATTGGATCGTATGAATGAATTAGAATGGATCGTACGAATGAATTAGAATAGATCGTACGAATGAATTAGAATGGATCTCTAATTCATTCATACGATCCATTCTAATTCATTCATACAATCCATTCTAATTCTTCCAAAAGATCCATTCTAATTCATTCGTACGATCAATTCTATTTCATTCGTACTATCCATTCTAATTCTTTCGCACGATCCATTCTAATCATTCGTACAATCCATTCCATTTTATTTCATTCGTATGATCCATTCTTACTCATTAGCACAATCCATTCTAATTCATTCGTACAATCCATTCTAATTCATTCGCACGATCCATTCTAATTCACTCATACGATCCATTCTAATTTATTCGTATGATCCATTCTAATTCATTTGTATCCATTCTATTTCATTCGTACGATCCATTCTTACACATTCGTATGATCCATTCTAATTCATTCGCACGATCTATTCTAATTCATTCATACAATCCATTCTAATTCTTTCACACGATCCATTCTAATTCATTCATACGATCTATTCTAATTCATTCGTACAATCCATTCTATTTCATTCGTACGATCCATTCTTACTCATTCGTACGATCTATTCTAATTCATTCGTATGATCCATTCTAATTCATTCGTACGATCCATTCTAATTCATTCGTATGATCCATTTTACTTCATTCGCACGATCCATTCGAATTCACTCATATGATCCATTCTAATTCATTCGTATGATCCATTCTAATTCATTTGTATCCATTCTATTTCATTCGCACGATCCATTCGAATTCATTCGCACGAATGTATCCATTCTAATTCCTTCGTACGATCCATTCTAATTCCTTCGTACGAATCATTCTTACTCATTCGTACGATCAATTCTAATTCATTCGCACGAATGTATCCATTCTAATTCCTTCGTACGATCCATTCTAATTCCATTCTAATTCATTCGTACAATCCATTCTATTTCATTTGTATGATCCATTCTTACTCATTCGTACAATCCATTTTAATTTTTTCGCATGAATGTATCCATTCTAATTCATTCGTACGATCCATTCTAATTCATTCATACGATCCATTCTAATTCATTCATACTATCCATTCTAATTCATTCATACGATCCATTCTAATTCATTCATACGATCCATTCTAATTCCTTCGTACAATCCATTCTATTTTATTCGTACGATCCATTCTTACTCATTCGTACGATCCATTCTAATTCATTTGCACGAATGTATCCATTCTATTTCATTCGTACGATCCATTCTAATTCATTCGTACAATCCATTCTATTTCACTCGTACGATCCATTCTTACTCATTCGTACGATCCATTCTAAATCATTCGCACGATGAATTAGAATTGATCGTGCGAATGAATTAAAATGGATCGTACGAATGAATTAAATGGATCATACGAAGGAATTAGAATGGATCGTATGAATGAATTAGAATAGATTGTGCGAATGAATTAGAATGGATCGTATGTAATGAATTAGAATGGAACGTACGAATGAATTAGAATAGATTGTGCGAATGAATTAGAATGGATCGTACGAATGAATTAGAATGGATAAATTCGTGCAAATGAATTAGAATTGATTGTACGAATGAATTAGAATGGATCGTACGAATGAATTAGAATGTATCGTACGAATGAATTAGAATGGATATATTCGTGCGAATGAATTAGAATGGATCATACGAATGAATTAGAATGGATCGTACGAATGAATTAGAATAGATCGTACGAATAAATTAGAATAGTTCGTACAAATGAGTAAGAATGGATCGTTCGAATGAAATAGAATGGATTGTACGAATGAATTAGAATGGATCGTACGAATGAATTAGAATGGATCGTGTGAAAGAATTAGAATGGATTGTACTAATGAATTAGAATTGATCGTGCGAATGAATTAGAATGGATCGTACGAATAAATTAGAATGGATCGTACGAATGAATTAGAATGCATCGTGCGATTGAATTAGAATGGATCGTACGAATGAATTAGAATGGATCGTATGAATGAATTAGATTGGATCGTATGAATGAATTAGATTGGATCGTATGAATGAATTACAATGGATCGTGTGTCGTACGAATGAATTAGATTGGATCGTACGAATGAATTACAATGGATCGTGCGAATGAATTAGAATAGATCGTGCTAATGAGTAAGAATGGATCGTACGACATACAATCCATTCTAATTCATTCGCACGAATTTATCCATTCTAATTCATTCGTACGATCCATTCTAATTCATTCGCACAATCTATTCTAATTCATTCGTACGTTCCATTCTAATTCATTAGCATGATCCATGCTAATTCATTCATACGATCCATTCTAATTCATTCGTATGATCCATTCGTACGATCCATTCTAATTCATTCGCACAATCTATTCTAATTCATTTGTACGATCAATTCTAATTCATTCATACGATCTATTCTAATTCATTCGTACGATCCATTCTAATTCATTCGCACGAATGTATCCATTCTAATTCATTCATACAATCTATTCTAATTCATTCGTACGATCCGTCCTAATTCATTCGTACAATCTATTCTATTTCATTCGTACGATCCATTTTTACTCATTCGTATGATCCATTCTAATTCATTCGCATGAATATATCCATTCTAATTCACTCGAACGATCCATTCTAATTCATTCGTATGATCCATTCTAATTCATTCGCACAATCCATTCTATTTCATTCGTACGATCCCTTCTTACTCATTCGTATGATCCATTCTAATTCATTCGCACGAATGTATCCATTCTAATTCATTCGTACGATCCATTCTAATTCATTCATACGATCCATTCTAATTCATTCGTACGATCCATTCTAATTCATTCGCACGATCCATTCTAATTCATTCATACGAATGTATCCATTCTAATTCATTCATACGATCCATTCTAATTCATTCGCACGATCCATTCTAATTCATTCGCACGAATGAATCCATTCTAATTCATTCGTACAATCCATTCTATTTCATTCGTACGATCCATTCTTACT
Organism: Chamaelirium japonicum; assembly: GCA_947650365.1. Classification (NCBI taxonomy): domain Eukaryota; kingdom Viridiplantae; phylum Streptophyta; class Magnoliopsida; order Liliales; family Melanthiaceae; genus Chamaelirium; species Chamaelirium japonicum. The sequence continues at coordinate 1,981,890 of CANTAL010000017.1, read as the reverse complement.
CATTCGTATGATCCATTCTAATTCATTCGCACGAATATATCCATTCTAATTCATTCGTACGATCCGTTATAATTCATTCACACAATCTATTCTAATTCATTCGTACGATCCATTCTTATTCATTCGTACGATCTATTCTAATTCATTCGTACGATCCATTCTAATTCACTAGCACGATAGTACGAATTTATTAGAATGGTTCGTGCGAATGAATTAGAATAGATTGTGCGAATGAATTAGAATGGATCATACGAATGAATTAGAATGGATCGTGCAAATGAATTAGAATAGATTGTGCGAATGAATTAGAATGGATCGTACGAATGAATTAGAATGGATACATTCGTGCGATCGTGCGAATGAATTAGAATGGAATTAGAATGGATCGTACGAAGGAATTAGAATGGATGGTACGAATGAATTAGAATGGATCGTACGAATGAATTAGAATGGATCGTACGAAGGAATTAGAATGGATGGTACGAATGAATTAGAATGGAATTAGAATGGATCGTACGAAGGAATTAGAATGGATACATTCGTGCGAATGAATTAGAATGGATCGTACGAATGAGTAAGAATGATTCGTACGAAGGAATTAGAATGGATCGTACGAAGGAATTAGAATGGATACATTCGTGCGAATGAATTCGAATGGATTGTGCGAATGAATTAGAATGGATACAAATGAATTAGAATGGATCATACGAATGAATTAGAATGGATCGTATGAGTGAATTCAAATGGATCGTGCGAATGAATTAGAATGGATCATATGAATGAATTAGAATGGATCGTACGAATGAATTAAAATAGATCATACGAATGAATTAGAATGGATCGTACGAATGAATTAGAATAGATCGTACGAATGAGTAAGAATAGATCATACGAATGAAATAGAATGGATTGTACGAATGAATTAGAATGGATCATACGAATGAATTAGAATGGATCGAGTGAAAGAATTAGAATGGATTGTATGAATGAATTAGAATAGATCGTGTGAATGAATTAGAATGGATCATACGAATGAGTAAGAATGGATCGTACGAATGAAATAGAATGGATACAAATGAATTAGAATGGATCATACGAATGAATTAGAATGGATCGTACGAATGAAATAGAATAGATCGTACGAATGAATTAGAATGGATCGTGAGAATGAATTAGAATAGATTGTATGAATGAATTAGAATGGATACATTCGTCCGAATGAATTAGAATGGATCGTACGAATGAATTAGAATAGAACGTACGAATGAATTAGAATGGATTGTATGAATGAATTAGAATGGATCGTACGATGGAATTATAATGGATCGTACGAATGAATTAGAATAGATTGTATGAATGAATTAGAATGGATCGTACGAATGAATTAAAATGAATCGTACGAATGAATTAGAATGGATACATTCGTGCGAATAAATTAGAATGGATCATACGAATGAGTAAGAATGGATCGTACTTATGAATTAGAATGGATTGTACTTATGAATTAGAATGGATCGTACGAATGAATTAGAATGGATCATACGAATGAATTAGAATGGATCGTGTGAAAGAATTAGAATGGATTGTATGAATGAATTAGAATGGATCGTATGAATGAATTAGAATGGATCGTACGAATAAATTAGAATGGATCGTACGATTGAATTAGAATGGATACATTCGTGCGAAAGAATTAGAATAGATCGTATAAATGAATTACAATGGATCGTATGAATGAATTAGAATGGATATCTTCGTGCAAATGAATTAGAATGGATCGTATGAATGAATTAGAACGGATCGTATGAATGAATTAGAATGGATACATTCGTGCGAATGAATGATCGTACGAAGGAATTAGAATGGATCGTACGAATGTATCCATTCTGATTCACTAGCACTATCATACGAATTAATTAGAATGGATCGTTCGAATGAATTAGAATGGATCGTGCGTCGTACGAATGAATTAGAATGGATCATATTAATGAATTAGAATGGATCGTGCGAATAAATTGGAATGGATCATGCGTCGTAAGAATGAATTAGAATGGATCGTATTAATGAATTAGAATGGATCGTGCGAATGAATTAGAATGGATCGTATGAATGAATTAGAATGGATCGTACAAATAAATTAGAATGGATACATTCGTGCGAATGAATTAGAATGGATCATACAAATGATTAAGAATGGATCGTACTCTAATTCATTCGCACGAATGTATCTATTCTAATTCATTCATACGGTCCATTCTAATTCATTCGTACGATCCATTCTAATTCATTCGCACGAATGTATCCATTCTAATTCATTCGTATGATCCATTCTAATTCATTTGAACGATCCATTCTAATTCATTCGCACAATCTGTTCTAATTCATTCGTACGATCCATTCTAATTCATTCGTACGATCTATTCTAATTCATTCGTACGATCCATTCTAATTCATTCGCACAATCTATTCTAATTCATTCGTACGATCCATTCTAATTTATTCGTATGATCTATTCTAATTCATTCGTACGATCCATTCTAATTCATTCGCATGAATGTATCCATTCTAATTCATTCATACAATCTATTCTAATTCATTCGTACGATCCATTTTAATTCATTCGTACAATCCATTCTATTTCATTCGTACGATCCATTCTTACTCATTTGTATGATCCATTCAATTCATTCGCACGAATGTATCTATTCTAATTCATTCGTACAATCCATTCTAATTCATTCGTACGATCCATTCTAATTCATTCGTACAATCCATTCTATTTCATTCGTACGATCCATTCTTACTCATTCGTATGATCCATTCTAATTCATTCGCACGAATGTATCCATTCTAATTCATTCATACGATCCATTCTAATTCATTCGTACGATCCATTCTAATTCATTCGTATGATCCATTCTAATTCATTCATACGATCCATTCTAATTCATTCACACGAACCTATCCATTCTAATTCATTTGTACGATCCATTCTAATTCATTCGTACGATCCATTCTAATTCATTAGCACGATCCATTCTAATTCATTCGTACAATCCATTCTATTTCATTCGTATGATCCATTCTTACTCATTCGTATGATCCATTCTAATTTATTCGCACGAATGTATCCATTCTAATTCATTCGTACAATCCATTCTATTTCATTCGTACGATCCATTCTTACTCATTCGTATGATCCATTCTAATTCATTCGCACGAATGTATCCATTCTATTTCATTCGTACGATCCATTCTCATTCATTCGTACGATCCATTCTATTTCATTCGTACCATCCATTCTAATTCATTCATACGATCCATTGTAATTCATTCGTACGATCCATTCGAATTCATTCGTACGATCAATTCTAATTCATTCGTACGATCCATTCTAATTCATTCATGCAATCCATTCTTACTTATTCGTATGATCCATTCTAATTTATTTGCACGAATATATCCATTCTAATTCATTCGTACGATCCATTCTATTTCATTCGTACGATCCATTCTTACTCATTCGTACGATCCATTCTATTTCATTCGCACGATCCATTTTAATTCATTCATACGATCCATTCTAATTCATTCGTACAATCCATTCTATTTCATTTGTACGATCCATTCTTACTCATTCGTATGATCCATTCTAATTCATTCGTACGATCCATTCCAATTCATTCGTACGATCCATTATATTTCCTTCGTATGATCCATTCTAATTCATTCGCACGAATGTATCCATTATAATTCATTCGTACGATCCATTCTAATTCATTCGTACGATCCATTCTAATTTATTCGTACGATCCATTCTAATTCCTAAGTACGATCCATTCTAATTAATTCGTACGATTGTATGAATGAATTAGATTGGATCGTATTAATGAATTAGAATGGATCGTACGTATGAATTAGAATGGATACATTCATGGGAATGAATAAGAATGGATCATACGAAGGAATTAGAATGGATCATACAAATGAAATTACAATGGATCGTACGAAGGAATTAGAATGGATCGTACGAAGGAATTAGAAAGGATCGTACGAATGAATTAGAATGGATCGTATGAGTGAATAAGAAAGGATACATTCGTGCGAATGAATTAATATGGATCGTACTAATGAGTAAGAATGGGTCGTATTAATGAAATAGAATGGATTGTACGAATGAATTAGAATGGATCGTATGAATGAATTAGAATGGATCGTGTGAAAGAATTAGAATGGATTATATGAAAGAATTAGAATGGATCATATGAATGAATTAGAGTGGATCGTGATTTTTCGTGCTAATGAATTAGAATGGATCGTACGAATGAATTAGAATGGATCGTATGAATGAATTAGAATGGATCGTACGAATGAATTAGAATGGATCGTACGAATGAATTAGAATGGATACATTCGTGCGAATGTATTAGAATGGATTGTACGAATGAATTAGAATGGATCGTACGAATGAATTTGAATGGATACATTCGTGCGAATGAATTAGAATGGATCTTATGAATGAATTAGAATGGATCGTATGAGTGAATTAGAATGGATACATTCGTGCGAATGAATTAGAATGGATCGTATAAATGAATTAGAATGGATCGTACGTATGAATTAGAATGGATACATTCATGGGAATGAATAAGAATGGATCGTATGAAGGAATTAGAATGGATCATACGAATGAAATTAGAATGGATCGTACGAAGGAATTAGAATGGATCGTACGAAGGAATTAGAATGGATCCGTACGAAGGAATTAGAATGGATCATACGAATGAATTAGAATGGATACATTCGTACAATCCATTCTAATTCATTCGTACGATCCATTCTAATTCACTCATACGATTTATTCTAATTCATTCATACGATCCATTCTAATTCTTTCACGAATGTATCCATTCTAATTCATTCGTACGATCCATTCTAATTCATTCATACGATCCAATCTAATTCATTCGTGCGATCCATTCTAATTCATTCATACGATCCATTCAAATTCATTCGCACAATCTATTCTAATTCATTCATACGATCAATTCTAATTCATTAGCACGATCCATTCTAATTCATTCGTACGATCTATTCTATTTCATTCGTACGATCCATTCTTACTCATTCGTACGATCCATTCTAATTCATTCGCACGAATGTATCCATTCTAATTCTTTTGTACAATCCATTCTAATTCATTCGTACGATCCATTCTAATTCATTCGTACGATCCATTCTAATTCATTCGTATGATCCATTCTAATTCATTCGTACAATCTATTCTATTTCATTCGCACGAATGTATCCATTCTAATCCATTCATACGATCCATTCTAATTCATTCGCACGATCCATTCTAATTCATTCATACGATCATTTCTAATTCATTAGCACGATCCATTCTAATTCATTCGCACGAATGTATCCATTCTAATTCATTCGTACGATCCATTCTAATTCATTCGTACAATCCATTCTATTTCATTCGTACGATCCATTCTTACTCATTCGTATGATCCATTCTAATTCATTCGCATAATCTATTCTAAATCATTCGTACGATCCATTCTAATTCATTCGCACGAATGTATCCATTCTAATTCATTCGTACGATCCATTCTAATTCATTTATACGATCCAATCTAATTCATTCATACAATCCATTCTAATTCATTCGTACAATCTATTCTAATTCATTCGTACGATCCATTCTAATTCATTTGCACGAATATATCCATTCTAATTCATTCGTACGATCCATTCTAATTCCTTCGTACGATCCATTCTGATTCATTCATACGATCCATTCTAATTCATTCGCACGATCCATTCTAATTCATTCGCACGAATGAATCCATTCTAATTCATTCATACAATCCATTCTAATTCCTTCGTACGATCCATTCTAATTCATTCGCACCATTATAATTCATTCGCACAATCTATTCTAATTCATTCGCACGATCCATTCTAATTCATCCATACGATCCATTCTAATTCATTCGCACGAATTTATCCATTCTAATTCATTCGTACAATCCATTCTAATTCATTCGTACGATCCATTCTAATTCATAAGTAAGATCCATTCTAATTCATTCATATGATCCATTCTAATTCATTCGCACGAATGTATCCATTCTAATTTTTCGTACGATCCATTCTATTTCATTCGTACGATCCATACTAATTCATTCGTACGATCCATTCTAATTCATTCGCAGAATCTATTCTAATTCTTTCGTACGATCCATTCTAATTCATTCGTACGATCCATTCTACTTCATTCTTACTCATTCGTATGATCCATTCTAATTCATTCGTACGATCCATTCTAATTCATTCGTATGATCCATTCTAATTCATTCGTATGATCCATTCTAATTAATTCATACGATCCATTCTAATTCATTTGCACAAATATATCCATTCTAATTCATTCGTACGATCCCATTCTAATTCATTCGCACGATCCATTCTAATTCTTTCATACGATCCAATCTAATTCATTCATACGATCCATTCTAATTCATTCATATGATCCATTCTAATTCATTCGCACGAATGTATCCATCCTTTGTACGATCCATTCTAATTCATTCATACGATCTATTCTAATTCATTCGTACGATCCATTCTAATTCATTCACACGATCCATTCTAATTCATTCATACGATCGAATCTAATTCATTCGTACGATCCATTCTAATTAATTCATACGATCCATTCTAATTCATTCATACAATCCATTCTAATTCTTTCACACGGTCCATTCTAATTCATTCGTACGATCCATTCTAATTCATTCGTATGATCCATTCTAATTCCTTCGTACGATCCATTCTAATTTATTCACACGCACGATCCATTCTAATTCATTCGTACGATCCATTCTAATTCATTTATACGATCCAACCTAATTCATTCATACAATCCATTCTAATTCATTCGCTCGAATATAATCATTCTAATTCATTCGTACGATCCATTCTAATTCATTCGCACAATCTATTCTAATTCATTCGTACAATCCATTCTATTTCATTCGTACGATCCATTCTTACCATTCGTATGATCCATTCTAATTCATTCGCACGAATGTATCCATTCTAATTCATTTGTACGATCCATTCTAATTCATTCGCACGATCCATTCTAATTCATTCGTACAATCCATTCTAATTTATTCGTACAATCCATTCTATTTCATTCGTACGATCCATTCTTACTCATTCGTACGATCCATTCTAATTCATTCGCACGAATGTATCCATTCTAATTCATTCGTACGATCTATTCTAATTCATTCGCACAATCTATTCTAATTCATTCGCACGATCCATTCTAATTCATTCATACAATCCATTCTAATACATTCGCATGATCCATTCTAATTCTAATTCATTCGCACGAATGTATCCATTCTAATTCATTCGTACATGTATGAATTCATTCGTACGATCCATTCTAATTCATTCGTACAATCCATTCTAATTCATTCGTACGATCCATTCTTACTTATACGTACGATCCATTCCAATTAATTTATACGATCCAATCTAATTCATTCATACAATCCATTCTAATTCATTCGCACGAATGTACAATCCATTCTTACTCATTCTTACTCATTCGTACGATCCATTCTAATTCATTCGCACGAATGTATCCATTCTAATTCATTCGTACGTTCCATTCTAATTCATTAGCACGAATGTATCCATTCGAATTCATTCACACGAATGTATCCATTCTAATTCATTCATACGATCCATTCTAATTCATTCGAATGTATCCATTCTAATTCATTCGCATGATCCATTCTAATTCATTCGCACGATCCATTCATATTCATTCGTACGATCCATTCTAATTCCTTCGTATGATCCATTCTAATTCCTTCGTACGTACGATCCATTCTAATTCCTTCATACGATCCACTCTATTTCATTCATACGATCCAATCTAATTCATTCATACGATCCATTCTAATTCATTCGTACGATCCATTCTAATTCATTCGCATGATCTATTCTAATTCATTAATACGATCCATTCTAATTCATTCTAATTCCTTCGTATAATCCATTCTAATTCATTCGTACGATCTATTCTAATTCATTCGTACGATCCATTCTAATTCATTCATATGATCCAATCTAATTCATTCATACGATCCATTCTAATTCATTCGTATGTATCCATTCTAATTCATTCATACGATCCATTCTAATTCATTCGTACGATCCATTCTAATTCATTCGCACGATCCATTCTAATTCATTAATACGATCCGTTCTAATTCATTCGTTCGACGCACGATCCATTCTAATTCATTCGTACGATCCATTCCAATTCATTCGCACGATCCGTTCTAATTCATTCGCACGAATGAATTAGAAAGGATAAATTCGTGCAAATGAATTAGAATGGATCATACGAATGAGTAAGAATGGATCGTACGAATGAGTAAGAATGGATCGTGCTAATGAATTAGAATGGATCGTATGAATGAATTAGAATGGATCGTACGAATGAATTAGAATGGATCGTACGAATGAATTAGAGTGGATACATTCATGCGAATGAATTAGAATGGATCGTACGAATGAGTAAGACTGGATCGTACGAATGAAATAGAATGGATCGTACGTATCAATTAGAATTAATACATTCATGGGAATGAATTAGAATGGATCGTACGAAGGAATTAGAATGGAACTTACGAAGGAATTAGAATGGATCGCCATTCTAATTCATTCGTACAATCCATTCTAATTCATTCGCACGATCCATTCTAATTCATTCGTACAATACATTCCATTCTAATTCATTCATACGATCCATTCTAATTCATTCATACGATCCATTCTAATTCATTCGCACAATCTATTCTAATTCACTCGTTACGATCCATTCTAATTCATTCGTACGATCCATTCTAATTAATAAATTAGAATGGATTGTACGAATGAATTAGAATGGATCGTATGAATGAATTAGAATGGATCGTGCAAATGAATTAGAATGGATTGTACGAATGAATTAGAATGGATCGTATTAATAAATTCGAATGGATCGTGCGAATGAATTAGAATGGATCGTACGAATGAATTAGAATGGATCGTATGAATGAATTAGAATGGATACATACGAATGAATTAGAATGGATCGTATGAATGAATTAGATTGGATCGTATGAATGAATTAGAATGGATCGTACGAATGAATTAGAATAGATCGTACGAATGAATTGGAATGGATCTCTAATTCATTCATACGATCCATTCTAATTCATTCATACAATCCATTCTAATTCTTCCACACGATCCATTCTAATTCATTCGTACGATCAATTCTAATTCATTCGTACTATCCATTCTAATTCATTCGCACGATCCATTCTAATTCATTCGTACAATCCATTCCATTTTATTTCATTCGTACGATCCATTCTTACTCATTAGCACAATCCATTCTAATTCATTCGTACAATCCATTCTAATTCATTCGCACGATCCATTCGAATTCACTCATACGATCCATTCTAATTCATTCGTATGATCCATTCTAATTCATTTTTATCCATTCTATTTCATTCGTACGATCCATTCTTACACATTCGTATGATCCATTCTAATTCATTCGCACGATCTATTCTAATTCATTCATACAATCCATTCTAATTCTTTCACACGATCCATTCTAATTCATTCATACGATCCATTCTAATTCATTCGTACAATCCATTCTATTTCATTCGTACGATCCATTCTTACTCATTCGTACAATCTATTCTAATTCATTCGTACGATCCATTCTAATTCATTCGTACGATCCATTCTAATTCATTCGTATGATCCATTCTAATTCATTCGCACGATCCATTCGAATTTACTCATACGATCCATTCTAATTCATTCGTATGATCCATTCTAATTCATTTGTATCCATACTATTTCATTCGCACGATCCATTCGAATTCATTCGTACGAAGGAATTCGAATGGATCGTGCGAATGAATTAGAATGAATCGTACGAAGGAATTAGAATGAATCGTACGAAGGAATTAGAATGGATCGTATTCATACGGGATACATTCGTACAATCCATTCTAATTCCTTCGTACAATCCATTCTAATTCATTCGCACGATCCATTCTAATTCATTTGCACGATCCATTCTAATTCCTTCGTACGATCCATTCTAATTCATTCGTACGATCCATTCTAATTCATTCATACGATCCATTCTAATTTATTCGTACGATCCATTCTAATTTCTTCGTACGATCCATTCTAATTCCTTTGTACGATCGATACTAATTTATTCGCACGATCCACTCTAATTCCTTCGTATGATCCATTCTAATTCATTCGTACGATCCATTCTAATTCATTCGCACGATCCATTCTAATTCATTAATACGATCCAATCTAATTCATTCATACGATCCATTCTAATTCATTCATACAATCCATTCTAATTCTTTCACACGATCCATTCTAATTCATTCGTACGATCCATTCTAATTCCTTCGTACGATCCATTCTAATTCATTCGCACGAATGTATCCAGATCCATTCTAATTCATTCGCACGATCCACTCTAATTCATTCGCACGATCCATTCTAATTCATTCGTACAATCCATTCTTACTCATTCGTACGATCCATTCTAATTCATTCATACAATCCATTCTAATTCTTTTGCACGAATGTATCCATTCTAATTCATTCATACGATCCATTCTAATTCCTTCGTACGATCCATTCTAATTCATTCGTACGATCCATTCTAATTCATTCGTACAATCCATTATATTTCATTCGTACGATCCATTCTTACTCATTCGTATGATCCATTCTAATTCATTCGTATGATCCATTCTAATTCATTCGTACGATCCATTCTAATTCATTCGCACGATCCATTCTAATTCATTCATACGATCCATTCTAATTCATTCGTATGATCCATTCTAATTCCATCGTACGATCCATTATAATTCCTTCATACGATCCAATCTATTTCATTCGTATGATCCATTCTAATTCCTTCGTACGATCCATTCTAATTCCTTCGTATGATCCATTCTATTTCCTTCGTACGATCCATTCTATTTCATTCGTATGATCCATTCTAATTCTTTCGTACGATCCATTCTTATTCATTCCCATGAATGTATCCATTCTAATTCATACGTACGATCCATTCTAATTCATTTATACGATCCAATCTAATTCATTCATACAATCTATTCTAATTCATTCGCACGAATTTATCCATTCTAATTCATTCGTACGATCCATTCGAATTCATTCGCACGAATGTATCCATTCTAATTCATTCGTACGATCCATTCCGTGCGAATGAATTAGAATGGATCGTACGAATGAATTAGAATGGATCGTATGAATGAATTAGATTGGATCGTATGAATGAATTAGAATGGATCATACGAATGAATTAGAATGGATCGTACGAACGAATTAGAATGGATCGTATAAATGAATTAGAATGGATCGTACGTATGAATTAGAATGGATACATTCATGGGAATGAATAAGAATGGATCGTACGAAGGAATTAGAATGGATCGTGCGAATGAATTAGAATGGATCGTACGAATGAATTAGAATGGATCGTATGATTGAATTGGAATAGATCGTACGAATTCATTCTAATTCATTTATACAATCCATTCTAATTCCTTCGTACGATCCATTCTAATTCCTTTGTACGACCCATTATATTTCATTCGTATCGTACGATCCATTCTAATTCATTTGCACGATCCATTCTAATTCATTCATACGATCCATTCTAATTCATTTGTACGATCCATTCTAATTCATTCACACGATCCATTCTAATTCACTAATACGATCCAATCTAATTCATTCATACGATCCATTCTAATTCATTCGTACGATCCATTCTAATTCATTCGTACGATCCATTCTAATTCATTCATACGATCCATTCTAATTCATTCGTATGTATCCATTCTAATTCATTCATACGATCCATTCTAATCCATTCTATTTTATTCGTACGATCCATTCTTACTCATTTGTATGATCCATTCTAATTCATTCGCACGAATGTATCTATTCTAATTCATTCGTACGATCCATTCTAATTCATTCGTACGATCCATTCTAATTCATTCATATGATCCATTCTAATTATTTCACACGATCTATTCTAATTCATTCGTACGATCCATTCTAATTCATTCGCACGAATATATCCATTCTAATTCATTCATACATGTATGAATGAATTAGAATGGATCGTACGAATGAATTAGAGTGGATACATTCGTACGAATGAATTAGAATGGATCGTACGAATGAGTAAGAATGGATCGTACATTCATGCGAATGAATTAGAATGGATTGTATGAATGAATTAGAGTGTATACATTCGTGCGAATGAATTAGAATGGATCGTATGAATGAATTAGAATAGATCGTACGAATGAATTAGAATGGATCGTGCTAATGAATTAGAATGGATCGTACGAATTAAGAATAAATTAGAATGGATACATTCGTATGAAGGAATTAGAATGGATCATACGAAGGAATTAGAATGGATCGTACGAAGGAATTAGAATGGATCGTACGAATGAATTAGAATAGAACGTACGAATGAATTAGAATGGATACATTCGTGCGAATGAATTAGAATGGATCATGCGAATGAATTAGAATGGATACATTCGTGCGAATGAATTAGAATGGATCATACGAAGGAATTAGAATGGATCGTACGAATGAATTAGAATGGATCGTACGAATGAATTAGAATGGATACATTCAGGCGAATGAATTAGAATGGATCATACGAAGGAATTAGAATGGATCGTACGAATGAATTAGAATGGATCGTACGAATGAATTAGAATGGATCGTGCGAATGAATTAGAATGGATCGTGCGAATGAATTAGAATGGATTATGCGAATCAATTAGAATGGATCATACGAATGAATTAGAATGGATACATTCATGGGAATGAATAAGAATGGATCGTACGAATGAATTAGAATGGATCGTACGAATGAATTAGAATGGATATATTCGTGCAAATGAATTAGAATGGATCGTATGAATGAATTAGAATGGATCGTACGAATGAATTATAATGAATCGTATGAATGAAATAGAATGGATCGTATGAATTAGAATGGATCGTACGAAGGAATTAGAATGGATCGTACGAATGAATTAGAATGGATCATACGAATGAAATAGAATGGTTCGTACGAAGGAATTAGAATGGATTGTACGAATGAATTAGAATGGATTCATTCGTGCGAATGAATTAGAATGGATCGTGCGAATGAATTAGAATGGATCGTGCGAATGAATTAGAATGGATCGTACGAATGAATTAGAATGGATCGTACGAAGGAATTAGAATGGATCATACGAATGAATTAGAATGGATATATTCGTGCAAATGAATTAGAATGGATCGTACGAATGAATTAGAATCGATCGTACGAATGAATTAGAATGGATTGTATGAATGAATTAGATTGGATCGTATAAATGAATTAGAATGGATCGTACGAATGAATTAGAATGGATACATTCGTGCGAATGAATTAGAATGGATCGTACGAATGAATTAGAATAGATTGTGCGAATGAATTAGAATGGATCATACGAATGTGTAAGAATGGATCGTACGAATGAAATAGAATAGATTGTACGAATGAATTAGAATGGATCGTACGAATGAATTAGAATGGATACATTCGTGCGAATGAATTAGAATGGATCGTGCTAATGAATTAGTATTGATCGTACGAATGAATTAGAATGGATACATTCGTGCAAATGAATTAGAATGGATCGTACGAAGGAATTAGAATGGATCGTACGTACGAAGGAATTAGAATAGATTGTGCGAATGAATTAGAATGGATTGTACGATTGAATTAGAATGGATCGTACGAAGGAATTAGAATGGATCATACGAATGAATTAGAATAGAATGTGCGAATGAATTAGAATGGATACATTTGTGCGAATAAATTAGAATGGATCGTACGAATGAAATAGAATGGATCGTAATAATGGATCGTACGTATGAATTTGTACGTATGAATGAATTAGAATTGATCGAATTAGAATGGATCGTACGAAGGAATTAGAATGGATTGTATGAATGAATTAGACGTACGATCCATTCTAATTCATTCGTACGATCCATTCCGTACAATCTATTCTAATTCATTCGTACAATCCATTCTATTTCATTCATACGATCTATTCTTACTCATTCGTATGATCCATTCTAATTCATTCGCACGAATGTATCCATTCTAATTCATTCGTACGATCTATTCTAATTCATTCGCACAATCCATTCTAATTCATTCGTACGATCCATTCTTATTGATTCGTACAATCCATTCTATTTCATTCGTACGATCCATTCTTACTCATTCGTATGATCCATTCTAATTTATTCGTACGATCCATTCTTACTCATTCGTATGATCCAGTCTAATTCATTCACACGAATGTATCCATTCTAATTCATTCGTACGATCCATTCTAATTCATTCGTACGATCCATTCTATTTCATTCATACGATCCATTCTAATTCATTCATACAATCCATTCTAATTCGTTGCACAATCTATTCTAATTCATTCGTACGATCCATTCTAATTCATTCGTACGATCCATTCTATTTCATTCGCACGATCCATTCTAATTCATTCGACCGAATGTATCCATTCTAATTCATTCGTACGATCCATTCTAATTCTTCATACGATCCATTCTAATTCCTTCGTACGATCCATTCTAATTCATTCGTACAATCCATTCTATTTCATTCGTACGATCCATTCTAATTCATTAGCACGATCCATTCTAATTCATTCGTACGATCTGTACGAATGAAATAGAATGGATCGTACGAATGAATTAGAGTTGATACATTCGTGCGAATGAATTAGAATGGATCGTACGAATGAGTAAGAATGGATCGTACGAATGAATTAGAATGGATCGTATGATGAATTAGAATGGATCGTACGAATGAATTAGAATGGATCGTATGAATGAATTAGAATGGATCGTGCAAATGAATTAGAATGGATCGTATGAATGAATTAGAATGGATCGTACTTATGAATTAGAATGGATCGTATGAATGAATTAGAATGGATACATTCGTGCGAATGAATTAGAATGGATCGTACGAATGAATTAGAATGGATTGTGCGAATGAATTAGAATGGATTGTGCGAATGAATTAGAATGGATCGTACGAATGAATTAGAATGGATTGTACGAATGAATAAGAATGGATCGTACGAAGGAATTAGAATGGATCATACGAATGAAATAGAATGGATCGTACGAAGGAATTAGAATGGATCGTACGTATCAAGGAATTAGAATGGATCGTACGAAGGAATTAGAATGGATCGTACGAATTAATTAGAATGGATCGTGTGAATGAATAAGAATGGATCGTACGAAGGAATTAGAATGGATCGTACGAATGAATTAGAATGGATACATTCGTGCAAATGAATTAGAATGGATCGTACGAATGAATTAGAATAGATTGTACGAATGTATCCATTCTAATTCATTCGTACGATCCATTCTAATTCCTTCGTACAATCCATTCTAACTCATTCGTACATTAGAATGGATCGTATGAATGAATTAGAATGGATCGTACGAATGAATTAGAATGGATCGTACGAATGAATTAGAATAGATTGTGCGAATGAATTAGATTGGATCGTATGAATGGATTAGATTGGATCGTATGAATGAATTAGAATGGATCGTGCGAATGAATTAGAATGGATCGTACGAATGAATTAGAATGGATCGTGCTAATGAATTAGAATGGATCGTACGAATGAATTAGAATGGATTGTGTGAAAGAATTAGAATGGATCGTACGAAGGAATTAGAATGGATCATACGAATAAAACATAATGGGTCGTACGAATGAATTAGAATGGATCGTACGAATGAATTAGAATGGATCGTATGAATGAATTAGATTGGATCGTATGAATGAATTAGATTGGATCGTATAAATGAATTAGAATGGATCATACGTATGAATAAGAATGGATACATTCATGGGAATGAATTAGAATGGATCGTACGAATGAATTAGAATGGATACATTCGTGCGAATGAATTAGAATGGATTGTACGAATGAATTAGAATGGATCGTATGAATGAATTAGATTGGATCGTATTAATGAGTTAGAATGGATCGTGCGAATTAATTAGAATGGATCGTACGAATGAATTAGAATGGATCGTATGAATGAATTAGAAGGGATACATACGAATGAATTAGAATGGATCGTATGAATGAATTAGATTGGATCGTATGAATGAATTAGAATGGAACGTGCGTCGTACGAATGAATTAGAATGGATCGTATTAATGAATTAGAATGGATCGTGCGAATGAATTAGAATGGATCATACGAATGAATTAGAATGGATCGTATGAATGAATTAGAATGGATACATACGAATGAATTAGCACGATCCATTCTAATTCATTCCCATGAATGTATCCATTCTAATTGATACGTACGATCCATTATATTTCATTCGTACGATCCATTCTTACTCATTCGTACGATCCATTCTAATTCATTCGCACGAATGTATCCACTCTAATTCATTCGTACGATCCATTCTAATTCCTCCGTACGATCCATTCTAATTCGGTCCATTCTAATTCCTTCATACGTACAAATTCATACGTATGATCCATTATTACGATCCATTCTAATTCATTCATACGATCCATTCTAATTCATTCGCATGATCCATTCTAATTCATTCGCACGATCCATTCTAATTCATTCATACGATCCATTCTAATTCATTCGTACGATCCATTCTAATTCATTCATACGTACAAATTCATACGTACGATCTATTTTTACGATCCATTCTAATTCATTCGTACGATCCATTCTAATTCATTAATACGATCCATTCTAATTCATTTGTACGATCCATTCTAATTCATTCGTACAATCCATTCTATTTCATTCGTACGATCCATTCTTACTCATTCGTATGATCCATTCTAATTCATTCGTATGAATGTATCCATTCTAATTCATTCGTACGATCCATTCTATTTCCTTCATTCGTATGATCCATTCTATTTCATTCGTACGATCCATTCTTACTCATTCGTATGATCCATTCTAATTCATTCGCACGAATGTATCCATTCTAATTCATTCATACGATCCATTCGAATTCACTCATACGATCCATTCTAATTCATTCATACAATCCATTCTAATTCATTAATACGATCCATTCTACTTTATTTGTACGATCTATTCTAATTCATTCGTACAATCTATTCTATTTCATTCGTACGATTCATTCTTACTCATTCGTATGATCCATTCTAATTCATTCGCACGAATATATCCATTCTAATTCATTCGTACGACCTACTCTAATTCATTCATACGATCCATTCTATTTCATTCATTCGTATGATCCATTTTAATTCATTCGTACGAATGTATCCACTCTAATTCATTCGTACGATCCATTCAATTTCATTCGTACGATCCATTATTACGATCCATTCTAATTCATTCGTACGATCCATTCTAATTCATTCGCACAATCTATTCTAATTCATTCATACGATCCATTCTAATTCATTAGCACGATCCATTCTAATTCATTCTTACAATCCATTCTAATTCATTAGTACGATCCATTCTAATTCATTCGTACGATCGATTCTAATTCATTCGTACGATCCATTCTATTTCATTCGCACGATCCATTCTATTCATTCCTATGATCCATTCTAATTCATTCGTACGATCCATTCTAATTCCTTCATACGATCCATTCTAATTCATTTGCACGAATATATCCATTCTAATTCCTTCGTACGATCCATTCTAATTCATTCAACTGATCTATTCTAATTCATTCGCACGAATGTATCCATTCTAATTCATTCGTACGATCCATTCTAATTCATTCGCACGAATGTATCCATTATAATTCCTTCGTACGATCCATTCTAATTCCTTCGTACGATCCATTCTAATTCCTTCGTACGATCCATTCTATTTCATTCGTATGATCCATTCTAATTCATTCGTACGATCCTTTCTAATTCCTTCGTACGATCCATTCTAATTCATTCGCACGATCCATTCTAATTCATTCATACAATCGATCCAATCTAATTCATTCATACGATCCATTCTAATTCTTAATCATTCGTATGATCCAGTCTAATTCATTCGCACGAATGTATCCATTCTAATTCATTCGTACGATCCATTCTAATTTATTCGCACAATCTATTCTAATTCATTCGTACGATCAATTCTAATTCATTAGCACGATCCATTCTCATTCCTTCCTACGATCTATTCTATTTCATTCATACGATCCATTCTTACTCAATCGTATGATCCATTCTAATTCATTCACACGAATGTATCCATTCAAATTCATTTGTATGATCCATTCTAATTCATTCGCACGATCCATTCTAATTCATTAATACGATCCAATCTAATTCATTAATACGATCCATTCTAATTCATTCGCACGAATATATCCATTCTAATTCATTCGTACGATCCATTCTAATTCATTCGCACAATCCATTTTAATTCAATCATACGATCCATTCTAATTCATTCGTACGATCCATTCTAATTCATTCGCACGATCCATGCTAATTCATTTGTACGATCCATTCTATTTCATTTGTACGATCAATTATTACGATCCATTCTAATTCATTCGTACGATCCATTCTAATTCATTCGCACAATCTATTCTAATTCATTCGTACGATCCATTCTAATTCATTCGCACGATCCAATCTAATTCATTCATACGATCCATTCTAATTCCTTCGTACGATCCATTCTAATTCATACGATCCATTCTATTTCATTCATACGATCCAATCTTACTCATTCGTACGATCCATTCTAATTCATTCGCACGATCCATTCTAATTCATTCGCATGAATGTATCCATTCTAATTCATTCATACGATCCATTCTAATTCATTTGCAAGAATGTATCCATTCTAATTCATTCGTATGATCCATTCTAATTCATTCGCACGATCCATTCTAATTCATACGTACGATCCATTCTATTTCATTCATACGATCCATTCTAATTCATTCGTACGATCCATTCTAATTCATTCGCACGAATGTATCCATTCTAATTCATTCGTACGATCGATTCTAATTCATTCGCACGATCCATTCTAATTCATTCATACGATCCATTCTAAGTCATTCGTATGATCCATTCTAATTCATTCGCACGATCCATTCTAATTCATTCATACAATCATTCTAATTCTTTCGCACGATCCTTTCTATTTCATTCGTACGATCCATTCTAATTCATTCGTACGATCCATTCTAATTCATTCGCACGACTGTATCCATTCTAATTCATTCGTACGATCCATTCTAATTCATTTGAATTAGAATGGATCATACGAATGAGTAAGAATGGATCGTACGAATGAGTAAGAATGGATCGTAGGAATGAATTAGAATGGATCGTACGAATGAAATAGAATGGATTCACGATCCATTCTAATTCATTCGCATGAATGTATCCGATCCATTCTAAATCCTTCGTACGATCCATTCTAATTCATTTATACGATCCATTCTAATTCATTCACACGATCCATTCTAATTCATTCTCACGAATGTATCCGATCCATTCTAATTCCTTCGTACGATCCATTCTAATTCATTCGTACGATCCATTCTAATTCATTCACACGATCCATTCTAATTCATTCGCACGAATGTATCCGATCCATTCTAATTCATTCGTACGATCCATTCTAATTCATTCGTACGATCCATTCTAATTCATTCACACGATCCATTCTAATTCATTCGCACGAATGTATCTGATCCATTCTAATTCCTTCGTACGATCTGTGGGGGAAAATCTTCGTGCCGACCCGAATACTTTCGCAGCACCAGTCAATTGGAGTTGAAGTTGATGTCGAAGATCGTTGGTCGATCTATTGATTGAAGTTGTTGCTTTTGATATGTAAACAGAGAAATGCAATCAGAGAGATTGTGACACGAGATGTGATCTCGGAGTTCAACCGAAGCCTACGTCTCCGTGCTATAGGGAGCAACCCGAATTCACTAATACTTATGTCGAAGTGATCTCGACAGGCCGAGTATCACTGAGAACACTCTGATCTCTTCGAAAGAGAAAAGAAGATCAAAGAGAGGTGGAATATGGGAAGTCAGAAATCCCAGAGCTCTGGTTCTGAAAGTCAGATCTCAGAGTGGAAATCAGAATTTTCGGATCTGGAATCGATCCTTTTACATTCGAAGACTCTGCTACTTATAGGATTCTCTGGTGGTAAATGGCGGTTTCTGCTGCAGCATCTGGGGATCCTCCAGGTAAAGCTGATGGGCTCCGCTGTCGTCTTAGGGGCCCACCAGGCAGGGCCGGTGGGTCCTGTGGTAATCTTCGTGGGTCCACCAGGCAGGGCTGGTGGGTCCCATGGTAGTCTTTGTGGGTCCACCAGGCAGGGCTGGTGGGTCCCGTGGTAATCTTCGTGGGCCCACCAGGCAGGGCTGGTGGGTCCCGTGGTAATCTTCGTGGGCCCACCAGGCAGGGCCGGTGGGTCCCGTGGTAGTCTTCGGGGGCCCACCAGGCAGGGCCGGTGGGTCCCGTAGTAGTTGGTAAACTTCTGCCAAAATTTGCACCCACAGTTACCCCCTCCAAGTTAGCTAGAGTTCGTTCTGGCTGACTTGGATTTGGTGCAAAAAACAGCAACCCCCTGTCTAGAAAAAGGCACAAAGAAGCTTGTCGACATGTTAGTATAAAAAAGACTGATCGGTCAATTTTGACCGATCGGTCAAATTTGACCGAACGGTCAGTTTCGACCGGTCAAGGATTGTGTGATCGGTCAAAAAACATGGTTTTTTGACCGATCCAGTGGAATTTTGACCAATCGGTTGATTTTGACCGATCGGTCAAATTTTACCGATCGGTCAAATTTGACCGATCGATTAAATTTGACCGAACAGTCAATTTCGACCGGTCAAGGATTGTGTGATCGGTCAAAAAACATGGTTTTTTGACCGATCCAGTGGAATTTTGACCGATCGGTTGATTTTGACCGATCGGCCAAATTTGACCGATCGGTCAAATTTGACCGATCGGTTAAATTTGACCGAACGGTCAATTTCAACCGGTCAAGGATTGTGTGATCGGTCAAAAAACATGGTTTTTTGACCGATCCAGTGGAATTTTGACCGATCGGTTGATTTTGACCGATCGGCCAAATTTGACCGATCGGTCAAATTTGACCGATCGGTTAAATTTGACCGAACGGTCAATTTCAACCGGTCAAGGATTGTGTGATCGGCAAAAAACCCTCAGTTTTTGGCCAGATCTAGTAGAAAATCGACCGATCGATTGATTTTGACCGATCGGTCAAGTTTGACCGTTCGGCTAAAATCAGCCGGTCAGGGTTTGGGTGATCGGCAAAAAACCTCAGTTTTTGGCCAGATCTAGTAGAAAATCGACCGATCGATTGATTTTGACCGAACGGTCCAGTTTGACCGTTCGGCTAAAATCAGTCGGTCAGGGTTTGGGTGATCGGCAAAAAACCTCAATTTTTGGCCAGATCTAGTAAAAAATCGACCGATCGATTGATTTTGACCGAACGGTCAAGTTTGACCGTTCGGCTAAAATCAGCCAGTCAGGGTTTGGGTGATCGGCAAAAAACCTCAGTTTTTGGCCAGATCTAGTAAAAAATCGACCGATCGATTGATTTTGATCGAACGGTCAAGTTTGACCGTTCGGCTAAAATCAGCCGGTCAGGGTTTGGGTGATCGGCAAAAAACCTCAGTTCTTGGCCAGATCTAGTAGAAAATCGACCGATCGATTGATTTTGACCGAACGGTCAAGTTTGACCGTTCGGCTAAAATCAGCCGGTCAGGGTTTGGGTGATCGACAAAAAACCTCAGTTTTTGGCCAGATCTATTAGAAAATCGACCGATCGATTGATTTTGACCGAACGGTCAAGTTTGACCGTTCGGCTAAAATCAGCCGGTCAGGGTTAGGGTGATCGGCAAAAAACCTCAGTTTTTGGCCAGATCTAGTAGAAAATTGACCGATCGATTGATTTTGACCGAACGGTCAAGTTTGACCGTTCGGCTAAAATCAGCCGGTCAGGGTTAGTTTTGAACCTGTACTTTTGAGGAAGTGGTATAACTTGTACTTCTCCTTTGATCTTTGGCGGTCTTGAATATCGATGGAGTTTGATTTTTTCTGTTTTGAATCTTCAGTTTGCCTGAATGTGGCTTTGAACCGGCGGTCCGGTTTACTCAGACCGGTGGTTCGCTTGGACTGTTGGTTTTCGCGGACCGGTAGGTCTGACGCTTCGTCTGGTCCGACGGTTCGCCTGATTTTGCGCTTGCTACGGATGGATGCCACGTGTACCTACAAAAACACGCGATTTGATATGGAGAAGACACGTGTCTTTTCGATTTGCGCACCTTTTTCACCCTGGGTATATAAGTTTTTCTTGCTGTCATTTTTGCCTCACGCTTTCAGAATTTTCTCGAAGTCCAGGGCTTTTGCTTTTGATCTTCCTTTCTCTGTTCTCTTGTTCTTCGTCTTTTTCGATCGATCGAATGGCGTCTTCGGGTAGTTCGAAGAAGAGCGCAGTTCCTTCCAAGAGGAAGGGCAAGG
Source organism: Chamaelirium japonicum (assembly GCA_947650365.1). Classification (NCBI taxonomy): domain Eukaryota; kingdom Viridiplantae; phylum Streptophyta; class Magnoliopsida; order Liliales; family Melanthiaceae; genus Chamaelirium; species Chamaelirium japonicum. Next base: position 1,959,085 of record CANTAL010000017.1, on the reverse strand, counting down.
AAGTTGTCGAAGTCTCTTCGGCTCCGAAGGGCCGAGGCAAAGGTAAGGCTGAGTTGATCGAACTTGGCCAGTTGGGCAAGAGGCACCAAGGAGTGGGATTTGCTTCTGCACCGTCTAGGCCAGAGCAGATACCCAAGGCAAAGTTTGTCCTCCGCCCTCAGTTACCTCTGTCGGTGGAGCCTTAGTTTGGGTACAACATCGGCAGTAAGCTTACAGATAAAAAGAGGGAGAAGCTGCATGAGTTGTTGTCATTCTTCACAGAGGGAAAGTCTCGACCAGCGCTTCCGGGTGTTTTATCCGCTTTTGGCATTGATAGGCGGACAGTCTTTGTTTCATGGGCGAGCATGGAGCAAGTGATGGGAACTATCATCACGATCGGCCAGCTCAACTGCGGTCTGCGCCTTCCACTGCCTCCCTTTGCTGCGAGGTTATTGAACGTCTCTGGTCTCTGTCCCGGGCAGGTGACTGGAAACACCTGGAGGATCATCTACGCTTTCTACCGCGTAGAGTCGGACTTCCAGAAGGAACTTAGGGAATGCTACTCCAGCCTCCCTGAAGGTGAAGAAGCCCGAGTCAAGCTGGGGTATTTCTTTTATCACTACCGATGGGCCTGGAGGAAGGATAGCCCGTTCTACTACTTGACAGGTATCACTGCCCTCCGCCCGATCTCTGACACCATCGGCTCCGACAAGCTCTATACTGACTGGCCGTTGTCGATATCTGGTGCCTGGACTCCTATGTCTGTTCCGGAGGTTCCTCGATACAAGGTGCATGAAGAGATAGACATGTTCAGTGCAGGAGGAGCTCTTGCGTGGCCTCCGGAGCAGGTGGGGGCTGTTGATAATCTCTTTCTGGAGTTGACCTGCGGAACTCGGTCGTGGAAGCAATTTTCGAATTGCCCAGTCCGACACGGCAAGACCAACCTCCTCCATCGATCGAAGCTTCGCTACGAAGATAATGAGGTCATCTACTCAGATTACGAGGAGGACCCTCATTCTGGAAAAATTATTAGAAGGCTTCGATTTGAGAAGAAAGCTTATGGAGTTAGGCGCAGCTTACCCTCGGAGGAGAAGCTGGTGGTTCCGAAGGGCCCGGTGAAGAAGAAGAGGAAAGTCCCTACTAAGCAGGAGGAGGATGAGAAGAAAAAGGATGAGGAAAACGAAGAGGAAACAGAGAGGGAGGAGGAGGGCGGAGATGAGGAGGACGAGGGCACTGGCAGCGACAGGGAGGATGGAGAGGATGACGATGATGAAGATGGGGGTGGTGAGGAAGCGATTCCTCCCACCCCCACTGATGGTGGCCAAGGACATGGGGGTGGCGAGGAAGAAATTCCTCCCACCCCCACTGGTGGTGCTGACGAGGAATCGTAGCCTATCCTCATAGACGAGGGTAAGGCTCGAAAGATGGAGGGAGTTATGGACGCCACGGGCGATGGCCCCAAGGTGATTCCTACTTATGACTTCGGGGAATTGAAGAAGAACCCCCTGTGCTTCAAGATCAGAATATCGGGGAGTGGTGGGGTTGGAAGCAACCCTACACCCCTCGATCAGATACCTCCGGAGATTCCCCGCCTGGAAGGGGCGACAACAAGTGGGGGTGTGGAGGTTGAACAACCCCCACCCCCCTCACGATCTCTGGCCGAAGAGGTAGCTGCCATGGTGGCAGGGCTCGACCATTCGAGCGGGCACTAGGAAGAAGGGGGAGCTTCACCTCCTCGAGACGTTCCCTCTCCTGCTCATTTGGAGAGAGGAAGTCGGGTTGGTGAAGCTACTCCTCAACCCTTGCCAGAGCCAACCCCCAGCAAGGAGAAATCGACCCCCAAGGGTAAGAGCTCCGACCGCGGGAAGGGAAAAGCTCCTCAAGTCGAGGCTTCAGGTATTTGTACTAACTTGTTTTTATTGACTGTCTTGTCTTTGAAGCTCGAAAATATTCTAACACTTTGAATTTTTGTCGATTGTAGGTACGCCTGCTGGCTCGACTCCGAAGATGAAGAGTTTGGGTGATGTTGACATCAACCATCCCACCAACGTGATCCGGAAGCTTTGCAATCTTCCGGAAGCTACTTTTGAAGAAGCCTTCGATCGGCTAGATATAGTGGTATGTGCGTACGCTCGATCAATTATTCGAATTGTGTCTTTGAGATAATTCTAACTCTTTGTCCATCTGCAGACTGGAGCCTGTTTGAGAATTGCAAGTAAGCTCTCCAGGAAGGCAGGAGAACGAGAGGCCGCCTCTGAGGTGTCTCGTTTGACAGCCGAACTGAAGGCTGTGAGCACGGAGAGAGATGAGCTGAGAGAGCTTCTGACTTCGAAGAAAACCTCTCTCAAAGCCAAGATTGAGGATCTTCGCAAGGGGAAGCTGGAGATTAAGGGGCTGCAGGATCGTTGTGAGGCACAGAGTCACAAGCTTGAATCCTTGAAGAATCGGCTCTCCAAGGTTGAAGAAGTGTCTTGTGGTCGCACCAGCGAGATCAAAGAGCTGAAGGAACAACTTGCTACTCAGCACGCTGTCTTCACTGCCAGAGAGGAGACTTCCAGGAAGGCATTGGAGCATGCGCTGTCTGAATGTAAGGTTTACAAGGAAACAGCTGAGAAGGCGGCAGAGGCACTCAGGGTACATGTCACCAGTGTCCGATCTTCGAAAGCTTCGGTTGCGAGCAAGCCTCGTGGCGATTCTGAAGGAGAGAAGTCACGTGCTCCAAGCGTTGCCAAACCCTGATGTATTTTTACCTTTTCTTTGTTGTTCACACTTGTAAACTCTTGACATGTAGCAGTTCATCATTGTACTTGGCAAATTTTGATAATAATAGAAATCTTTTTGGGTGTTTGAAAGTTGAAGTTGGATGTCACTTGAGTTGAATGCCTTTGACTATAATGTTCTGAATAGCATTAGAATAGATACAATCTTTGAAATGTAAGGGGTCGAGTTGCAACTTGATTACCCAAACTTGTTGTAACTTGAAATTTGAACTTGAATTCGTGTAACAATGTGAGGGGTTGAGTCGCAACTCAAGCACCCAAACCTGTTAGACGATATAGAATTTGATTGAATTTGAATATTGAAATTTGAAGGTCATTTTAACATTTACCAGTAGAGGGTTGAGTCGCAACTCTAACACCCAAACTTGTTAAAAGACTTGGTAACTTGAATACGGTCAGTTTTTAACATTTGCTAGTAAGGGGTTGAGTCGCAACTCTAACACCCAAACTTGTTAAAAGACCTGGTAATTTGAATACGGTCAGTTTTTAACATTTGCTAGTAAGGGGTTGAGTCGCAACTCTAACACCCAAATTTGTTAAAAGACCTGGTAATTTGAATATGGATAACTTGAAACTGCTCCAGAACTTGAATTGAAAAGCTGAACACTGGCACATTTGAATACTTGAAAGAGAACTTTATTCATCACCAAATTTACATCATAGATAAAACAACTTGAGGTGTCTAGAATTCCAAGCTCAAGGCAATCTATCTCCTTCTGGTGAGATCAGTCGATAGGAGCCTTTGCTTCCAACTGACTCAATGATGTATGGACCTTCCCAGTTGGGAGCAAGCTTCCCACTGTTGTGTTCTTTGGTGTTGTTAAAAACTGCTCTGAGAACTAAACTACCCACTGGGAACTGTCTCTTGTAGACTTTCTCGTCGTAGGCTCTTTTGATCTTCTGTTGGTACTTGGCCACACGAAGTGATGCTTGATCTCGTAATTCTTCGGAGAAGTCTAGATCATTGATCCGAAGTTCTTCATTGACTCCTTCTTCAACTGCTCTGGTCTTCAGAGTACTTGATATATTTTCTGTTGGGAGTACTGCTTCCGATCCATACGTTAGACGGAAGGGTGAGAACCCTGTTGATCTTCTCGGAGTCGTGCGATACCCCCAAAGAACTTCAGGTAGGACCTGTTCTCACAATTAATCCTTTCTTGTCGTTGAGTTCCTTCTTGAGTATACCAAGAATAGCTCTATTGGAGGCTTCTGCTTGGCCATTGCATTGAGGGTATCTTGGAGTTGAATAGAATAGCTTGATACCGTTGTTCAGACAGAACTCTCGGAATTTGTCGGAGTCAAATTGAGCTCCATTGTCAGCAACAAGAACTTGAGGTGTGCCGAACCTTGAAAAGATGTTGTGCCGAATGAATTTGATCACTTCGTCGTCAGTCTCTCGGAAGAGGGGCACAGCTTCAACCCATTTGGTGAAATAATCAGTGGCCAGCAATAGATACTTCTTCTTGCTTGGAGTTGGAGGGAAAGGACCCAGGAAATCTAACCCCCATTGATGGAAAGGCCAGGGACTTGATAATTGATGAAGTTCATGTGCAAGGAGATGGATAGCTCGAGCGTGCCGTTGGCAAGGCTCGCACCTTTGAACAACTTGTTGAGCATCCCTTGCCATTGTTGGCCAGTAGTACCCTTGTAGCTTCGTCTTGGCTTCAAGAGATCTTCCTCCCGAATGATTTCCACAAGCTCCAGAGTGGATATCAATCAGGATTGCCTGTGCTTGCTCGGGACTAAGGCACTTGAGCAACATCCCGTTGTGAGATTTGAAGTATAGATCTTCTCCTTGTAGAATGTAGCATGGGAGCTTCCTTTGAACTCTTCGGGCTTGATTTGGATCTTCAGGCAATTTGCCATGCTTGAAGAAGTCGAAAATTGATCGTCTCCAGTCTTCAAGCTGATCTCCTCCCCCAGATCCTTTTGTAGTAGTAAGGATCTGTAGATCGGGGGTGGTCTTGGGCACTTCTTGATAATCGATCTGTATTTGCCTTCCTCCGAGTGAGTCTCCAAGAACTGAGGCAGCATTGGCTAAGGCATCTGCTTCTCGGTTCTCTGCTCTGGGGATTTGAATGAATTCAGCGCCAGTAAAACGTTGTTGAAGACGTCGTACTAAGGCCAAGTAGAGTTGCATTCTTTCTTCTCGAGCGATGTACTCTCCATTGATTTGCCTTATGATCAACTGGGAGTCGCTGTAGACGATGATTCGATCTACCCCCAGAGATTCTGCCATTTCGAGTCCGGAAATGAGTGCTTCATATTCAGCTTCGAAGAGAGGCTTGCACTTATCTGAAGATTTTGAGATGAATCGATTGAGTGCTGCTAATCTTCCAGTGAGGCGTTGCACTTCCTTTCGATTGGTAGGTGATGGCATGTCGAGGATAGCTCGAATTTGATCGGGATTGGCTTCAATACCCCTCCTGGTCACAAGATGACCCAGGAATTTGCCAGATTGAACTCCGAAAGCGCACTTGGCTGGATTGAGCTTCATACGATATTTTCGAAGAACTTGAAAGGTTTCAGCCAGATCAGATAGATGCTTCCCTCTAGTGGAGCTCTTGGTGAGGAGATCATCGACATAGACTTCGACATTGCGACCGATCTGATCTTCGAACATTTTCGTGACTAACCTTTGATAGGTGAAACCAGCATTTTTGAGGCCGAATGGCATGACATTGTAGCAATAGAGGCCTCGGCTAGTCACAAAACACGTCTTCTCTTGATCATCGGCGTGAAGAGGAATTTGATTATATCCAGAATACCCATCCATGAAAGACAATAGCTCGTGGCCAGCAGTGGCGTCGACGAGTCTATCTATCCTTGGCATGGGAAAAGGATCTTTGGGGCAAGCCTTGTTGAGATTGGTGAAGTCGATGCAAACCATTCTAATTCATTCATTTGATCCATTCTAATTCATTCGTACGATCCATTCTAATTCATTCGTCCGATCCATTCTAATTCATTCGCACGAATGTATCCATTCTAAACCATTCATACGATCCATTCTAATTTATTCGTACGATCCATTCTAATTCATTCGTAAGATCCATTCTAATTCATTCGTACGATCCATTCTAATTCATTCGTAAGATCCATTCTAATTCATTCGTACGATCCATTCTAATTCATTCGTACGATCCATTCTAATTTATTCGCACGAATGTATCCATTCTAGTTCATTCGTACGATCCATTCTAATTCATTCGTACGATCCATTCTAATTCATTCGCACGATCCATTCTAATTCATTCGTACGATCCATTCTAATTCATTCATACGATCCATTCTAATTCATTCGTACGATCCATTCTAATTCATTCGCACAAATGTATCCATTCTAATTCATTCGTACGATCCATTCTAATTCATTCGCACGATCCATTCTAATTCATTCGTATGATCCATTATAATTCTTTCACATGATCCATTCTAATTCATTCGTATGATCCATTCTAATTCATTCGCACGATCCATTCTAATTCATTCGTACGATCCATTCTAATTCATTCGTACGATCCATTCTAATTCATTCGTATGATCCATTCTAATTCATTCGCACAAATGTATCCATTCTAATTCATTCGTACGATCCATTCTAATTCATTCGCACGATCCATTCTAATTCATTCGTACGATCCATTCTAATTCATTCGCACGATCTGTTCTTATTCATTCGCACAATCCATTCTAATTCATTCGCACGAATGTATCCATTCTAATTCATTCGTACGATCCATTCTAATTCATTCGTATGATCCATTCTAATTAATTCGTATGATCCATTCTAATTAATTCGTACGATCCATTCTAATTCATTCATACAATCCATTCTAATTCATTTGTACGATCCATTCTAATTCACTCATACGATCCATTCTAACACATTCATATGATCCATTCTAATTCATTTGCACGAATATATCCATTCTAATTCATTCGTATGATCCATTCTAATTCCTTCGTACGATCCATTCTAATTCATTCGTACGATCTATTCTAAATCATTCGTACGATCCATTCTAATTCATTCGTACGATCCATTCTAATTCCATCGTACGATCCATTCTAATTTATTCGTACGATCCATTCTAATTCATTCGTACAATCTATTCTAATTCATTCGTACGAATGGATACATTCGTGTGAATGAATTAGAATGGATCGTACGAATGAGTAAGAATGGATCGTACGAATGAAATAGAATGGATTGCACGAATGAATTAGAATGGATCGTACGAATGAATTAGAATGGATCGTGTGAAAGAATTAGAATGGATCATACGAATGAATTAGAATGGATCGTGCGAATGAATTAGAATAGATCGTACGAATGAATTAGAATGGATCGTACGAAGGAATTAGAATGGATCGTACGAATGAATTAGAATGGATATATTCGTGCAAATGAATTAGAATGGATCATACGAATGAGTAAGAATGGATCGTACGAATGAAATAGAATAGATTATACGAATGAATTAGAAAGGATCCTACGAATGAATTAGAATAGATCATGTGAAAGAATTAGAATGGATTGTATGAATAAATTAGAATGGATCGTACGAATGAATTAGAATGGATCGTACGAAGGAATTAGAATGGATCGTGCGAATGAATTAGAATGGATCGTACGAATGAATTAGAATAGATCGTACGAATGAATTAGAATGGATCGTACGAAGGAATTAGAATGGATCGTACGAATGAATTAGAATGGATATATTCGTGCAAATGAATTAGAATGGATCGTATGAATGTATTAGAATGGATCGTACGAATGAATTAGAATGGATCGTGTGAAAGAATTAGAATGGATCGTACGAATGAATTAGAATGGATCGTGCGAATGAATTAGAATGGATCGTACGAATGAATTAGAATGGATACATTTGTGCGAATGAATTAGAATGGATCGTACGAATGAATTAAAATGGATCGTATGAATGAATTAGAATGGATACATTCGTGCGAATGAATTAGAATGGATCGGACGAATGAATTAGAATGGATCGTACTAATGAATTAGAATGGATCAATTGAATGAATTAGAATGGTTACATTCATGCGAATGAATTAGAATGGATCGTACGAATGGATTAGAATGGATCGTACGAATGGATTAGAATGGATACATTCGAGCGAATGAATTAGAATGGATCGTACGAATGAATTAGAATGGATCGTACGAATGGATTAGAATGGATCCAACGAATGGATTAGAATGGATACCTTTGTGCATATGAATTAGAATGGATCGTACGAATGAATTAGAATGGATCATATTAATGAATTAGAATGGATCGTACGAATGAATTAGAATGGATACATTCGTGCACGATCCATTCTAATTCATTCGCACGAATGTATCGATTCTAATTCATTCGTACGATCCATTCTGATTCATTCGTAAGATCCATTCTAATTCATTCGTACGATCCATTCTAATTCATTCATACAATCCATTCTAATTCTTTCACACGATCCATTCTAATTCATTCACACGATCCATTCTAATTCATTCGTACGATCCATTCAAATTCATTCATACGATCCATTCTAATTCATTCGTCCGATCCATTCTAATTCATTCGCACGAATGTATCCATTCTAATTCATTCGTACGATCCATTCTAATTCATTCGTACGATCCATTCTAATTCATTCGTAAGATCCATTCTAATTTATTCGGACGATCCATTCTAATTCATTCGTACGATCCATTCTAATTCATTCGCACGAATGTATCCATTCTAGTTCATTCGTACGATCCATTCTAATTCATTCGTACGATCCATTCTAATTCATTCGCACGTTCCATTCTAATTCATTCGTACGATCCATTCTAATTCATTCATACGATCCATTCTAATTCATTCGTACGATCCATTCTAATTCATTCGCACGAATGTATCCATTCTAATTCATTCGTAAGATCCATTCTAATTCATTCGTACGATCCATTCTAATTCATTCGTAAGATCCATTCTAATTCATTCGTACGATCCATTCTAATTCATTCATACAATCCATTCTAATTCTTTCACACGATCCATTCTAATTCATTCGCACGATCCATTCTAATTCATTCGTACGATCCATTCTAATTCATTTGTACGATCCATTCTAATTCATTCGTCCGATCCATTCTAATTCATTCGCACGAATGTATCCATTCTAATTCATTCGTACGATCCATTCTAATTCATTCGTACGATCCATTCTAATTCATTCGTAAGATCCATTCTAATTCATTCGTACGATCCATTCTAATTCATTCGTACGATCCATTCTAATTCATTCGCACGAATGTATCCATTCTAGTTCATTCGTACGATCCATTCTAATTCATTCGTACGATCCATTCTAATTCATTCGCACGATCCATTCTAATTCATTCGTACGATCCATTCTAATTCTGTGGGTGCAAATTTTGGTCGAAGTTTACCAACTACCACGGGACCCACCGGCCCTGCCTGGTGGGCCCACGAGGACTACCACGGGACCCACCGGCCCTGCCTGGTGGGCCCACGAGGACTACCACGGGACCCACCGGCCCTACCTGGTGGGCCCACGAGGACTACCACGGAACCCACCAGCCCTGCCTGGTGGGCCCCCGAGTACCACAGCGGGACCCACCAGCCCTGCCTGGTGGGCCCCCGAGGACAACAGCAGGACCCACCAGCCCTGCCTGGTGGGCTCCGAAAGACAACAGTAGGACCCGCCAGTCTTACCTGGAGGATCCCCAGATACGACAGCAGAAACCGCTGTTTACCCCAGAATCCCTCTCAGGGAATCCTATAAATAGCAGAGCCTTCGAATGTAAAAGGATCCAAAAATTCTGATTTCCACTCTGAGATCTGACTTTCAGAACCAGAGCTCTGGGATTTCTGACTTCCCATATTCCACCTCTCTTTGATCTTCTTTTCTCTTTCGAAGAGATCAGAGTGTTCTCAGTGATACTCGGCCTGTCGAGATCACTTCGACATAAGTGTTAGTGAATTCGGGTTGCTCCCTATAGCACGGAGACGTAGGCTTCGGCTGAACTCCGAGATCACATCTCGTGTCACAATCTCTCTGATTGCATTTCTCTGTTTACATATCAAAAGCAACAGCTTCAATCAATAGATCGACCAACGATCTTCGACGTCAACTTCAACTCCAATTGACTGGTGCTGCGAAAGTCTTCGGGTCGGCACGAAGATTTTCCCCCACAGTTTGGCGCCGTCTGTGGGATTTGAGCGAGAAGCCGTGTCCTCTCAACTTCGACTACCAGATCAATAGCCAAACTTCTTCGCCCCCTCTGTTGATCAGACAACTGATCGAACATCGGCAATCTCGTTGTACCCATCGCACTCTGAATGGCGAGAACCAAACACCAGGGTCAACCAGAAGGAAGTAATACTCAACAACAAGCTCGTCCTGAGACTCGATCAATGAGTCAAAGGCTCAACTTCGGACAGCCCCTTGCTGTCCCCGAGATGGGGGTTCGTTCAGGGAGTGGAAGATCCGTCGATCGACCGATCATCCACCCCGCTCGACAGTCAATTGGGCAAACAGCCCCCACTCCCGCTGAAGATCCTCCATCGACTTACCAGATCTCTGCAATCGACTTCCAACTGCTCTAATTGGCGAAGCAAAACGCCACCCTCACCGCTGAGAGGGATGCTCTGAAGAAGGCAGCATCCGAAGCTGGAATTGCTATTTCGATCCCCTCCACAAGTGAGAGGGTTGATCTTCCTCGACATTCAATTCACTCCGAACAACGGAGGTCAATGGGCACTGCTGCCCTCGAGAGGATTCGACGCGACCCAACTCCCTCTGCTGCTCCTTGGAAGCAAAGTGTTTGGGATTGCCTTGATGACGAGTCTTCCCAATCGTCTTCCGGCCGCAACTGCGACAAGAAGGCACCATCAAATCTCAATGCACCAAGGAGGCACCAAATGAAAGGCGCTCCTTCAAAAAGCCGAGTTTCCCCATCCATTCCACTTCAACGCGGACTTGGATCGGACCTTCGACACCGACTTCAACCGGCAAATACTTCAATGCCTGAGCAAGACCTTGCGATCTTGCCACTTGACCCACCTCTAGGTCGAGGGCATGGTCGTAGGGATGGCTATTCCTCTGCCGGGCCTCTACATCGGAGTCTCTTCGAGACAACATTTCCAAGGGGATGGAGAACTCCTATCCTCCCCAAATTCAACTGCATCAGAGGAGATCCAACTCTCCATATACTTGCCTTCAAGCAAGCTCTAACACCGCACGAAGAAGAAAACAACGTGCTCTGCCGCACCTTCGCAGGAAGTCTCAATGAGCCTTCGCTCGACTGGTATCACAATCTTCGAGCTGGGTCCATCACCCAGTTCGATGTTTTGGCTAAACTCTTTGTGCAACATTATCAGCTCAATCTTAAGCCCGAGAAGAAGCTCGACTCTCTCTATCGGCTAAGGATGGGTGCTGACGAGACTCTCCGAAGTTTCACTAGGAGGTTTCGCAACGAACATGCTGCCCTCTCTGGGAGACATCTGGATGATGAAGCCATCATGTTGGCTTTCCAAAATGCTCTCCGCTTCGATCTACACATCTACAACGACTTCATCCGCAATCCCCCTCCTTCTCTGGGAGCTATGTTCGATCGAATCCAGAGAGAGATCGAGGTCGAAGATGATCAAGTCGCTCGGAAAGGGCGAGAAACAAAGCGAAGACCTGCAGAGAGAGAAGCTCCCAAGTACGCTGCCAAAGCTCACAACGCTGAGGCAGCAGCCCCTCCGGCCAACAAACGATCAAAGAATGAAGGGCGTCGATCTCCAACGAAGACCACTTTCACTGAGTGGAATTTACCAGTCGAACAAATACTCGACCGTATTCAACACGACGAGTATCTTCGGAGGCCCAATCCTCTTCAGCCGAATTCCAAATTCACAGCAGACAAAACAGTCTACTGCGAATTCCATCGAAGTCACGGCCACTCTACTGACCGATGCTATTGGTTGAAGTTCCATCTTGAAGACTTACTGCGAGAAGGACACCTTCAAGAATTCGTCAACAACGGGCACGATCAACGTCGAACCTCTGCCAAGGGGAAAGAAGTGTGTTGGATACATCAAATCTCTTCTGACAGGCAACCTATCTCTGTGAATGCCAATGTCTTTGGTATTCATGGAACATTGCACAATCAAAGTCTGACTGGGAAAGAGGTGGATCGACAAGTTCGACGCATCTTCCACGTTCGTTCTACTGCGAGCAAAGAAGATACCTGGATCGAGAAACCCATCGAAGGTCTTGCATGGCCATCCATCGTCTTCAACGACACCGATCTTCAAGGAGTTCATACTCCACATCGTGACCCCCTGGTTTTGAAACTCATCATCGACGGAAACACCATCAATCGAATCCTCATCGACACCGAGAGTTCTATCGACATTATGTTCTCGGACTGCTTCAAACGTCTGGGACATAAATATCAAAGTCTTGACGTCGTCCCGACCGTGATCACTGGATTCAATGGCGAACAAAGCATCACGGTGGGTGAATCAAGATTCACCCTGGACCTCAGCCGAGAGACTCGAGTCTCGGTGAGGTTTGCCATTGTCGAAGGAGTATCCAGCTACAACGCCATTCTCGGGCGACCATTCCTCCATCAGATCAATGCCATCTCCTCTTCTTATCATCAATTACTCAAGTTTGCAACGGGAGAAGGCATCGTCTGCATTCGAGGTGATCAACAAGCTGGGAGATCTTGTGAAGCTGCTGCTGCCAAAACAGATCGAAAGATCAACATTGCTCCTCCAAAGCGGCCGCGAGATGAAGCTGGTCCCTCTTCTAAATAGCAATCAAAGGAGATTCCGCTGACCGAACCTCCACCAATCGAATGGGAAGCATCACCTTCAATAGAAGAAATCATCCCGATCAACATAGGCAGCGGAGATCTCCCTCGACAAACTTTCATTGGTACCGGTCTTAGCGACGCAGAAGCGCTAGACATGGTATCCTTCCTCCAGTCCAATATCGACGTCTTCACGTGGTGCTTCGAAGACATGCCTGGGATCAATCCAGATGACGCTTGTCACCGACTTGCGATCAAAGAAGAAATAAAGCCTGTCAAGCAAAAGCCACGCACCATCCGCCCAGAGCTGCAAGTTGCTGTTCAAGAAGAAATCACCAAGCTACTCGCAGCAGGCTTCATCCGAGAAGTAGAGTATCCTACTTGGATCTCTAATATTGTGGCTGTTCCGAAGAAGAATGGGAAAGTTAGAGTATGCATCGACTTCACCAATCTCAACAAGGCTTGCCCCAAAGATCCTTTTCCCATGCCAAGGATAGATAGACTCGTCGACGCCACTGCTGGCCACGAGCTATTGTCTTTCATGGATGGGTATTCTGGATATAATCAAATTCCTCTTCACGCCGATGATCAAGAGAAGACGTGTTTTGTGACTAGCCGAGGCCTCTATTGCTACAATGTCATGCCATTCGGCCTCAAAAATGCTGGTTCCACCTATCAAAGGTTAGTCACGAAAATGTTCGAAGATCAGATCGGTCGCAACGTCGAAGTCTATGTCGATGATCTCCTCACCAAGAGCTCCACCAGAGGGAAGCATCTATCTGATCTGGCTGAAACCTTTCAAGTTCTTCGAAAATATCGTATGAAGCTCAATCCAGCCAAGTGCGCTTTCGGAGTTCAATCTGGCAAATTCCTGGGTCATCTTGTGACCAGGAGGGGTATTGAAGCCAATCCCGATCAAATCCGAGCTATCCTCGACATGCCATCACCTACCAATCGAAAGGAGGTGCAACGCCTCACTGGAAGGTTAGCAGCACTCAATCGATTCATCTCAAAATCTTCAGATAAGTGCAAGCCTCTCTTCGACAAACTACGAAAGGCGGATACCTCCGGCTGGAGTCCAATCTGTGAAGAAGCATTTCAAAGCATCAAGAAATATCTGGTGCAAGCTCCTATCCTGACTGCTCTACTTCCAAAAGAAGACTTGTGGCTCTACCTCGCCGTGACCGATCAAGCAATCAGCGCGGTCCTAGTCAGTAAGAGAGAAGGCGTCGAACATCCAGTCTATTATATCAGCCACACTCTTCTTCCAGCGGAAACTCGCTACTCAAAAACTGAGAAGGTCATTCTGGCCTTGCTCACCGCATCGCGTCGTCTCCAACCATACTTCGTCTCTCACAAGATCACTGTCATTTCAGAACACTCGCTCAAAGATATCATTGACAAAGCTGGTCGAGCTGGTCGAATGACCAAATGGGTGATCGAAATGAGCTCCCTGGGGATTCAGTTCGAATCTCGCACTTCTATCAAAGGCCAAGCTATTGCTGATTTTCTTGCTGATTTTCCAGTTGAAGACCCCATCACTTGGGAAGAAGATGTCGACATGCGCTTGGAAGATGAGGACAATACTCCGATCACCCTTACAACAAAAATTGATCCAAATCTCGAAGCTACTGCTACAACTCCTCCATGGAAGCTTTATACTGATGGAGCATCAAGTTCAATCGGTTCGGGAACTGGGATAGTCTTAATATCCCCCGAACTTGATCATCTCCAGAAGGCCACTCTCCTTGGGTTTAATGCCACCAACAACGAAGCTGAATATGAAGCACTCATTTCCGGACTCGAAATGGCAGAATCTCTGGGGGTAGATCGAATCATCGTCTACAGCGACTCCCAGTTGATCATAAGGCAAATCAATGGAGAGTACACCGCTCGAGAAGAAAGAATGCAACTCTACTTGGCCTTAGTACGACGTCTTCAACAACGTTTTACTGGCGCTGAATTCATTCAAATCCCCAGAGCAGAGAACCGAGAAGCAGATGCCTTAGCCAATGCTGCCTCAGTTCTTGGAGACTCACTCGGAGGAAGGCAAATACAGATCGATTATCAAGAAGTGCCCAAGACCACCCCCGATCAACAGATCCTTACTACTACAAAAGGATCTGGGGGTGGAGATCAGCTTGAAGACTGGAGACGATCAATTTTCGACTTCTTCAAGCATGGCAAAATGCCTGAAGATCCAAATCAAGCCCGAAGAATTCAAAGGAAGCTCCCATGCTACATTCTACAAGGAGAAGATCTATACTTCAAATCTCACAACGGGATGTTGCTCAAGTGCCTTGGTCCCGAGCAAGCACAGGCAATCCTGATTGATATCCACTCTGGAGCTTGTGGAAATCATTCAGGAGGAAGATCTCTTGAAGCCAAGACGAAGCTACAAGGGTACTACTGGCCAACAATGGCAAGGGATGCTCAACAAGTTATTGAAAGGTGCGAGCCTTGCCAATGGCACGCTCGAGCTATCCATCTCCCTGTAGATGAACTTCATCAATTATCAAGTCCCTGGCCTTTCCATCAATGGGGGTTAGATTTCCTGGGTCCTTTCCCTCCAACTCCGAGCAAGAAGAAGTATCTATTGCTGGCCACTGATTACTTCACCAAATGGGTTAAAGCTGTGCCCCTCTTCCGAGAGACTGACGACGAAGTGATCAAATTCATTCGGCATAACATCTTCTCAAGGTTTGGCACACCTCAAGTTCTTGTTGCTGACAATGGAGCTCAATTTGACTCCGACAAATTCCGAGAGTTCTGTCTGAACAACGATATCAAGCTATTCTATTCAACTCCAAGGTACCCTCAATGCAATGGCCAAGCAGAAGCCTCCAACAGAGCTATTCTTGGTATACTCAAGAAGAAACTCAACGACAAGAAAGGATTGTGGGAACAGATCCTACCTGAAGTTCTTTGGGGGTATCGCACAACTCCGAGAAGATCAACTGGGTTCTCGCCTTTTCGCCTAACATATGGATCAGAAGCAGTACTCCCAACAGAAAACATATCAAGTACTTTGAAGACTAAGGCAGTTAAAGGAGGAATCAACGAAGAACTTCGAATCAATGATCTAGACTTCTCAGAAGAACTACGAGATCAAGCATCACTTCGTGTGGCCAAGTACCAGCAGAAGATCAAAAGAGCCTACGATAAAAAAGTCTACAAGAGACAGTTCCCAGTGGGCAGCCTAGTTCTCAGAGCAGTTTTTTACAACACTAAAGAGCACAGCAGTGGGAAGCTTGCTCCCAACTGGGAAGGTCCATATATCGTTTAATCAGTAGGAGGCAAAGGTTCTTACAGACTGATCACACCAGAAGGAGATAGATTGCCTCGAGCTTGGAATTCTAGACACCTCAAGATGTTCTACCCATGATGTAAATTCTGTGATGAATAAAGTTCTCTTTGAAATGTTCAAATGTGCAAGTGTTCAGCTTTTCAATTCAAGTTCTAAAGCAGCTTCAAATTCAAGTTACCAGGTCTTTTAACAAGTTTGGGTGTTAGAGTTGTGACTCAACCCCTTACTAGCAAATGTTAAAAACTGACCATATTCAAGTTAAAGTCTTTTAACAAGTTTGGGTGTTAGAGTTGCGACTCAACCCCTTACTAGCAAATGTTAAACTGACCTTCAAGTTTCAATGTTCAATTTCAATCAATTTCGATATCGTCTAACAAGTTTGGGTGCTTGAGTTGCGACTCAACCCCTCACATTCAAGTGTTACATGAATTCAAGTTTCAATTTTCAAGTTGCAATAAGTTTGGGTGCTTGAGTTGCGACTCAACCCCTTACATACAAGTGTTGCATGGATTCAAATTCAAATTTCAAGTTACAACAAATTTGGGTAATCGAGTTGCGACTCGATCGCTTACATTCAAAAGATTGTATCTATGCTAATGCTATCCAGAACATAAGATTCAAAGGCATTCAACTCAAGAGACATCCAATTTTTAAACACCAGAGAGATTTCTATTATTATCAAAAATGTGACAAGTACAGGAGCGAGCTACTACATATCAAGAGTTTACAAGCACAACAACTAAAAGGAAGAAAAAGTCTCAAGGCTTGGCCACACTCTGCGCGCGCGACTTCTCCCCCTCAGATCCAGGACGAGCTTTGCTCGCCACTGATGCCTTAGAGGATCGGACACTGGCAACATGGACCCTGAGCGCTTCTGCTGCCTTCTCAGCTGTTTCCCTGTAGCTCTTGCACTCACTCCGCATATGCTCCAGCTCCTTCTTATGAGTCTCTGCTGAAGCAGCAAGTTGAGCCTCCAGCTCCTTTATTCGAGCCACACGATCGAAGCCCAAGTTCTCGATCTTGAAGAACCGATTCTTCAATTCTTCAAGCTCGTGACCCCGGGCCTCGTAACCATTCTGCCAGCCCTTGCTCTCCAACTTTTCCTTGCGAAGGGCCTCGGTCTTGGCCTTCAATGCCTCTTTCTTTGATTTTAGAGACTCCCTCAGCTGATCTCTCTCCACGCTTACAGCCTCCAGTGCAGCAGTTAAACGAGATACTTCAGCTGAAGCTTCTTTTGCCCCCGCCTTCATGGAGAGCTTAGTTGCGACATTCAAAACTACTGAGTTCTGCAAAAGAACAAAAGAGTTAGAATTATTCTGAAGATACAATTCAGATGATCGATCAAGCAGATGCACCTACCACCAGTTCAAGTCTGTCAAAAGCTTCATCCAGAGTAGCCCACGGGAGGTTGCAGAGTTTCCGGATTACAGCAGTAGGGTGGTTGATGTCAACGTCACCCAAGCTTTTCATTGTCGGAGTCGAGCCAACAGGTGCACCTGCAATCAACGAGAGACCAAAGTGTTAGATTATTTCCAAGCTTCAAAGGTAAGACAATCGAGGCAAGTTAGAGCGATTACCTGAGGCTTCAACCCTGGGCTCCTTACCCTTCCGGTGATCGGCGCCACCCTGAGGGGTCGATTTCTCCTAAGTAGGAGTCGGCGCTGATTGAGGTTGAGGAGCCCCATCACCCACTCGACTTCCCCTCTCCAAATGAGTAGGGGGGGAAGCATTCCGAGGAGGTGAGACTCTCTCTTCCTCTTGTGACCCGCCTGGCTGGATGAGTCCCGCCACCATGGCTTCCACCTCCTCAGCCAGAGACCGAGAGGGGGGTGGGGGTTGCTCAACCTCTATACCCCCGCTCGTTGTCGCTCCTTCGAGACGGGGTACTTCAGGTGGAATTTGATCGAGGGGTATGGGGTTGCTTCCAACCCCACCACTCCTCGACAATTTTATTTTGAAGCGCAGCGGCTTCTTCAATTCATCGAATTTGTAGGTGGGAACCGCCTTTGGGCCATCACCTTCTGTATCGAGGACTTCTTCCATTTGACGGGCTTTAACCTCGTCAATAGGAATAGGAAGTGAATCTTCCCCTGTTGCACCACCAGTGGGGGTGGGAGGAATTTCTTCCTCACCACCCCCGTTCTCACCATCTCCACCAGAGGGGGTGGAAGACAGATCATTCTCGCCGTCCCCATCCTCATATTCGTCATTACCACTGTTGTCGTGGCTGACATTCTCGGTCTCTTCGTCTTCCTCGGCGCTCCCCTTCTTTTCTTTTTCTTCTTCATCTTCATTTTTCTTCCCTTGGTCTTCATCTTCCTTTTGCTGGATGAGGGTTTTTCGTTTCTTCTTCACTGGGCCTCTTTGTATCACCAGTTTCTCCTCCACAGTAGGCAATCGGCGCCTTGCAGTATAAATTTTCTTCTCAGCCCGAATCTTCCGGAAGATCTTACCCGAATGGGGGTCCTCCTCATAGTCAGAGTACAGAACTTCATTATCCTCGTATCTATCTTTTGATCGGTGGAGGAGATTGGCCTTGCCATATCTCACTGGACAGTTGGAGAACTGTTTCCATGACCTGGTTCCGCAAGTCAACTCGAGAAATAAGTTGTCGATAGCTCCAGCCCTCTCAGAGGTCCAGGCAAAGATGCCTCCCTCACAGTACATCTTCACTGCGTCGTGCACTTCGCCTCGGGGGGTATCGGGCACTGAGATGGGTGTACATGCACCAGTAACAGAGATGGGCCAATCAGTGTATAATTTGTCCGAAAGAACAGTGTCGGTTAGCGGGCGCAGCGGAGATACACCGGTCAGGTTGTAGAACGGGCTGTCCCTTCTGTAAGCCCATCGATAGTGGAAGAAAAAATATCCAAGCTCGATCCGAGCATCTTCACCTTCTGGAATGCTGGAGTAGCACGCCTTCAAGTCCTCCTGAAAATCTGACTCTACGCGGCAGAATGCGTAGATAATTCTCCAAGCGTTCCCAGTGACCTGCCCCGGGCAGAGGCCAGAAGTATTCAATAACCTTGCCGCGAAGGGTGGCAACGGTAGACGCAGACCGCAGTTGAGTTGGCCGACGGTCACAATGGTTCCCATGACCTTTTCATTACTAACAAAGCTGGTGAAGACGGTCTTCTTGTCGATGCCGAATGCAGTCTGGATACTGGGGAGCGAAGGCTGCACCTTTCCTTCGGTGAAGTAAGAGAGAAGTATTTGCCACTTCTTCCTCTTTGCATCTGTGAATTCACCACCTGTATTGTACACATACTCAGTTCCCTCTGACAGAGACATGAGCGGGCCCAGAGCAAACTTTACTTTAGGGATATGCTCTGGCCTCGATGGCGCTGAAGCAAACCCCACCCCTTGGTGCCTTTTGCCCAGCTGTCCAAGTTCGGCAAGTGCGACCTTGCCCTTGCCTCGACCCTTCGGAGGGGATGGAACCTCAACAATCTCCTTCCCTTTCCTCTTCGAAGGGACCCCGCCTGACTTCTTCGAACTTCCAGAAGACGCCATTTGATCGATCGAGCAAAAGCAGAAATCAAGAGCAAAAGAGTCTGGACTTCGAAAAATTTTGGAAGCGTGAGGCAAAAATGACAGCCAGTGAAACTCAAATACCCAAGGTAAAACAGGTACGCAAATCGAGAAGACACGTGTCTTCACCATATCAAATCGCGTGTTTTTGTAGGTACACGTGGCATCCATCCGTAGCAAGCGCAAAATCAGGCGAACCGTCGGACCAGACGAATCGTCGGACCTACCGGTCCACGTGAACTAACGGTCCAAGCAAGCCACCGGTCTGAGTAAACTGGACCGCCAGTTCAAAGCCACGTTCAAACCAACCAAAGATTCAAAACAGGAAGGATCAAGCTCCATCAATGTTCGAAACTCTGCCAAAAGATCGAAGAACAAAGCAGTAAACCTTCTCTGAAGGGCAGGTTCAAAACTTTAAATTGATCAGTCAAATTTCTACTGGATCTGGCAAAAAACCAAGGTTTTTTGCCGATCACTCGAACCTTGACCGGATAATTTTTTACCGATCGGACAAACTTGTCCGATCGGCGAAAATCATTCGATCGGTCAAATTTCTACTGGATCTGGCAAAAAAGCAAGGTTTTTTGCCGATCACTCGAACCTTGACCGGATAATTTTTTACCGATCGGACAAACTTGTCCGATCGGCGAAAATCATTCGATCGGTCAAATTTCTACTGGATCTGGCAAAAAACCAAGGTTTTTTGCCGATCACTCGAACCTTGACCGGATAATTTTTACCGATCGGACAAACTTGTCCGATCGGCGAAAATCATTCGATCGGTCAAATTTCTACTGGATCTGGCAAAAAACCAAGGTTTTTTGCCGATCACTCGAACCTTGACCGGATAATTTTTACCGATCGGACAAACTTGTCCGATCGGCGAAAATCATTCGATTGGTCAAATTTCTACTGGATCTGGCAAAAAACCAAGGTTTTTTGCCGATCACTCGAACCTTGACCGGATAATTTTTTACCGATCGGACAAACTTGTCCGATCGGCGAAAATCATTCGATCGGTCAAATTTCTACTGGATCTGGCAAAAAACCAAGGTTTTTTGCCGATCACTCGAACCTTGACCGGATAATTTTTTACCGATCGGACAAACTTGTCCGATCGGCGAAAATCATTCGATCGGTCAAATTTCTACTGGATCTGGCAAAAAACCAAGGTTTTTTGCCGATCACTCGAACCTTGACCGGATAATTTTTTACCGATCGGACAAACTTGTCCGATCGGCGAAAATCATTCGATCGGTCAAATTTCTACTGGATCTGGCAAAAAACCAAGGTTTTTTGCCGATCACTCGAACCTTGACCGGATAATTTTTACCGATCGGACAAACTTGTCCGATCGGCGAAAATCATTCGATCGGTCAAATTTCTACTGGATCTGGCAAAAAACCAAGGTTTTTTGCCGATTACTCGAACCTTGACCGGATAATTTTTACCGATCGGACAAACTTGTCCGATCGGCGAAAATCATTCGATTGGTCAAATTTCTACTGGATCTGGCAAAAAACCAAGGTTTTTTTGCCGATCACTCGAACCTTGACCGGATAATTTTTTACCGATCGGACAAACTTGTCCGATCGGCGAAAATCATTCGATCGGTCAAATTTCTACTGGATCTGGCAAAAAACCAAGGTTTTTTGCCGATCACTCGAACCTTGACCGGATAATTTTTTACCGATCGGACAAACTTGTCCGATCGGCGAAAATCATTCGATCGATCAAATTTCTACTGGATCTGGCAAAAAACCAAGGTTTTTTGCCGATCACTCGAACCTTGACCGGATAATTTTTTACCGATCGGACAAACTTATCCGATCGGCGAAAATCATTCGATCGGTCAAATTTCTACTGGATCTGGCAAAAAACCAAGGTTTTTTGCCGATCACTCGAACCTTGACCGGATAATTTTTACCGATCGGACAAACTTGTCCGATCGGCGAAAATCATTCGATCGGTCAAATTTCTACTGGATCTGGCAAAAAACCAAGGTTTTTTGTCGATCACTCGAACCTTGACCGGATAATTTTTACCGATTGGACAAACTTGTCCGATCGGCGAAAATCATTCGATCGGTCAAATTTCTACTGGATCTGGCAAAAAACCAAGGTTTTTTGCCGATCACTCGAACCTTGACCGGATAATTTTTACCGATCGGACAAACTTGTCCGATCGGCGAAAATCATTCGATCGGTCAAATTTCTACTGGATCTGGCGAAAAACCAAGGGTTTTTGCCGATCACTCGAACCTTGACCGGATAATTTTTTACCGATCGGACAAACTTGTCCGATCGGCGAAAATCATTCGATCGGTCTAATTTCTACTGGATCTGGCAAAAAACCAAGGTTTTTTGCCGATCACTCGAACCTTGATCGGATAATTTTTTACCGATCGGTCAAACTTGACCGATCGGCGAAAATCATTCGATCGGTCAAAATTCTACTGGATCGGTCAAAAAACCATGTTTTTTGACCGATCACTTGATCCCTGACCGGTTGAATTTTCACCGATCGGTCAAAATATGTCCGATCGGACAGAAATTGACCGATCAGTCAAAATCATTCGATCGGTCAAATTTCTACTGGATCGGTCAAAAAACCATGTTCTTTGACCGATCACTCGATCCTTGACCGGTTGAATTTTGACCGATCGGTCAAATTGATCGATCGGTCAAAATTGACCGATCAATCAAAATTGACCAGACAGTCCTTTTTTATGCTAAACACGCGACAAGTTTCTTCTTGTCCTTTTTCAACAGGGAGTTGTTGTTCTTAGCACCAAATCCAAGCCAGCCAGAATGCACTCTAGCTAACTTGGAGGGGGTAACTGTGGGTGCAAATTTTGGCGGAAGTTTACCAACTACCACGGGACCCACCGGCCCTGCCTGGTGGGCCCACGAGGACTACCACGGGACCCACCGGCCCTGCCTGGTGGGCCCACGAGGACTACCACGGGACCCACCGGCCCTGCCTGGTGGGCCCACGAGGACTACCACGGGACCCACCGGCCCTACCTGGTGGGCCCACGAGGACTACCACGGAACCCACCAGCCCTGCCTGGTGGGCCCCCGAGTACCACAGCGGGACCCACCAGCCCTGCCTGGTGGGCCCCCGAGGACAACAGCAGGACCCACCAGCCCTGCCTGGTGGGCTCCAAAAGACAACAGTAGGACCCGCCAGTCTTACCTGGAGGATCCCCAGATACGACAGCAGAAACCGCTGTTTACCCCAGAATCCCTCTCAGGGAATCCTATAAATAGCAGAGCCTTCGAATGTAAAAGGATCCAAAAATTCTGATTTCCACTCTGAGATCTGACTTTCAGAACCAGAGCTCTGGGATTTCTGACTTCCCATATTCCACCTCTCTTTGATCTTCTTTTCTCTTTCGAAGAGATCAGAGTGTTCTCAGTGATACTCGGCCTGTCGAGATCACTTCGACATAAGTGTTAGTGAATTCGGGTTGCTCCCTATAGCACGGAGACGTAGGCTTCGGCTGAACTCCGAGATCACATCTCGTGTCACAATCTCTCTGATTGCATTTCTCTGTTTACATATCAAAAGCAACAGCTTCAATCAATAGATCGACCAACGATCTTCGACGTCAACTTCAACTCCAATTGACTGGTGCTGCGAAAGTCTTCGGGTCGGCACGAAGATTTTCCCCCACAAATTTATTCATACGATCCATTCTAATTCATTCGTACGATCCATTCTAATTCATTCGCACAAATGTATCCATTCTAATTCATTCGCACAAATGAATTAGAATGGATTGTATGAATGAATTAGAATGGATACATTCGTACGAATGAATTAGAATGGATCATACGAATGAGTAAGAATGGATCGTACGAATGAAATAGAATGGATTGTACGAATGAATTAGAATGGATCGTACAAATGAATTAGAATGGATCGTACGAATGAATTAGAATGGATCATACGAATGAGTAAGAATGGATCGTACAAATGAAATAGAATGGATTGTACGAATGAATTAGAATGGATCGTACGAATGAATTAGAATGGATCGTGTGAAAGAATTAGAATGCATTGTATGAATGAATTAGAATGGATCGTTTGAATGAATTAGAATGGATCGTGCGAATAAATTCGAATAGATCGCATGATCCATTCGAATAGAATGGATCGTATGAATGAATTAGAATGGATCGGGCGAATGAATTAGAATGGATTGTTGGAATGAATTAGAATGGATCGTATGAATGAATTAGAATGGATCGTACGAATGAATTAGAATGGATCGTACGAATGAATTAGAATGGATCGTACGAATGAATTAGAATGGATCATACGAATGAGTAAGAATGGATCGTACGAATGAAATAGAATGGATTGTACGAATGAATTAGAATGGATACATTCATGCGAATGAATTAGAATGGATCGGACGATTGAATTAGAATGGATCGTACGATTCATTCTAATTCATTCGTACGATCCATTCTAATACATTCGTACGATTCATGCTAATTCATTCGCACGAGCCATTCTAATTCATTCGTATGATCCATTCTTATTCATTCATACGATCCATTCTAATTCATTCGCACAATCCATTCTAATTCATTCGTACAATCCATTCTAATTCATTCGTATGATCCATTCTAACTCATTCGGTGGATCCATTCTAATTCATTCGTACGATCCATTCTAATTCATTCCCACGATCCATTCTAATTTATTCGTACGATCCATTCTAATTCATTCGTACGATCTATTCTAATTCATTCGCACGAATGTAACCATTCTAATTAATTCATACGATTCATTCTAATTCATTCGTATGAGCTATTCTAATTCATTCGTACGATCCATTCTAATTCATTCGTACGATCCATTGTAATTCATTCATACAATCCATTTTGATTCATTCGCACAAATGTATCCATTCAAATTCATTCGTACGATCCAGTCTAATTCATTCGTACGATCCATTCTAATTCCTTCGTACGATCCATTCTAATTCATTCGTACGATCTATTCTAATTCATTCGTTCAATCCATTCTAATTCATTCGTACGATCCATTCTAATTCCTTCGTACGATCCATTCTAATTCATTCGTACGATCCATTCTATTTCATTCATGCAATCTATTCTAATTCATTCGTACGATCCATTCTAATTCATTCGCACGAATGTATCCATTCTAATTCATTCGTACAATCCATTCTATTTCATTCGTACGATCCATTCTTACTCATTCGTATGATCCATTCTAATTCATTCGTATGATCCATTCTAATTCATTCGTACGATCCATTCTAATTCATTCGTACGATCCATTCTAATTCATTCGCACGATCCATTCTAATTCATTCATACGATCCATTCTAATTCATTCATACGATCCATTATAAATCATTCCTACAATCCATTCTAATTCATTCGCCCGATCCATTCTAATTCATTCATACGATCCATTCTATTCGAATGGATCATCCGATCCATTCGAATTCATTCGCACAATCCATTCTATTTCATTCGTACGATCCATTCTTACTCATTGGTACGATCCATTCTACTTCATTCGCAGGAATGTATCCATTCTAATTCATTCGTACGAATCCATTCTAATTCATTCGTACAATCCATTCTATTTCATTTGTACGATCCATTCTTACTCATTCGTATGATCCATTCTAATTCATTCGTACGAATGCATCCATTCTAATTCATTCGTACGATCCATTCTAATTCATTCGTACGATCCATTCTTACTCATTCGTATGATCCATTCTAATTCATTCGTACGATCCATTCTAATTCATTCGTATGATCCATTCTAATTCTTTCACACGATCCATTCTAATTCATTCGTAGGATCCATTCTAATTCATTCGTACAATCTATTCTATTTCATTCGTACGATCCATTCTTACTCATTCGTATGATCCATTCTAATTCATTCGGACGAATGCATCCATTCTAATTCATTCGTACGATCCATTCTAATTCATTCGTACGATCCATTCTTACTCATTCGTATGATCCATTCTAATTCATTCGTACGATCCATTCTAATTCATTCGTATGATCCATTCTAATTCATTCACACAATCTATTCTAATTCATTCGTACGATCCATTCTAATTCATTCGTACGATCGTACGAATGAATTAGAATGGATCGTACGAATGAATTAGAATGGATCGTACGGAATGAATTAGAATGGATTGTATGAATGAATTAGAATGGATACATTCGTGCGAATGAATTAGAATGGATCATACGAATGAGTAAGAATGGATCGTACGAGTAAAATAGAATGGATTGTACGAATGAATTAGAATGGATCGTACAAATGAATTAGAATAGATCGTACGAATGAATTAGAATGGATCATACGAATGAGTAAGAATGGATCGTACAAATCAAATAGAATGGATTGTACGAATGAATTAGAATGGATCGTACGAATGAATTAGAATGGATCGTGTGAGAATTAGAATGCATTGTATGAATGAATTAGAATGGATCGTATGAATGAATTAGAATGGATCGTGCGAATGAATTCGAATGGATCGCATGATCCATTCGAATAGAATGGATCGGGCGAATGAATTAGAATGGATTGTAGGAATGAATTAGAATGGATCGTATGAATGAATTAGAATGGATCGTATGAATGAATTAGAATGGATCGTGCGAACGAATTAGAATGGATCGTACGAATGAATTAGAATGGATCATACGAATGAATTAGAATGGATCATACGAATGAGTAAGAATGGATCGTACGAATGAAATAGAATGGATTGTACGAATGAATTAGAATGGATACATTCGTGCGAATGAATTAGAATGGATACATTTGTGCAAATGAATTAGAATGGATCGTACGAATGAATTAGAATGGATCGTACGAATGAATTAGAGTGGATCGTACGAATAAATTAGAATGGATACATTCGTCCGAATGAATTAGAATGGATCTTTCGAATGAGTAAGAATGGATCGTACGAATGAAATAGAATAGATTGTACGAATGAATTAGAATGGATTCGTACGAATGAATTAGAATGGATACATTCGTGCGAATGAATTAGAATGGATCGTACCAATGAGTAAGAATGGATCGTACGAATGAAATAGAATGGATTGTGCGAATGAATTAGAATGGATCGTACGAATGAATTAGAATGGATCCTATGAATGAATTAGAATGGATCGTGCAAATGAATTAGAATGGATCGTACGAATGAATTAGAATGGATCGTGCTAATGAATTAGAATTGATCGAACGAATGAATTAGAATGGATACACTCGTGCGAATGAATTAGAATTGATCGGACGAATGAATTAGAATGGATCGTACGAATGAGGACGAATGGATCGTACGAATGAAATAGAATAGATCGTACGAATGAATTAGAATGGATCGTACGAAGGAATTAGAATGGATCGTACGAATGAATTAGAATGGATATATTCGTGCAAATGAATTAGAATTGATCGTATGAATGTATTAGAATGGATCGTATGTGTGAATTAAAATGGATCGTACGAATGAATTAGAATGGATCGTATGAATGAATTAGAATGGATACATTCGTGTGAATGAATTTGAATGGATCGTATGAATGAATTAGGATAGATTTTGTGAATGAATTAGAACTGATCGTACGAATGAATTAGAAAGGATACATTCGTGCGAATGAATTAGAATGGATTGTATGAATGAATTAGAATGGATCCTATGAATGAATTAGAATGGATCGTGCGAATGAATTAGAATGGATCGTACGAATGAATTAGAATGGATCGTGCTAATGAATTAGAATTGATCGAACGAATGAATTAGCATGGATCGTGCTAATAAATTAGAATGGAACGTACGAATGAATTAGAATGGATCGTGTGAAAGAAATAGAATGGATTGTAAGAATGAATTATAATGAATTCGTACGATCCATTCGAATTCATTCGCACGATCCAATCTAATTCATTAATACGATCCATTTTAATTCATTCATACAATCCATTCTAATTCTTTCACACGATCCATTCTAATTCATTCGTAGGATCCATTCTAATTCACTCGTACAATCTATTCTATTTCATTCGTACGATCCATTCTTACTCATTCGTATGATCCATTCTAATTCATTCGGACGAATGTATCCATTCTAATTCATTCGTACGATCCATTCTAATTCATTCGTACGATCCATTCTAATTCATTCGTATGATCCATTCTAATTCATTCGTCCGATCCATTCTAATTCATTCGCACGAATGTATCCATTCTAATTCATTCGGACGATCCATTCTAATTCATTCGTACGATCCATTCTAATTCATTCGTAAGATCCATTCTAATTCATTCGTACGATCCATTCTAATTCATTCGTACGATCCATTCTAATTCATTCGCACGAATGTATCCATTCTAGTTCATTCGTACGATCCATTCTAATTCATTCATACAATCCATTCTAATTCATTCGCACGAATGTATCCATTCTAATTCATTCGTACGATCAGTTCTAATTCATTCACAAAATCTATTCTAATTCATTCATACGATCCATTCTAATTCATTCACACGAATGTATCCATTCTAATTCATTCATACGATCCATTCTAATTCATTCGTAAGATCCACTCTAATTCACTCATACGATCCATTCTAATACATTCATACGATCCATTCTAATTCATTTGCACGAATATATCCATTCTAATTCATTCGTACGATCCATTCTAATTCCTTCGTACGATCCATTCTAATTCATTGGTACAATCCATTCTAATTCATTTGTACGATCCATTCTAATTCATTCGTACAATCCATTCTAATTCCTTCGTACGATCCATTCTAATTCATTCGTACGATCCATTCTAATTCATTCATACAATCCATTCTAATTCTTTCACACGATCCATTCTAATTCATTCGTACGATCCATTCTAATTCATTCGTGCAATCCATTCTATTTCATTCATACGATCCATTCTTACTCATTCGTACGATCTATTCTAATTCATTCACACGAATGTATCCATTCGTACGAACGAATTAGAATAGATTGTACGAATGAATTAAAATGGATCGTATGAATGAATTAGAATGGATCGTACGAAGGAATTAAAATGGATCGTACGAATGAATTAGAATGGATCGTACGAATGAATTAGAATAGATCGTACGAATGAATAAGAATGGATCGTACGAAGGAATTAGAATGGATCGTACGAATGAATTAGAATAGATATATTCGTGCAAATGAATTAGAATGGATCATATGAATGTGTTAGAATGGATCGTATGAGTGAATTAGAATGGATCGTATGTGTGAATTAGAATGGATCGTACGAATGAATTAGAATGGATCGTATGAATGAATTAGAATGGATACATTCGTGTGAATGAATTAGAATGGATCGTATGAATGAATTAGAATAGATTTTGTGAATGAATTAGAACTGATCGTACGAATGAATTAGAATGGATACATTTGTGCTAATGAATAAGAATGGATTGTATGAATGAATTAGAATGGATCCTATGAATGAATTAGAATGGATCGTACGAATGAATTAGAATGGATACATTCATGCGAATGAATTAGAATTGATCGTACGAATGTATTAGAATGGATCGTGCGAATGAATTAGAATGGATCGTACGAATGAATTAGAATGGATACATTCGTGCGAATGAATTAGAATGGACACATTCGTGCGAAAGAATTAGAATAGATCGTATGAATGAATTTGAATGGATCCTATGAATGAATTTGAATGGATCGTGCGAATGAATTAGAATGGATCGTACGAATGAATTAGAATGGATCGTGCTAATGAATTAGAATTGATCGAACGAATGAATTAGCATGGATCGTGCTAATGAATTAGAATGGATCGTACGAATGAATTAGAATGGATCAAATGAATGAATTAGAATGGTTACATTCATGCGAATGAATTAGAATGGATCGTACGAATGGATTAGAATGGATCGTACGAATGGATTAGAATGGATACATTCGAGCGAATGAATTAGAATGGATCGTACGAATGAATTAGAATGGATCGTATGAATAAATTAGAATGGATACATTCGTCCGAATGAATTAGAATGGATCATACGAATGAGTAAGAATGGATCATACGAATGAAATAGAATAGATTGTAGGAATGGATTAGAATGGATCCTACGAATGGATTAGAATGGATACCTTTGTGCATATGAATTAGAATGGATCATACTAATGAATTAGAATGGATCATATTAATGAATTAGAATGGATCGTACGAATGGATTAGAATGGATCGTGCGAATGAATTAGAATGGATCATATTAATGAATTAGAATGGATCGTACGAATGAATTAGAATGGATACATTCATGCGAATGAATTAGAATGGATCGGACGAATGAATTAGAATGGATCGTATGAATGAATTAGAATGGATCAAATAAATGAATTAGAATGGTTACATTCATGCGAATGAATTAGAATGGATCGTACGAATGGATTACAATGGATCTTACGAATGGATTAGAATGGATACATTCGAGCGAATGAATTAGAATGGATCATACGAATGAATTAGAACGGACCGTACGAATGGATTAGAATGGATCCTACGAATGGATTAGAATGGATACCTTTGTGCATATGAATTAGAATGGATCGGACGAATGAATTAGAATGGATCATATTAATGAATTAGAATGGATCGTACGAATGAAATAGAAGGGATACATTCGTGCACGATACATTCTAATTCATTCATACGATCCATTCTAATTGTATGAATGTATTAGAATGGATCATATAAGTGAATTAGAATGGATCGTACGAATGAATTAGAATGGATCGTATGAATGAATTAGAATGGATACATTCGTGTGAATGAATTAGAATGGATCGTATGAATGAATTAGAATAGATTTTGTGAATGAATTAGAACTGATCGTACGAATGAATTAGAATGGATACATTCGTGCGAATGAATTAGAATGGATTGTATGAATGAATTAGAATGTATCCTATGAATGAATTAGAATGGATTGTACGAATGAATTAGAATGGATACATTCGTGCGAATGAATTAGAATTGATCGTACAAATGAATTAGAATGGATCGTGCGAATGAATTAGAATGGATCGTACGAATAAATTAGAATGGATACATTCGTCCGAATGAATTAGAATGGATCATACGAATGAGTAAGAATGGATCGTACGAATGAAATAGAATAGATTGTACGAATGAATTAGAATGGATTCGTACGAATGAATTAGAATGGATACATTCGTGCGAATGAATTAGAATGGATCGTACCAATGAGTAAGAATGGATCGTACGAATGAAATAGAATGGATTGTGCGAATGAATTAGAATGGATCGTATGAATGAATTAGAATGGATCGTGTGAAAGAATTAGAATGGATTGTATGAATGAATTAGAATAGATCGTATGAATGAATTAGAGTGGATTCGTAAGAATGAATTAGAATGGATACATTCGTGCGAATGAATTAGAATGGATCGTACCAATGAGTAAGAATGGATCATACGAATGAAATAGAATGGATTGTGCGAATGAATTAGAATGGATCGCACGAATGTATCCATTCTAATTCATTCGTACGATCCATTCTAATTCATTCGTATGATCCATTCTAATTCATTCGTATGATCCATTCTAATTAATTCGTATGATCCATTCTAATTCATTCGTACGATCCATTCAAATTCATTCATACAATCCATTCTAATTCATTCGTACGATCCATTCTAATTCACTCATACGATCCATTCTAATACATTCATACGATCCATTCTAATTCATTTGCAGGAATATATCCATTCTAATTCATTCGTACGATCCATTCTAATTCCTTCGTACGATCCATTCTAATTCATTCGTACGATCTATTCTAATTCATTCGTACGATCCATTCTAATTCCTTCGTACGATCCATTTTAATTCATTCGTACGATTCATTCTAATTAATTCGTACAATCTATTCTAATTCATCCGTACGAATGGATACATTCGTGTGAATGAATTAGAATGGATCATACGAATGAGTAAGAATGGATCGTACGAATGAAATAGAATGGATTGCACGAATGAATTAGAATGGATCGTACGAATGAATTAGAATGGATCGTACGAATGAATTAGAATGGATCGTACGAATAAATTAGATTGGATACATTCGTTTGAATGAATTAGAATGGATCATACGAATGAGTAAGAATGGATCGTACGAATGAAATAGAATAGATTGTACGAATGAATTAGAATGGATCCTACGAATGAATTAGAATAGATCTTGTGAAAGAATTAGAATGGATTGTATGAATGAATTAGAATGAATTCGTACGATCCATTCGAATTCATTCGCACGATCCATTCTAATTCATTCATACGATCCATTCTAATTCATTCATACAATCCATTCTAATTCTTTCACACGATCCATTCTAATTCATTCGTAGGATCCATTCTAATTCATTCGTACAATCTATTCTATTTCATTCGTACGATCCATTCTTACTCATTCGTATGATCCATTCTAATTCATTCGGACAAATGTATCTATTCTAATTTATTCGTACGACCCATTCTAATTCATTCGTACGATCCATTCTAATTCATTCGTACGATCTATTCTAATTCATTCATACGATCCATTCTAATTTCATTCGTACGATCCATTCTAATTCATTCGCTCGAATGTATCCATTCTAATACATTCGTACGATCCATTCAAATCCATTCATACGATCCATTCTAATTCATTCGCATGAATGTAACCATTCTAATTCATTCATTTGATCCATTCTAATTCATTCGTACGATCCATTCTAATTCATTCGTCCGATCCATTCTAATTCATTCGCACGAACGTATCCATTCTAATTCATTCGTACGATCCATTCTAATTCATTCGTACGATCCATTCTAATTCATTCGTAAGATCCATTCTAATTCATTTTGTACGATCCATTCTAATTCATTCGTACGATCCATTCTAATTCATTCGCACGAATGTATCCATTCTAGTTCATTCGTACGATCCATTCTAATTCATTCGTACGATCCATTCTAATTCATTCGCACGATCCATTCTAATTCATTCGTACGATCAATTCTAATTCATTCGCATGAATGTATCCATTCTAATTCATTCGTACGATCCTGAATTAGAATGGATCGTACGAATGAATTAGAATGGATACCTTTGTGCATATGAATTAGAATGGATCGTACGAATGAATTAGAATGGATCATATTAATGAATTAGAATGGATCGTACGAATGAATTAGAATGGATCGTACGAATGAATTAGAATGGATCTTACGAATGGATTAGAATGGATACATTCGTGCGAATGAATTAGAATGGATCGGACGAATGAATTATAATGGATCGTACGAATGAATTAGAATGGATCAAATGAATGAATTAGAATGGTTATATTCATGTGAATGAATTAGAATGGATCGTACGAATGGATTAGAATGGATACATTCGAGCAAATGAATTAGAATGGATCGTACGAATGAAATTATAATGGATCGTACGAATGAATTAGAATAGGTTGCACGAATGAATTAGAATGGATCGTACGAATGAATTAGAATGGATCGTGTGAAAGAATTAGAATGGATCGTACGAATGAATTAGAAAGGATCGTGCGAATGAATTAGAATGGATCGTACGAATGAATTAGAATGGATGGTGCTAATGAATTAGAATTGATCGAACGAATAAATTAGCATGGATCGTGCATTTGTACGATCCATTCTAATTCATTCGTAAGATCCATTCTAATTCATTCGTACGATCCATTCTAATTCATTCGCACGAATGTATCCATTCTAGTTCATTCGTACGATCCATTCT
Organism: Chamaelirium japonicum; assembly: GCA_947650365.1. Lineage (NCBI taxonomy): Eukaryota > Viridiplantae > Streptophyta > Magnoliopsida > Liliales > Melanthiaceae > Chamaelirium > Chamaelirium japonicum. Next base: position 1,925,746 of record CANTAL010000017.1, on the reverse strand, counting down.
AATTCATTCGTACGATCCATTCTAATTCATTCAGACGATCTATTCTAATTCATTCATACAATCCATTCTAATTCTTTCACACGATCCATTCTAATTCATTCGTACGATCCATTCTAATTCATTCGCACAATCCATTATATTTCATTCGTACGATCCATTCTTACTCATTCGTATGATCCATTCTAATTCATTCGCACGAATGTATCCATAATGGATCATACGAATGAGTAAGAATGGATCGTACGAATGAAATAGAATGGATTGTGCGAATGAATTAGAATGGACCGTACGAATGAATTAGAATGGATACATTCGTGCGAATGAATTAGAATGGATCGGACGAATGAATTAGAATGGATCGTACGAATGAATTAGAATGGATCGTACGAATGAATTAGAATGGATCGTATGAATAAATTAGAATGGATACATTCGTCCGAATGAATTAGAATGGACCATACGAATGAGTAAGAAAGGATCGTACGAATGAAATAGAATAGATTGTACGAATGAATTAGAATGGATCGTGCGAATGAATTAGAATGGATCGTACGAATGAATTACAATCCATTCTAATTCTTTCACACGATCGATTCTAATTCATTAGTAGGATCCATTCTAATTCATTCGTACAATCTATTCTATTTCATTCGTACGATCCATTCTTAGTCATTCGTATGATCCATTCTAATTCATTCGGACGATTGTATCCATTCTAATTTATTCGTACGATCCATTCTAATTCATTCGTACGATCCATTCTAATTCATTCGTACGATCCATTCTAATTCATTCGTCCGATCCATTCTAATTCATTCGCACGAATGTATCCATTCTAATTCATTCGTACGATCCATTCTAATTCATTCGTACGATCCATTCTAATTCATTCGTAAGATTCATTCTAATTTATTCGTACGATCCATTCTAATTCATTCGTACGATCCATTCTAATTCATTCGCACGAATGTATCCATTCTAGTTCATTTATACGATCCATTCTAATTCATTCATACGATCCATTCTAATTCATTCGCACGATCCATTCTAATTCATTCATACGATCCATTCTAATTCATTCGTACGATCCATTCTAATTCATTCGCACAAATGTATCCATTCTAATTCATTCGTACGATCCATTCTAATTCATTCGCACGATCCATTCTAATTCATTCGTACGATCCATTCTAATTCATTCGCACGATCTGTTCTTATTCATTCGCAAAATCCATTCTAATTCACTCGCACGAATGTATCCATTCTAATTCATTTGTACGATCCATTCTAATTCATTCTTACGATCCATTCTAATTCATTCGTATGATCCATTCTAATTAATTCGTATGATCCATTCTAATTCATTCGTGCGATCCATTCTAATTCATTCATACAATCCATTCTAATTCATTCGCACGAATGTATCCATTCTAATTAATTCGTACGATCCATTCTAATTCATTCGTATGATCTATTCTTATTCATTCGCACGATCCAGTCTAATTGATTCGCACGATCCATTCTAATTCATTCGCACGAATGTATCCATTCTAATTCATTCGTACGATCCATTCTAATTCATTAATATGATCCATTCTAATTCATTCGTACGATCCATTCAAATTCATATACACAAAGGTATCCATTCTAATCCATTCGTAGGATCAATTCTAATCCATTCGTACGATCCATTCTAATTCATTCGTACGATCCATTCTAATTCATTCGCTCGAATGTATCCATTCTAATCCATTCGTACGATCCATTCTAATTCATTCGCATGAATGTAACCATTCTAATTCATTCATTTGATCCATTCTAATTCATTCGTTCGATCCATTCTAATTCATTCGTCCAATCCATTCTAATTCATTCGCACGAACGTATCCATTCTAATTCATTCGTACGATCCATTCTAATTCATTCGTAAGATCCATTCTAATTCATTCGTACGATCCATTCTAATTTATTCGCACGAATGTATCCATTCTAGTTCATTCGTACGATCCATTCAATTCATTCGTACGATCCATTCTAATTCATTCGCACGATCCATTCTAATTCATTCGTACGATCAATTCTAATTCATTCGCACGAATGTATCTATTCTAATTCATTCATACGATCCATTCTAATTCATTTGTACGATCCATTCTAATTCACTCATACGATCCATTCTAATACATTCATACGATCCATTATAATTCATTTGCACGAATATATCCATTCTAATTCATTCATACGATCCATTCTAATTCCTTCGTACGATCCATTCTAATTCATTCGTACGATCTATTCTAATTCATTCGTACGATCCATTCTAATTCATTCGTACGATCCATTCTAATTCCTTCGTACGATCCATTCTAATTCATTCGTATGATCCATTCTAATTCATTCGTACAATCTATTCTAATTCATTCGTACGAATGGATACATTCGTGTGAATGAATTAGAATGGATCGTACGAATGAGTAAGAATGGATCGTACGAATGAAATAGAATGGATTGCACGAATGAATTAAAATGGATCATACGAATGAATTAGAATGGATCGTGTGAAAGAATTAGAATGGATTGTATGAATGAATTAGAATGGATCGTACGAATGAATTAGAATGGATCGTACGAAGGAATTAGAATGGATCGTACGAATGAATTAGAATGGATCGTACGAATGAATTAGAATAGATCGTACGAATGAATTAGAATGGATCGTACGAAGGAATTAGAATGGATCGTACGAATGAATTAGAATGGATATATTCGTGCAAATGAATTAGAATGGATCGTATGAATGTATTAGAATGGATCGTATGAGTGAATTTGAATGGATCGTACGAATGAATTAGAATGAATCGTATGAATGAATTAGAATGGATACATTCGTGTGAATGAATTAGAATGGATCGTATGAATGAATTAGAATAGATTTTGTGAATGAATTAGAACTGATCGTACGAATGAATTAGAATGGATACATTCGTGCGAATGAATTAGAATGGATTGTATGAATGAATTATAATGGATCATACGAATGAATTAGAATGGATCGTATGAGTGAATTAGAATGGATACGAAGGAATTAGAATGGATCGTACGAATGAATTAGAATGGATCGTACGAATGAATTAGAATGGATCGTACGAATGAATTAGAATAGATCGTACGAATGAATTAGAATGGATCGTACGAAGGAATTAGAATGGATCGTACGAATGAATTAGAATGGATCGTACGAATAAACTAGAATGGATACATTCGTGCGAATACATTAGAATGGATCGTACGAATGAATTAGAATGGATCGTATGAATGAATTAGAATGGATCTTACGAATGAATTAGAATGGATCGTACAAATGAATTATAATGGATCGTACGAATGAATTAGAATGGATACATTCGTGCGAATGAATTAGAATGGATCGGACGAATGAATTAGAATGGATCGTACGAATGAATTAGAATGGATCGTATGAATAAATTAGAATGGATACATTCGTCCGAAAGAATGGATCGTACGAATTAAATAGAATAGATTGTACGAAGGAATTAGAATGGATTCGTACGAATGAATTAGAATGGATACGTTCGTGCGAATGAATTAGAATGGATCGTACCAATGAGTAAGAATGGATCGTACGAATGAAATAGAATGGATTGTGCGAATGAATTAGAATGGATCGTACGAATGAATTAGAATGGATCGTGTGAAAGAATTAGAATGGATTGTATGAATGAATTAGAATAGATCGTATGAATGAATTAGAATGGATCGTACGAATGAATTAGAATAGATCGTACGAATGAATTAGAATGGATCGTACGAATGAATTAGAATGGATACATTCGTGCGAATGAATTAGAATGGATACATTCGTGCGAAAGAATTAGAATAGATCGTATGAATGAATTAGAATGGATCCTATGAATGAATTAGAATGGATCGTGCGAATGAATTAGAATGGATCGTACGAATGAATTAGAATGGATCGTGTGAAAGAATTAGAATGGATCGTACGAATGAATTAGAATGGATCGTGCGAATGAATTAGAATGGATCGTACGAATGAATTAGAATGGATACATTTGTGTGAATGAATTAGAATGGATCGTACGAATGAATTAGAATGGATCGTGCGAATGAATTAGAATGGATCGTACGAATGAATTAGAATGGATACATTTGTGCGAATGAATTAGAATGGATCGTACGAATGAATTTGAATGGATCGTATGAATCAATTAGAATGGATCGTGTGAATGAATTCGAATGGATCGTACAAATTCATTCTAATTCATTCATACAATCCATTCTAATTCTTTCACACGATCCATTCTAATTCATTCGTACGATCCATTCTAATTCATTTGTACGATCCATTCTAATTCATTCATACAATCCATTCTATTTCATTTGTACGATCTATTCTTGCTCATTCGTATGATCCATTCTAATTCATTCGCACGAATGTATCCATTCTAAATCATTCATACAATCCATTCTAATTCATTCCGTACGATCCATTCTAATTCATTCGTACGATCGTACGAATGAATTTGAATGGATCGTACGAATGAATTAGAATAGATTATGCGAATGAATTAGAATGAATCGTACGAATGAATTAGAATGGATCGTACGAATGAATTAGAGTGGATCATACGAATGAGTAAGAATGGATCGTACGAATGAATTAGAATGGATCGTTCGAATGAATTAGAATGGATCGTACGAATAAATTAGAATGGATACATTCGTCCGAATGAATTAGAATGGATCATACGAATGAGTAAGAATGGATCGTACGAATGAAATAGAATAGATTGTACGAATAAATTAGAATGAATCCTACGAATGAATTAGAATGGATCATGTGAAAGAATTAGAATGGATTGTATGAATGAATTAGAATGGATCGTATGAATGAATTAGAATGGATCGTGCGAATGAATTCGAATGGATCGTACGAATTCATTCTAATTCATTCATACAATCCATTCTAATTCTTTCACACGATCCATTCTAATTCATTCGTAGGTTCCATTCTAATTCATTAGCACGATCCATGCTAATTCATTCGTTCGATCAATTCTAATTCATTAGCACGATTCATTCTAATTCATTCGTACGATCCATTCTAATTCATTCGCACGAGCCATTCTAATTCATTCATAGGATCCATTCTAATTCATTCATACGATCTATTCTAATTCTTTCGCACGAGTGTATCCATTCTAATTCATTCGCACGAATGTATCCATTCTAATTCATTCGTACGATCCATTCTAATTCATTCGCATGATCCATTCTAATTCATTCGTACGATCAATTCTAATTCATTCGCACGAATGTATCCATTCTAATTCATTCGTATGATCCTGAATTAGAATGGATCGTACGAATGAATTAGAATGGATACTTTTGTGCATATGAATTAGAATGGATCGTACGAATGAATTAGAATGGATCATATTAATGAATTAGAATGGATCGTACGATTGAATTAGAATGGATACATTCGTGCGAATGAATTAGAATGGATCGTGCGAATCCATTAGACTGGATCGTGCGAATGAATAAGAATGGATCATACGAATAAATTAGAATGGATCGTACGAATTAATTAGAATGGATACATTCGTGCGAATGAATTAGAATGGATTATATGAATGAATTAGAATGGATCGTACGAATGAATTAGAATGGATCATACGAATTAATTAGAATGGATTATACGAATGAATTAGAATGGATCGTACGAATGAATTAGAATGGATCGTACGAATGAACTAGAATGGATCGTACGAATGAACTAGAATGGATACATTCGTGCGAATGAATTAGAATGGATCGTACGAATGAATTAGAATGGATCGTGCGAATGAATTAGAATGGATCTTACGAATGAATTAGAATGGATCGTACGAATGAATTAGAAAGGATCGTACGAATGAATTAGAATGGATACATTCATGCGAATGAATTAGAATGGATCGGACGAATGAATTAGAATGGATCATACGAATGAATTAGAATGGATCAAATGAATGAATTAGAATGGTTACATTCATGCGAATGAATTAGAATGGATCGTACGAATGGATTAGAATGGATCGTACGAATGGATTAGAATGGATACATTCGTGCGAATAAATTAGAATGGATTGTATGAATGAATTAGAATGGATCGTATGAATGAATTAGAATGGATCGTATGAGTGAATTAAAATGGATACGAAGGAATTAGAATGGATCGTACGAAGGAATTAGAATGGATCATACGAATGAAATAGAATGGATCGTACGAAGGAATTAGAATGGATCGTACGAAGGAATTAGAATGGATCATACGAAGGAATTAGAATGGATCGTATGAATGAATTAGAATGGATCGTATGAGTGAATTAGAACGGATAGTACGAATGAAGTAGAATGGATCGTATGAATGAATTAGAATGGATACATTCGTGCGAATGAATTAGAATGGATCGTATGAATGAATTAGAATAGATTGTGCGAATGAATTAGAATGGATCGTACGAATGAATTAGAATGGATACATTCGTGCGAATAAATTAGAATGGATTGTATGAATGAATTAGAATGGATCGTACGAATGAATTAGAATGGATCGTACGAATGAATTAGAATAGATTGCGCGAATGAATTAGAATGGATCGTGCGAATGAAATAGAATGGATACAAATGAATTAGAATGGATCATACGAATGAATTAGAATGACGATCCATTCTTACTCATTCGTATGATCCATTCTAATTTATTCGCACGAATGTATCCATTCCAATTCATTCGTACGTCTAATTCATTCGTACGGTCCATTCTAATTCATTCGCACAATCCATTCTATTTCATTCATACGATCCATTCTTACTCATTCGTATGATCCATTCTAATTCATTCGTGCGAATGAATTAGAATGGATCATACGAATGAGTAAGAATGGATCGTACGAATGAAATAGAATGGATTGTGCGAATGAATTAGAATGGATCGTACGAATGAAATAGAATGGATCGTGTGAAAGAATTAGAATGGATTGTATGAATGAATTAGAATAGATCGTATGAATGAATTAGAATGGATCGTACGAATGAATTAGAATGGATCGTACGAATGAATTAGAATGGATACATTCGTGGGAATGAATTAGAACGGATACATTCGTGCGAAAGAATTAGAATAGATCATATGAATGAATTAGAATGGATCCTATGAATGAATTAGAATGGATCGTGCGAATGAATTAGAATGGATCGTAGGAATGAATTAGAATGGATCGTGCTAATGAATTAGAATTGATCGAACGAATGAATTAGCATGGATCGTGCTAATGAATTAGAATGGAACGTACGAATGAATTAGAATGGATCGTGTGAAAGAAATAGAATGGATTGTATGAATGAATTAGAATGAATTCGTACGATCCATTCGAATTCATTCGCACGATCCATTCTAATTCATTCATACGATCCATTCTAATTTATTCATGCAATCCATTTTAATTCTTTCACACGATCCATTCTAATTCATTCGTAGGATCCATTCTAATTCATTCGTACAATCTATTCTATTTCATTCGTACGATCCATTCTTACTCATTCGTATATTCCATTCTAATTCATTCGGACGAATGTATCCATTCTAATTTATTCGTACGATCCATTATAATTCATTCGTACGATCCATTCTAATTCATTCGTACGATCCATTCTAATTCATTCGTCCGATCCATTCTAATTCATTCGCACGAATGTATCCATTCTAATTCATTCGTACGATACATTCTAATTCATTCTTACGATCCATTCTAATTCATTCGTAAGATCCATTCTAATTCATTCGTACGATCCATTCTAATTCATTCGTACGATCCATTCTAATTCATTCGAACGAATGTATCCATTCTAGTTCATTCGTACGATCCATTCTAATTCATTCGTACGATCCATTCTAATTCATTCGCTCGATCCATTCTAATTCATTCGTACGATCCATTCTAATTCATTCATACGATCCATTCTAATTTATTCGTACGATCCATTCTAATTCATTCGCACAAATGTATCCATTCTAATTCATTCGTATGATCCATTCTAATTCATTCGCACGATCCATTCTAATTCATTCGCATGATCCATTCTAATTCATTCGTACGATCCATTCTAATTCTTTCACACGATCCATTCTAATTCATTCGTACGATCCATTCTAATTCATTCGCACGATCCATTCTAATTCATTCGTATGATCCATTCTAATTCATTCATACGATCCATTCTAATTCATTCGTACGATCCATTCTAATTCATTCGCACAAATGTATCCATTCTAATTCATTCGTACGATCCATTCTAATTCATTCGCACGATCCATTCTAATTCATTCGTACGATCCATTCTAATTCATTCGCACGATCTGTTCTTATTCATTCGCACAATCCATTCTAATTCATTCGCACGAATGTATCCATTCTAATTCATTCGTATGATCCATTCTAATTCATTCGTACGATCCATTCTAATTCATTCGTATGATCCATTCTAATTAATTCGTATGATCCATTCTAATTCATTCGTACGATCCATTCTAATTCATTCATACAATCCATTCTAATTCATTCGTACGATCCATTCTAATTCACTCATACAATCCATTCTAATACATTCATACGATCCATTCTAATTCATTTGCACGAATATATCCATTCTAATACATTCGTACGATCCATTCTAATTCATTCGTACGATCCATTCTAATTCATTCGGACGATCTATTCTAATTCATTCGTACAATCCATTCTAATTCATTCGTACGATCCATTCTAATTCCTTCGTACGATCCATTCTAATTCATTCGTACGATTCATTCTAATTCATTCGTACAATCTATTCTAATTCATTCGTACGAATGGATACATTCGTGTGAATGAATTAGAATGGATCGTACGAATGAGTAAAATGGATCGTACGAATGAAATAGAATGGATTGCACGAATGAATTAAAATAGATCGTACGAATGAATTATAATGGATCGTGTGAAAGAATTAGAATGGATTGTATGAATGAATTAGAATGGATCGTACGAAGGAATTAGAATGGATCGTACGATGGAATTAGAATGGATCGTACGAATGAATTAGAATGGATCGTACGAATGAATTAGAATGGATCGTACGAAGGAATTAGAATGGATTGTATGAATGAATTAGAATGGATATATTCGTGCAAATGAATTAGAATGGATCGTATGAATGTATTAGAATGGATCGTATGAGTGAATTAGAATGGATCGTACGAATGAATTAGAATGGATCGTATGAATGAATTAGAATGGATCGTACGAATGAATTAGAATGGATATATTCGTGCAAATGAATTAGAATGGATCGTATGAATGAATTAGAATGGATCGTATGAGTGAATTAGAACGGATAGTACGAATGAAGTAGAATGGATCGTATGAATGAATTAGAATGGATACATTCGTGCAAATGAATTAGAATGGATCGTATGAATTAATTAGAATAGATTGTGCGAATGAATTAGAATGGATCGTACTAATGAATTAGAATGCATACATTCGTGCGAATAAATTAGAATGGATTGTATGAATGAATTAGAATGGATCGTACGAATGAATTAGAATGGATCGTACGAATGAATTAGAATAGATTGCGCGAATGAATTAGAATGGATCGTACGAATGAATTAGAATGGATCATACGAAAGAATTAGAATGGATCGTACGAATGAATTAGAATGGATCGTACGAATGAATTAGAATGGATCGTACGAAGGAATTAGAATGGATCGTACGATTGAATTAGAATGGATCATACGAATGAGTAAGAATGGATCGTATGAATGAATTAGATTGGATCGTACGATCCATTCTAATTCATTAGCATGGATCGTGCTAATGAATTAGAATGGAATATACGAATAAATTAGAATGGATCGTACGAATGAATTAGAATGAATTAGAATGGATCGTACGAATGAATTAGAATATATCATAGGAATGAATTAGAATGGATCGTGCAAATGAATTAGAATGGATACATTCGTGCGAATGAATTAGAATGGATCGTGCGAATGAATTAGAATGGATCGTACGAATGAATTAGAATGGATCGTACGAATGGATTAGAATGGATCCTGCGAATGGATTAGAATGGATACCTTTGTGCATATGAATTAGAATGGATCGTACGAATGAATTAGAATGGATCATATTAATGAATTAGAATGGATCGTACGAATGAATTAGAATGGATACATTCGTGCATGATCCATTCTAATTCATTCGAACGAATGTATCAATTCTAATTCATTCATACGATCCATTCTAATTCATTAATATGATCCATTCTAATTCATTCGTACGATCCATTCTAATTCATATGCACAAAGGTATCCATTCTAATTCATTCGTACGATCCATTCTAACTCAGGATCGTACGAATGAATTAGAATGGATACATTCGTGCGAATGAATTAGAATTGATCGTAGGAATGAATTAGAATGGATCGTGCGAATGAATTAGAATGGATCGTACGAATGAATTAGAATGGATCGTACGAAATAACTAGAATGGATACATTCGTGCGAATGAATTAGAATGGATCGTACGAATGAATTAGAATGGATCGTATGAATGAATTAGAATGGATCTTACAAATGAATTAGAATGGATCGTACGAATGAATTAGAACGGATCGTACGAATGAATTAGAATGGATACATTCGTGCGAATGAATTAGAATGGATCGGACGAATGAATTAGAATGGATCGTACGAATGAATTAGAATGGATCAAATGAATTAATTAGAATGGTTACATTCATGCGAATGAATTAGAATGGATCGTACGAATGGATTAGAATGGATCGTACGGATGGATTAGAATGGATACATTCGAGCGAATGACTTAGAATGGATCATACGAATGAATTAGAATGGATCGTACGAATGTATTAGAATGGATCCTACGAATGGATTAGAATGGATACCTTTGTGCATATGAATTAGAATGGATCGTACGAATGAATTAGAATGGATCATATTAATGAATTAGAATGGATCATACGAATGAATTAGAATGGATACATTCGTACGAATAAATTAGAATGGATCGTGCGAATGAATTAGAATGGATCTTACGAATGAATTAGAATGGATCGTACGAATGAATTAGAATGGATCGTACGAATGAATTAGAATGGATACATTCATGCGAATGAATTAGAATGGATCGGACGAATGAATTAGAATGGATCATACGAAGGAATTAGAATGGATCGTACGAATGAATTAGAATGGATCGTACGAATAAATTAGAATGGATACATTCGTCGAATGAATTAGAATGGATCATACGAATGAGTAAGAATGGATCGTACGAATGAAATAGAATAGATTGTACGAATGAATTAGAATGGATCCTACGAATGAATTAGAATGGATCGTGTGAAAGAATTAGAATGGATTCTACGAATGAATTTGAATGGATCGTATGAATGAATTAGAATGGATCGTGCGAATGAATTCGAATGGATCGTACGAATTCATTCTAATTCATTCATATAATCCATTCTAATTCTTTCACACGATCTATTCTAATTCATTCGTAGGATACATTCTTAGAATGGATCGTACGAATGAATTAGAATGGATCGTACGAATGAACTAGAATGGATACATTCGTGCGAATGAGTTAGAATGGATCGTACGAATGAATTTGAATGGATCGTACGAATGAATTAGAATGGATCGTACGAAGGAATTAGAATGGATCGTACGAATGAATTAGAATGGATACATTCGTGCGAATGAATTAGAATGGATCGGACGAATGAATTAGAATGGATCGTACGAATAAATTAGAATGGATCGTACGAATGAATTAGAATGGATCGTACGAATAAATTAGAATGGATACATTCGTCCGAATGAATTAGAATGGATCATACGAATGAGTAAGAATGGATCGTACGAATGAAATAGAATAGACTGTACGAATGAATTAGAATGGATCATACGAATGAGTAAGAATGGATCGTGTTCGGGGGATTTTTTCGCTGGTCCGTGCGGGCTACCTGCAAGACAAAGAAAAAGCGTGAGAACGGCTGGCTCCCTTAGGAACGCAGACCCTCCGACGCTCAAGTCAGTCTCAGGTGCACAACGGCGAGCTTTAGTGGACGAAAGTGGTAGGAAAAAGGGTTTCGAACCTGTACTCTGGAGCCTGGGGGTGAGCATTTATAGACATTGGTGACCTACCGCGGCCCGACCCGTGGAGATTCTTTCCAGAGCCTTCTAGACCCCCACGTTCTGGCTCGCGTGGGTCTCTGACAGTCCTTGGTACTCGCGTCCCTGACATTCTTTGTCGTCGAGCCTGCCAGGCGGTTTGAGTGGGGGAGAGCATCTTTCTTGTTGCTGCCAGGTGGCTATTCTGGAATATTCAAGTCTGGGAGATCTTCGTGCACTGTGGGCGACCTCCGGTGGGAAGCCAGGGCGAGCTCGCCCTCCATTGCTTCGCCTTCTCTTCCATATCTATCAAGAGACGGACCTCGCGGGAGCGACCTCTTCGATAAACTGGGTAGTTCTGGCGAGCTTGGGCGAGCTCCTGAGCGAGCTTGGGCGAGCTCCTGAGCGAGCTTGATCGAGCTCCTGAGCGAACTTGGGCGAGCTCCTGAGCGAGCTTGGGCGAGCTCCTGAGCGAGCTCTTTGCCTAAGGCCCCTTCGGCCCAATGTGGAGCTCGCTCCCTGTCAAGGTGATTTGGTTAGCATGGGGGGGGGAGGGCGAGCTCCTGGGCGAGTTCCCCACCCCTTGGAATCCTGGGGTCTATGAGATCCACAGGCAAGGGCGAACTTGGGCGAGCTCCTGCGCGAGCTTGGGCGAGCTACTGCGCGAGCTTGGGCGAGCTCCTGCATGAGCTAGGGGCGTTTGTGGTGCCGGTATCTTTATATACATGACGGTCTAACTCCCGCTGCCATCTCCAGCGAACTCCTGCGCGAGCTTGGGCGAGCTCCTGAGCGAGCTTTTAGCCTAAGGCCCCTTCAGCCCAATGTGGATCTCGCTCCCTGTCAAGGTGATTTGGTGAGCGCGGAGGGGGGGTGCGAACTCCAGGGCAGATTTCAGCTACCCCCAACAATACCCCCTCCTGAGGGAGCGACCAAGGAGACTTTGGCGCTCGCTCAGGAGTCTTAATGCACACGACGGTCGAATTGGGAGTTCTAGTCATTTGCAACCTCCACCTGGCGGACTGCGGGCACCAACCGTGGGCGGTCTGCGCCGAGAGCTTTGACTGTCAGTATTTTACAAACGCTGGGCAGGCCGGAGCATCAGCCACGAGCGATCTCCTTCCGGTGCGAGCTTGTCACACACGGCCAGGGTCTGCTTCGAGCGAGCTTGGGCGCCAGCCGTGGGCGATCTGCGCCGAGAGCTTTGACTGCCAGTATTTCACAGACGCTGGGCGGGCCGGGTGCGTCAGCCACGAGCGATCTCCTTCTGGTGCGAGCTTGTCACACGCGGCCAGGGTCTGCTTCGGGCGAGCTTGGGCACCAGCCGTGGGCGATCTGCGTCGAGAGTTTTGACTCCCAGTATTTCACAAACGCTGGGTGGGCCGGGAGCGTCAGCCACGAGCGATCTTCTTCCGGTGCGAGCTTGTCACACGCGGCCAGGGTCTGCTTCGGGCGAGCTGCGGGCACCAGCCACGGGCGATCTTGTGACTTGAGTATCTCTCCGAATCTCCGACGGTCGCCTCAGCTTAAATGCGGCGCGAGGCTCGATGCTGATACAATGAATCTCATCATGAGATCCCGATCGGCGCGAGACACGTGTCTTCTTCTTATTCGCTCCTTTTTCTATCAGTAAAGGATAGCATCGGCACCGGCGCAGCCTTTTCCACGCGTGGCCCACGTGGTGCTTGACGATTGGAAAGAAACGAGCTGTCGCTTCGACAACCGTCATGTCGCCTCGTTGGGTGTGCTCGGGCATTAACTGCGGCCCGATTCACTTGTCTCTCGCCTGTCTATAAATAGGAGATGGGGGGGCAATTTTTACCGCTGCGTGAAAAATAGCTCTCCCTTCCTCCTTAGCTTTCAGCTCGCAGCTCGCTAGCACCCTCTCGCACTCATGGCTTCCTCTGCTGTCGCTTCTTCTTCTGCTGCTGCTGCCGCTGCGCCCTCCCAAGAGGAGCCTCTCGACGTCGCTCCTCTCTCAGTGCGCGCTTCCGGCACTGAGGGCGAGGCTCCCCCCAAGGTGCCCGCCGTCATCTGGCTGCACGACATCGGGGGCGCGCCTGTCCCTGACAGTCTGCGGACTGCGGTGGGAATTCCCCGGGAGCTCGCCATTTTGCCCCTCCCTCGCTCGGGGAGGACGCTCTCCGGCACCGCGGTCTCTGTGGGGCAGGTCTGGTCAGGGCTCCGGCTCCCCCCAAACCATTTGGCCAGCGAGCTACTAGAGCTGGCGGGCTTATGCCCCGCCCAGCTTCCGGGAAACTCATGGGGGATCCTCTACGGGCTTTCTCGAATCGAGGAAGCCCTTAACGTGAGGATCCCCCTTGCCTACCTCCTGAAGAAGTGGTTCCTCAAGCCGGGGCCCGTCTTCAACGAGGTGGGCTGCGGCCTGTTCTACCTCACAGGCCGCTCCGGCGAGGTGCTCCCCTTCTCCGCGGTCGAAATCAAGGATAGGTACTGGAAAGAGTACCCCTTCGTCATCGCGGGGGAGTGGCGAGGTCCCTGCGCAGGCATTCCTGCTCACCCCGGAAGGCCGCCCCTCCCCAACTTCAAAGCGATCGCTGAGTACCGTGCCAAAGGGAAGAAGTGTATCTCTGAGGCCCAAGAACAAATGCTCGACAAGGCGATCTTGGAGTTCCTCGACGGGCGAACTCCCAAGAAGATCCTGGCTCCGGACTTCTCCTTTCTCTGGAAGGATCTCCGGACTGGCGCCATCACCACCCGCCAGAAGAACATGCGCCAGAAGGTGGCGGTCTCTCGCCGCGCCGGGGCGACCTCCAAGGCGGCTCCCACGACCCCCGGTGCTGGCACCTCTTCGGCGACGAAGGGGAAGAAGAAGCGGGCTTCCCCGATTAGGCTCGCCGATGAAGACACCATCGACATGCTCCGCGAGGAGGACATTCCCTCACCGCCGCCTCCATCCCGTGAGGTTGCCCCAGGTCAGGCGAACTCTCCCTTAGGTTCCAATCTCCCTACGCACTCCTCAATTTCGGAACCCCCACGACGTCAAGTTGTGATGGTCGACCCTGAGGACCTGCGCGTCGAGCTCCTTCTTAGCATGGCGGAGGTGGAAACCCCAATGGCCGAGGTGCTGATGCGTGGGTTCCCGGGCGACCTCTCTAAACCCCTCTTTGTCGCGGTAATGACCCCAGAGATGGAGGGCGCCCACATAAAGAAGAAGAAGAAGAGGGCTCCGGTGGCCCGCCCGACGGGGGAAGACGATGTCGTCCGCAAAGCTCACGAAGCCTTTACGTGAGCCGCTGAGGAGCGGAGGAGGAAAGCCGCTCTGGAGGAAGCGGGCCTTGGATCCTGCGAGGATTCCAGCTCGGCCGAGGAAGAGGAAGAAGAAGGAGAAGCGTCGGCCCGCGCTGCCGAGCCTGCCGCACCGGCTGCGTCTGCTCCCAGTGCGCCCGCGCACGCTGCTTCCAGCGCGCCTGCGCCCCCCATCGCGCCCGCGCCCTCTATACCGGATGCGTCTCGCTGCAGCGTGCCCGCGCCCGCTACTGCTAGCGCGCCCGCGCCCTCTGCTGCTAGCGCGCCCGTGGCCACGCCCGCGCCCGCGCCTATGGCTCCCAGCGCGCCCGCGCCCTCTGCTGCCAGCACGCCCGCGCCCGCTGATTCCAGTGCGCCCGCGCCCACGCCCGTGCCCGCGCCTATGGCTCCCAGCGCGCCCGCACCCGAGCCCGCGCCTGTCGCTTCCAGCGCGCCTGCGCCCACTGATTCCAGTGCGCCCACGCCTATGGCTCCCAGCGCGCCCGCGCCCTCTGCTGCCAGCGCGCCCGTGGCCGCGCCTGCTGATTCTAGTGCGCCCGCGCCCACGCCCGCGCCCGCGCCTATAGCTCCCAGCGCGCCCACGCCCGAGCCCGCGCCTGCCGCTTCCAGCGCGCCTGCGCCCACTGCCCCCTCCGATCCCTCTGCTCTCGAGGCTCCTATCCTCCCGGAGCTGGGCGGGTTGGTTTACTGGTCTCCGGACCTGGGGGCCATCCTGACGACCTTCCGAGCTCCAGCTCGAAAGCCTCGGACCCAGACTTGCCCGGGCAAGGGGGATCCGCCGTGCCTCCCCTTATCAAGGAAGGGGGTGCCGGCGCTCAAGGGGGCGAGCCCGCCGCTACTGCCGTCGATGCGCCTTCCCCGGCTACCCCAACCGAGGTGAGCCAGGCGGGCTCCTCTTCAGGCGACCCCGAGCGAGCCCCCTACTTCACGCGGGAGATCCTGGGGCGCAACATTTTCGCCCGGACTCCCTACATCGCCCTCATTAACCGGCTCCTCGAGGTAAGATTACCTTCACACTTCTTCGCCTTAAATCCCTCTCTGTTCGAAATTTCTCCTAAGACTTTCTCTAATTGTTTCGCCTTGGCGTAGGTAGAGCGGGTCAGCCGGGCCCTCACCGATGAGGTCGCTGGCATTACGGGGGACACGGTTGCTCTCTATGATGACACTCTCCACGGCTCGGAGAGGAGAGTAGACGAGCACATCCACCGGCTTCACCAGATGGACCACTCCGGCGAGCTCCGAGCTGAGGTGGACCGGCTGCGCCAGCAGGCCACCTCTGTTGACACAGAGGTTGCCTAGCTGCACCAGCGGGCTGCCACCCTCACCACTGGGCTCGCCTCGGTCGAGGATGCTCGTGCCCGTGCCCTCGCGGACCTACAAGAGGTGACCAAAGCCAAAGAGGCCGCCCAGAAAGAGGTCCTCGAGCTCCGCAGCCTGGTGGCGGCCTCCAGGGACGAGATCGCGGTGCTGAAGGAGGCACATCTCCACGACCTCAACACCCAGCGAGAGCGCCTCCAGTCGCAGCTGGGCGAGCTCCTTCAGAAGGGCGCGCTGGATGCCATTGAGAAGTATAAGGCCGAAAGGTCAAAGAAGAGAAAGCGCGGTGATGACGACGACGCGGGTGCTGGCCCTGCCTAGGTTCCATCCTTTTGTAACCCCTTCAATGTACTTTTAAACAATGAATGAAAATACTTTTTGAGCTCGCCTATGCGTTTCTCTCTCTCTCTTTGTTGCTCATGAGTCCGCTTTAGGAGTTTCGCAGCGATCTCGAGAGTGATACACCGAGCGAGGCAGCTAATCGATTCAACCTTTTTATTTTAAAGTATATGCAAACGAAAAACTTGGCATGCTCGCTAAAACTCAATAGTCTCTGAGCCCGGAAAACGATAAGCGAACCAAATGACTTCAAAAAAAACTTCCCTACACTCAGAGACTTAAACCATTTTTATTTTAAAAGGAAACTAATAAGTGCTAGCTGCCCCCTGCCCGGTTAATTTTCCTCGATGATCCTGTTCGACGGACTTGCCCTTTGAGGGGTATGCCCGCGCCAGGATGCTTCCGTTCATGGTAGGTGAACGCGAAGAATCCCGGTTAGGTTTAGAGTCCACTAGGCAGTGGACTTCCCCAGTAATCTCAAGGTCGCCCACTGGCTGCCTCTGAGGATCCCGGTCTTGCTTTAAGTCCGCACAACGGTGGACTGCCCCGGGAAGCTCAAGGTCGCCCACTGGCTGCCTCTAAGGATCCCGGTCTTGCTTTAAGTCCGCGCAACAGCGGACTGCCCCGGGAAGCTCAAGGTCGCCCACTGGCCGCCTCTGAGGATCCCGGTCTTGCTTTAAGTCCGCACAACGGCGGACTGCCCCGGGAAGCTCAAGGTCGCCCACTGGCCGCATCTGAGGATCCCGGTCTTGCTTTAAGTCCGCACAACGGCGGACTGCCCCGGGAAGCTCAAGGTCGCCCACTGGCTGCCTCTGAGGATCCCGATCTTGCTTTATGTCCGCACAACGGCGGACTACACTTTATAGATCATGCGAGCTCTATGCTGCGCCGAGCTCTCGAGTTAAATTCCTTGTTGAAACCTTCATCGTTCATTCATAACTTCAGAAGATGATTTACAAAATTCCTTAGTCTTATGCATAAAACTTGCAAAGGTGTAAAGCATTCCAAGGTCGCTCTAACAGGTCGCCTTCAGCGGTCATCAACCGGTAAGCCCCCGAGCTTCCTGCTTCGTGTACTATGTAGGGGCCTTCCCAGTTCGCCGCGAGCTTTCCTGCATTAGGCTCTTGCGTGTTTGCGAACACCTTTCTCATCACCAGATCGCCAGCCTTGAATGCCCGATGGCGGACTCTTTTGTCATATGCGCGCTTCATTTCCTGCCTATATCCAGCGAGGTGTAGATTGGCACGCTCTCGTCTTTCTTCGAGTTGATCGAGGGAGTCGGCGAGCAGTTTGTCGTTGTCGACCTCCTTTGACACAAGAATTCTTTCAGTGGGTAGTTCGGCTTCTACGGGTAGCACGGCTTCGCAACCAAAAGTGAGACTGAAAGGGGACTCGTTAGTTGAGCGATTGTCGAACTGGCGACCATTGTCGGTGATGAGTACTCGGGGCAGCCCGAACCGGCAGAAAATATTCTTCCAAAGGAAGTCTTTCACTTGTTTCTCACCTATCTTAGCTAGCGGGACCGCTTCCACCCATTTGGTGAAGTAGTCCGTAGCTACTAAGATGAATTTCTTCTGCCGGGTTGATACGGGGAAAGGTCCCACAATATCTAACCCCCATTGTTGAAACGGCCAGGGGCTCGCCAGAGGATGCAGTTCTTCTACGGGCATATGATTTGTCATGGCGTGCTTCTGACATTGGATGCAGCTTTGTGCGACCTTCAAGGCATCTTGCTCCAGAGTGGGCCACCAGTATCCTTGCCTCTGTACTTTTGCAGCTAGAGACCGCCCACCAGCGTGGTTTCCCAGTTCGCCCGAGTGAATGCAATTCAAAACTTCTTCGGTCTTCGGGCTCTCGACGCAACGAAGATTTGGCCCGCCAAAAGATCTTCGAAAAAGGCGATCCCAGCAAATGAGGTAGCGCCCAGCGCATTTCTCCACTCGTCGGGCTTCCTCTTTATCCTCTGGAAGCTCGCCCTTCTGGAGAAAACGAAGAATGGGGGCGGTCCACCCGCCGGGTAATACGTCGGCAGAGACTTGGTTAACAGCGGGCTCTATCAGTCGGAGCCGAGACTGATTCTGGACCTCGATGAGAATCTGGCGAGCTTCTGATGTTCCCAGTAGGGAGGCAGCATTTGCCAATGCATCAGCTCGCCTATTATCAGCTCGAGGGATTTGCTCGAAGGAGATCTTTTCGAACTCTGCGGCCTTTCCTTTTACCAGATCCACGTAGCCCGCCATTTGCGTATCCCGGGAGGCGTACTCTCCATTGATTTGACAAATGATCAGCTAGGAATCGCTGAAAACCTTTAACCGTTTGGCGCCTACTTCTTGAGCGAGCTCTAGTCCGACGAGCAGTGCCTCATACTCTGCCTCATTGTTGGTTGCCGCAAAATCCAGCCGGACTGACTTCTCAAGAATTACCGATTGAGCGATCAGTGCAACCCCGATCCCGGCCCCCAGAGCATTGGAGGATCCATCGACGAATAATTCCCAGCCCCCCATCTCTGAATGCTTAGTTGGAGGAAGCTCGCCTAGGTTGTCCAAGAACCTTGCCTTCCCAGGGTGTGCCTCAGTTGGCTCATCCTCCTGGTAGTGGACCGGTTCTTCTATGGGGAAGTCCGCCAAGAAATCGGCGAGAGCCTGCCCTTTGACGGCAACTCGAGGGACATACTCCAAACCATAGGCGGCGAGCTCGGCGGACCATCGGTAGAGCCTGCCGGCTACCGAGGGTCTGGAGAGCGCGCTCTTTAGTGGGTGCTCCGTGATGACCTTGACAGTGTGCGCTGAGAAGTAGGGGTGAAGCTTCCTTGCGGTAAGGACCAAGGCCAATGCGACCTTCTCGATTGGTCGATACCGGAGCTCGGCGGGAAGCATTGTGTGGCTTACAAAGTAGACAGGCCACTCCACCTTTGCTTCTTCCACAACAAGGACCCCACTTACCGCATTCTCTTTGACCGCGAGATACACACCAAGCTCGGTGCCATCTTTTGGTGCCGCTAGGATTGGCGGGCTCGCCAGATAATCCTTGATCTTTTGACAGGCGCGCTCACACTTTTCATCCCAACAAATGCTCGCTCCTTTTCGTAGTAGCTCGAAAAGAGGTCGGCAGTTGTCTGAGGATTTGGAGATGAATCGATTGAGCGCAGCGATTCGCCCGCTCAACCTCTGGACTTCCTGCCAGGTTCTTGGTGCGGGCATCTCGACAAGTGCTCGGATTTGCCCAGGGTCCGCCTCGATCTCCCTGTGGGTGACCAGGTACCCTAGGAATTTCCAAGAAGTCACCCCGAATGAGCACTTTGCCGGGTTCAGCCTCATTTGGTACTTTCTCAGCACTTCGAAGGTTTCACGGAGATCGGCGACATACCCCTCTCGCTCTCGACTTTTCACCAGGAGGTCGTCTACATAAACTTCGACATTCCTGCCGATCTGACCCTTGAACATCTGAGTGACTAACCTTTGGTAGGTGGCTCCAGCGTTCTTAAATCCAAAAGGCATCACTCGATAGCAGAATAGCTTCTGGTAGCCCGCCCCAGAATAGAAGGCGATCTTCTCTTGATCGTCGACATGGAGAGGTATCTGGTTATACCCAGAATATCCATCCATGAAGGACAGGGCCTGGAACCCGACAGCTCCGTCGACCAGCGCGCCTATCCGTGGAAGGGGAAAACCGTCCTTCGGGCATGCTTTATTGAGGTCGGAGAAGTCAATGCACACTCTGACCGCCCCGCTCTTCTTTGGCACCGCCACGATGTTGGAGATCCACTCGGGAAAGTACGCCTCGCGAATAAAGCCAGCTCGCTCTAGCTTGTCTATCTCCGCCGCCACTGCGATGGACTTCGCAGCCGGTATGTGCCGAGCTTTTTGCTTGATCAGCGGGAACTCTTTCATGGTGTACAGACGATGACAGGTGACCTCCGGGTCAATCCCTGGCATGTCCGTGAAGCTCTAGGCGAATACGTCACGGTATTCCCTGAGTATATCGGTCAAGGCCAGGACCTCGCCCTTGGTTAGCGAGGTCCCGAGACTAACAATCCTCGGTCCGTCCTCGCTTCCGATGTTGACTTCTTATAGCGGCTCGGCAATGGGAAAACTTCCTCTCTGGGTCCCTGGTAGGCGGCCTTTCTCCTCGAGCTCAAAATCCACGCCGCTCCCACCCGAGTGTGGAGTGGGGGATCTAAGCGAGGCGACCTCTCTCGGGCTTTGAGGGAGCCCGCTTGAGGTGGGCGTTAATTGCTAGGAGGGCGCGGGCCTCTTGGCCTCAGTGACCTCCACGTCTGCGAGGTGAAAGACGTCCTGCTCGCACCTGGTAGCAGCGACCTGGTCTCCTCGAATTACCACGACCCCTCCGTTTGTGGGAAACTTGAGGGCCTGGTGATTAGGCGAGGACACCGCTTTCATCTGCCTCAACCAGGGTCGCCCTAGGATGGCATTGAAAGCGGATTGCCCGTCCACCATCGTGAAACGGACTTGACGTACCTCCAGGCCCGCCGTTACGGTGAGGGTTATCTCTCCTACCACCTTAGCGACCTCGCCAGTGAAACCGGTGAGCGAGCCCGTTGAGGGGGACAGATCAATTTGTCTCAGTCCCATTCGCTGGAAGGCCGACAAGAACAGTATGTCTACGGCACTTCCTGGGTCAACCAGGACCCGCCTTACTTCGATGTTTGCCATCATTAGGTGTATGACAAGGGGGTCATTGTGGGGGGTAACGACCCCGGCCATGTCCTCCTCCGAGAACCAAATAAAGTCTCAGGCTTCTACCCTCGGCGTTCGGTGCAGTACAGGAGTTAGAGAAACGGAGAATACCTTCTGAGACCTCTCCATCTCTCTAACTTGTCGCCGAACCTCGTTGCTGGATCTTGGGCCGTTCAGGCGCCCGTTGATGGTGTGACAGACCGCCGGCCCTCCCGGGGGAGGTGGAGGCAGGGCGGGCTCAGCGGGCCCTGGGCGATCTCCCTCCCGAGGAACCCGTGCCGGTATCACCTCGAACCTCCTTGGAGGCGAAATAAACTGATCCAAATGGCACTGGGTGACCAAGTCCTCGAGGTGGTTCTTCAGAGCCCAGCATCTGTTGGTGTGATGCCCGGGGCTGCGATGAAAGGCGCACCGCCGTGAATTGTCGGTTGAGCCGGGCTCCCCGACCTGCAGGGGGGGTGGATACTGAAAGAATGGTTCGTTCCGAATCTGGTGAAAGATTTGCCCTGGCGAGTGGGTTAACACGGTGAAATCCCGCTCCCCGAGTCCCAGAGGCAGGCGCCAGTTCGCCGGCCTTCCAGCGACCACCGGGGGGGCTTCCGCGGGCTGTACGGTAGGAGCTGCAGGCGGTCCGGGCAAAGGTGCCACCAGTGGCACCTCCC
This sequence comes from Chamaelirium japonicum, assembly GCA_947650365.1. Taxonomy (NCBI): domain Eukaryota; kingdom Viridiplantae; phylum Streptophyta; class Magnoliopsida; order Liliales; family Melanthiaceae; genus Chamaelirium; species Chamaelirium japonicum. Next base: position 1,903,189 of record CANTAL010000017.1, on the reverse strand, counting down.
GCCTCTCCACGGCCTTAACGACGAGAGGTCGCAGAGCCGGAGGAGGTCGCTGCTCGACTGCCTTTCCCTTCCGGTCTAACACCGCATCTTCGAGCTTAATGTGCTGCTGGACAAGGGCGAATAGCTCGACGATCGTGCGGGGATCCTTGATTACCAGGGCGTCATGAAGCTTGCTTCCCTCGGGGAGGGCGTTCCAGAACGCGCTCACCGTCGTGCGATCTTGGCCGACAGCGTCCTCCAGAGCGAGGTAGGCGCTTCGGAAGCGCGTCGCGAAGCTTCGAAGAGTTTCGTGCGCTCCCATGGACAAAGTGAAGAGGGACTCGATCCTCTTAGGGGGCTGTCTGTTGCACCGGTACTGCTCCAGAAACAACTTGGAGAGAGTTGGGAAGTCTGGAATGGTGCCCGACGGCAATTTATGGAACCAATTTAACGCCGATCCCGTCAAGCTGCTAGGGAAAGCCCGGCACAAAACATGATCTTGGTCTCGGAAGAATAACAGCTTCCGGTAAGCCAATAGGTGGTCGACTGGATCTTGCGATCCATCGAACAGTACAAACTTAGGTGGGGTCCAATGGTGAGGGAAATCTCCTTGGTGCACCTCGCTCGTGAAGGGCGAGCTACCCCCGTGGGCGGCGAGGTCCTCCAGCAGGTCTACCGTCGCGTTAGGTCGCTACCAATGCCCGGGGAAAACTCCCAGAGGCTGCTGCGCAGGTCCTAGGCGGCCGTGCACGCTCCCTCGAGGGAGGTTCGGATCCGCCCCGCGGCGACCCTCGGGGGCTACCGCTCGGCGGCCTCCTCGCTTTTCGCCCGCGGATTCCTTCATCGTGGCGGTTGGTCTGTGGGAGGCCGTTGCCTCTTGAGCTTCGGAAGGTATAGCCACCGCGGGCTCTTTCCCACGTCGCCGATGATGCGGGTCATGATCCCGCTCTAGAGACCTTGCCTCCGACTCGTTAGAATCGGCGCTCCGGCTACGGCGGCGAGGGATGGTCGCCCGCGAGGTCGCCTGGTTGCTCGACCGCTGGGTTACTAGCTTCTGCAGCCTCGTAAGCAGGGTTTCCGGCACCCCGTGCACGGCCGCTCTCTCGACCGGGGGTTCCGGATGGGAAACCTGCCGAGCCGGAATGGTCGTGGGCGGGCGCGATGTTGATGCTGGTGGTCGTACCGGAGACGCCATTTTCACCGGCCCAGACCGTCGGCTGGCCACCGGAACCTGACGGAGTCGCGTCAGTTCATCCATCATTGCCCGCTGGGTAGCCAGCATCTCCAACAGGAGCTGGTCACTGAGCGGGACATGGGGCTGGGGGGTCTCAACAGGAGGTTCGCTGCGCGCAGACCTCGCACGGGTCCTCGGTCGCCGGTGTCCCCTTGTCGCCGGAGCCATCTTTGGGTTACGAGAGCCTCCGGTGTCTAACCGTGTGGTCGTGGGCATTCTCGCCGGAACCAGTCGAAAGATCCCACAGACGGCGCCAAATGTTCGGGGGATTTTTTCGCGGGTCCGTGCGGGCAACCTACAAGACAAAGAAAAAGCGTGAGAACGGCTGGCTCCCTTAGGAGCGCAGACCCTCCGACGCTCAAGTCAGTCTCAGGTGCACAACGGCGAGCTTTAGTGGACGAAAGTGGTAGGGAAAAGGGTTTTGAACCTGTACTCTGGAGCCTGGGGGTGAGCATTTATAGACATTGGCGACCTACCGCGGCCCGACACGTGGGTATTCTTTCTAGAGACTTCTAGACCCCCACGTTCTGGCTCGCGTGGGTCTCTGACAGTCCTTGGTACTCGCGTCCCTGACATTCTTTGTCGTCGAGCCTGCCAGGCGGTTTGAGTGGGGGAGAGCATCTTTCTTGTTGCTGCCAGGTGGCTATTCTAGAATATTCAAGTCTGGGAGATCTTCGTGCACTGTGGGCGACCTCCGGTGGGAAGCCAGGGCGAGCTCGCCCTCCATTGCTCCGCCTTCTCTTCCATATCTATCAAGAGTCGGACCTCGCGGGAGCGACCTCTTCGATAAACTGGGGAGTTCTGGCGAGCTTGGGCGAGCTCCTGAGCGAGCTTGGGCGAGCTCCTGAGCGAGCTTGATCGAGCTCCTGAGCGAACTTGGGCAAGCTCCTAAGCGAGCTTGGGCGAGCTCCTGAGCGAGCTCTTTGCCTAACGCCCCTTCGGCCCAATGTGGAGCTCGCTCCCTATCAAGGTGATTTGGTTAGCATGGGGGGGTGGGCGAGCTCCTGGGCGAGTTCCCCACCCCTTGGAATCCTGGGGTCTATGAGATCCACAGGCAAGGGCGAACTTGAGCGAGCTCCTGCGCAAGCTTGGGCGAGCTCCTGCGCGAGCTTGGGCGAGCTCCTGCATGAGCTTGGGGCGTTTGTGGTGCCGGTATCTTTATATGCATGACGGTCTAACTCCCGCTGCCATCTCCAGCGAACTCCTGCGCGAGCTTGGGCGAGCTCCTGAGCGAGCTTTTAGCCTAAGGCCCCTTCTGCCCAATGTCGATCTCGCTCCCTGTCAAGGTGATTTGGTGAGCGCGGAGGGGGGGTGCGAACTCCAGGGCAGATTTCAGCTACCCCCAACAGATCGTACGAATGAAATAGAATAGATTGTACGAATGAATTAGAATGGATCCTACGAATGAATTAGAATAGATCGTGTGAAAGAATTAGAATGGATTGTATGAATGAATTAGAATGAATTCGTACGATCCATTCGAATTCATTCGCACGATCCATTCTAATTCATTCATACGATCCATTCTAATTCATTCATACAATCCATTCTAATTCTTTCACAAGATCCATTCTAACTCATTCGTAGGATCCATTCTAATTCATTCGTACAATCTATTCTATTTCATTCGTACGATCCATTCTTACTCATTCGTATGATCCATTCTAATTCATTCGGACGAATGTATCCATTCTAATTTATTCATACGATCCATTCTAATTCATTCGTACGATCCATTCTAATTCATTCGTACGATCCATTCTAATTCATTCGTCCGATCCATTCTAATTCATTCACACGAATGTATCCATTCTAATTCATCCGTACGATCCATTCTAATTCATTCGTACGATCCATTCTAATTCATTCGTCAGATCCATTCTAATTCATTCGTACGATCCATTCTAATTCATTTGTACGATCCATTCTAATTCATTCGCACGAATGTATCCATTCTAGTTCATTCGTACGATCCATTCTAATTCATTCGTACGATCCATTCTAATTCATTCGTACGATCCATTCTAATTCATTCGCACAAATGTATCCATTCTAATTCATTCGTACGATCCATTCTAATTCATTCGCATGATCCATTCTAATTCATTCGTACGATCCATTCTAATTCATTCGCACGATCTGTTCTTATTCATTCGCACAATCCATTCTAATTCATTCGCACGAATGTATCCATTCTAATTCATTCGTACGATCCATTCTAATTCATTCGTATGATCCATTCTAATTCATTCGTATGATCCATTCTAATTAATTCGTATGATCCATTCTAATTAATTCGTACGATCCATTCTAATTCATTCATACAATCCATTCTAATTCATTCGCACGAATGTATCCATTCTAATTAATTCGTACGATCCATTATAATTCATTCGTATGATCTATTCCTATTCATTCGCACGATCCAGTCTAATTGATTCGCACGATCCATTCTAATTCATTCACACGAATGTATCCATTCTAATTCATTCATACGATCCATTCTAATTCATTCGTACGATCCATTCTAATTCACTCATACGATCCATTCTAATACATTCATACGATCCATTCTAATTCATTTGCACGAATATATCCATTCTAATTCATTCGTACGATCCATTCTAATTCCTTTGTACGATCCATTCTAATTCATTCGTACGATCCATTCTAATTCATTCGTACGATCCATTCTAATTCATTCGTACGATCCATTCTAATTCATTCATACAATCCATTCTAATTCTTTCACACGATCCATTCTAATTCATTCGTACGATCCATTCTAATTCATTCGTGCAATCCATTCTATTTCATTCGTACGATCCATTCTTACTCATTCGTACGATCCATTCTAATTCATTCATACGATCCAGTCTAATTCATTCGTACGATCCATTCTAATTCATTCGCACAAATGTATTCATTCTAATTCATTCGTATGATCCATTCTAATTCATTCGCACGATCCATTCTAATTCATTCGTACGATCCAATCTAATTCATTCGCACGATCTGTTCTTATTAATTCGCACAATCCATTCTAATTCATTCGCACAAATGTATCCATTCTAATTCATTCATACAATCCATTCTAATTCATTCGTACGATCCATTCTAATTCACTCATACGATCCATTCTAATACATTCATACGATCCATTCTAATTCATTTGCACGAATATATCCATTCTAATTCATTCGTACGATCCATTCTAATTCCTTCGTACGATCCATTCTAATTCATTCGTACGATCTATTCTAATTCATTCGTACGATCCATTCTAATTCATTCGTACGATCCATTCTAATTCCTTCGTACGATCCATTCTAATTCATTCGTACGATCCATTCTAATTCATTCGTACAATCTATTATAATTCATTCGTACGAATGGATACATTCGTGTGAATGAATTAGAATGGATCGTACGATCGTGTGAAAGAATTAGAATGGATTGTATGAATGAATTAGTGGATCGTACGAATGAATTAGAATTGATCGTACGAATGAATTTGAATGGATCGTACGAATGAATTAGAATGGATACATTCGTGCGAATGAATTAGAATGGATCGTGCACGAATGTATCCATTCTAATTCATTCATACGATCCATTCTAATTCATTAATATGATCCATTCTAATTCATTCGTACGATCCATTCTAATTCATATGCACAAAGGTATCCATTCTAATCGATTCGTAGGATCCATTCTAATCCATTCGTACGATCCATTCTAATTCATTCGTACGATGTATTCTAATTCATTCGCTCGAATGTATCCAATCTAATCCATCCGTACGATCCATTCTAATCCATTCGTACGATCCATTCTAATTCATTCGCATGAATGTAACCATTCTAATTCATTCATTTGATCCATTCTAATTCATTCGTACGATCCATTCTAATTCATTCGTCCGATCCATTCTAATTCATTCGCACGAATGTATCCATTCTAATTCATTCATACGATCCATTCTAATTCATTCGTACGATCCATTCTAATTCATTCGCACAAATGTATCCATTCTAATTCATTCGTACGATCCATTCTAATTCATTCGCACGATCTATTCTAATTCATTCGTACGATCCATTCTAATTCTTTCACACGATCCATTCTAATTCATTCGTACGATCCATTCTAATACATTCATACGATCCATTCTAATTCATTTGCACGAATATATCCATTCTAATTCATTCGTACGATCCATTGTAATTCCTTCGTACGATCCATTCTAATTCATTTGTACGATCTATTCTAATTCATTCGTACGATCCATTCTAATTCATTCACACGATCCATTCTAATTCCTTCGTACGATCCATTCTAATTCATTCGTACGATCCATTCTAATTCATTCATTCAATCCATTCTAATTCTTTCACACGATCTATTCTAATTCATTCGTAGGATCCATTCTAATTCATTCGTACAATCTATTCTATTTCATTCGTACGATCCATTCTTACTCATTCGTATGATCCATTCTAATTCATTTGCACGAATATATCCATTATAATTCATTCGTATGATCCATTCTAATTCCTTCGTACGATCCATTCTATTTCATTCGTACGATCTATTCTAATTCATTCGCACGATCCATTCTAATTCATTCGTACGATCCATTCTAATTCTTTCACACGATCCATTCTAATTCATTCGTACGATCCATTCTAATTCATTCGTGCAATCCATTCTATTTCATTCGTACGATCCATTCTTTTTCATTCGTACGATCCATTCTAATTCATTCACACGAATGTATCCATTCGTACGAATGAATTAGAATAGATTGTACGAATCAATTAGAATGGATCGTACGAATGAATTAGAATGGATCGTACGAAGGAATTAGAATGGATCGTACAAATGAATTAGAATAGATCGTACGAATGAATTAGAATGGATCGTACGAAGGAATTAGAATGGATCGTACGAATGAATTAGAATGGATATATTCGTGCAAATGAATTAGAATGGATCGTATGAATGTATTAGAATGGATCGTATGAGTGAATTATAATGGTTCGTACGAATGAATTAGAATGGATTGTATGAATGAATTAGAATGGATCGTACGAATGAATTAGAATGGATCATACGAATTAATTAGAATGGATCGTACGAATGAATTAGAATGGATCGTACGAATGAATTAGAATGGATACATTCGTGTGAATGAATTAGAATGGATTGTGCGAATGAATAAGAACAGATCGTGCGAATGAATTAGAATGGATCGTACGAATGAATTAGAATGGATCATGCGAATGAATTAGAATGGATCGTACGAATGAATTAGAATGGATACTTTTGTGCGAATGAATTAGAATGGATCGTACGAATGAATTAGAATGGATCGTATGAATGAATTAGAATGGATCGTACGAATGAATTAGAATGGATCGTGCGAATGAATTATAATGGATCGTACGAATGAATTAGAATGGATCGTGTGAAAGAATTAGAATGGATCGTACGAATGAATTAGAATGGATCGTGCGAATGAATTAGAATGGATCGTACGAATGAATTAGAATGGATACATTTGTGCGAATGAATTAGAATGGATCGTACGAATGAATTAGAATGGATCGTATGAATGAATTAGAATGGATCGTACGAATGAATTTGAATAGATCGTGCGAATGAATTAGAATGGATCGTACGAATGAATTAGAATGGATCGTACGAATGAACTAGAATGGATACATTCGTGCGAATGAATTAGAATGGATCGTACGAATGAATTAGAATGGATCTTACGAATGAATTAGAATGGATCGTACGAATAAATTAGAATAGATCGTATGAATGGTTTAGAATGGATACATTTGTGCGAATGAATTAGAATGGATCGGACGAATGAATTAGAATGGATCGTACGAATGAATTAGAATGGATCAAATGAATGAATTAGAATGGTTACATTCATGCGAATGAATTAGAATGGATCGTACGAATGGATTAGAATGGATCGTACGAATGGATTAGAATGGATACATTCGTGCGAATGAATTAGAATGGATCATACGAATGAGTAAGAATGGATCGTACAAATGAAATAGAATGGATTGTACGAATGAATTAGAATGGATCGTGCGAATGAATTTGAATGGATCGTACGAATGAATTAGAATGGATCGTGCTAATGAATTAGAATTGATCGTACGAATGAAATAGAATGGATTGTACGAATGATTTAGAATGGATCGTACGAATGAATTAGAATGGATCGTACGAATGATTTAGAATGGATACATTCGTGCGAATAAATTAGAATGGATCATACGAATGAGTAAGAATGGATCGTACGATTGAAATAGAATGGATTGTACGAATGAATTACAATGGATTCGTACGAATGAATTAGAATGGATACATTCGTGCGAATGAATTAGAATGGATCGTACCAATGAGTAAGAATGGATCGTACGAATGAAATAGAATGGATTGTGCGAATGAATTAGAATGGATCGTACGAATGAATTAAAATGGATCGTACGAATGAATTAGAATGGATCATACAAATTAATTTGAATGGATCATACGAATTAATTAGAATGGATCGTACGAATAAATTAGAATGGATCTACGAATGAATTAGAATGGATCGTACGAATGAATTAGAATGGATCGTACGAATGAATTAGAATGGATCGTACGAATGAATTAGAATGGATACATTTGTGCGAATGAATTAGGATGGATCGTACGAATGGATTAGAATGGATCGTACGAATGGATTAGAATGGATACATTCGTGCGAATGAATTAGAATGGATTGTGTGAATGAATTAGAATGGATCGTACGATCCATTCGAAATCATTCGCACGATCCATTCTAATTCATTTGTACGATCCATTCTAATTCATTCATACGATCCATTCTAATTCATTCGTATGATCCATTCTAATTCATTCGCAATCTATTCTAATTCATTCGTACGAATGGATACATTCGTGTAAATGAATTAGAATGGATCGTGTGAAAGAATTAGAATGGATCGTACGAATGAATTAGAATGGATCATACGAATGAATTAGAATGGTAACATTCATGCGAATGAATTAGAATAGATCGTACGAATGAATTAGAATGGATTCGTACGAATGAATTAGAATGGATACATTCGCGCGAATGAATTAGAATGGATCGTACCAATGAGTAAGAATGGATCGTACGAATGAAATAGAATGGATTGTGCGAATGAATTAGAATGGATCGCACGAATGTATCCATTCTAATTCATTCGTACGATCCATTCTAATTCATTCGTATGATCCATTCTAATAAATTCGTATGATCCATTCTAATTCATTCGTACGATCCATTCTAATTCATTCATACAATCCATTCTAATTCATTCGTACGATCCATTCTAATTCACTCATACGATCCATTCTAATACATTCATACGATCCATTCTAATTCATTTGCCCGAATATATCCATTCTAATTCATTCGTACGATCCATTCTAATTCCTTCGTACGATCCATTCTAATTCATTCGTACGATCTATTCTAATTCATTCGTACGATCCATTCTAATTCATTCGTACGATCCACTCTAATTCCTTCGTACGGTCCATTCTAATTCATTCGTACGATCCATTCAAATTCATTCGTACAATCTATTCTAATTCATTCGTTCGAATGGATACATTCGTGTGAATGAATTAGAATGGATCATACGAATGAGTAAGAATGGATCGTACGAATGAAATAGAATAGATTGCACGAATGAATTAGAATGGATCGTACGAATGAATTAGAATGGATCGTGCAAAGGAAATAGAATGGATCGTACGAATGAATTAGAATGGATCGTACGAATGAATTAGAATAGATCGTACGAATGAATTAGAATGGATCGTACGAAGGAATTAGAATGGATCGTACGAATGAATTAGAATGGATCGTGCTAATGAATTATAATTGATCGAACAAATGAATTAGCATGGATCGTGCTAATGAATTAGAATGGAACGTACGAATGAATTAGAATGGATCGTGTGAAAGAATTAGAATGGATTGTATGAATGAATTAGAATGAATTCGTACGATCTATTCGAATTCATTCGCACGATCCATTCTAATTCATTCATACGATCCATTCTAATTCATTCATACAATCCATTCTAATTCTTTCACACGATCCATTCTAATTCATTCGTAGGATCCATTCTAATTCATTCGTACAATCTATTCTATTTCATTCGTACGATCCATTCTTACTCATTCGTATGATCCATTCTAATTCATTCGGACGAATGTATCCATTCTAATTTATTCGTACGATCCATTCTAATTCATTCATACGATCCATTCTAATTCATTCGTACGATGTATTCTAATTCATTCGTACGATCCATTCTAATTTCATTCGTACGATCCATTCTAATTCATTCGCTCGAATGTATCCATTCGAATCCATTCGTACGATCCATTCTAATTCATTCGCATGAATGTAACCATTCTAATTCATTCATTTGATCCATTCTAATTCATTCGTACGATCCATTCTAATTCATTCGTCCGATCCATTCTAATTCATTCGCACGAATGTATCCATTCTAATTCATTCGTACGATCCATTCTAATTCATTCGTACGATCCATTCTAATTCATTCGTAAGATCCATTCTAATTCATTCGTACGATCCATTCTAATTCATTCGTACGATCCATTCTAATTCATTCGCACGAATGTATCCATTCTAGTTCATTCGTACGATCCATTCTAATTCAGTCATACGATCCATTCTAATTCATTCGCACGATCCATTCTAATTCATTCGTACGATCAATTCTAATTCATTCGCACGAATATATCCATTCTAATTCATTCGTACGATCCTGAATTAGAATGGATCGTACGAATGAATTAGAATGGATACCTTTGTGCATATGAATTAGAATGGATCGTACGAATGAATTAGAATGGATCATATTAGTGAATTAGAATGGATCGTACGAATGAATTAGAATGGATCGTACGAATGAATTAGAATGGATCTTACGAATGGATTAGAATGGATACATTCGTGCGAATGAATTAGAATGGATCGGACGAATGAATTAGAATGGATCATACGAATGAATTAGAATGGATCAAATGAATGAATTAGAATGGTTACATTCATGCGAATGAATTAGAATGGATCGTACGAATGGATTAGAATGGATCGTACGAATGGATTAGAATGGATACATTCGAGCGAATGAATTAGAATGGATCGTACGAATGAAATTAGAATGGATCGTACGAATGAATTAGAATAGATCGTACGAATGAATTAGAATGGATCGTACGAATGAATTAGAATGGATCGTGTGAAAGAATTAGAATGGATCGTACGAATGAATTAGAATGGATCGTGCGAATGAATTAGAATGGATCGTACGAATGAATTAGAATGGATCGTGCTAATGAATTAGAATTGATCGAACGAATGAATTAGCATGGATCGTGCATTCGTACGATCCATTCTAATTGATTCGTAAGATCCATTCTAATTCATTCGTACGATCCATTCTAATTCATTCGTACGATCCATTCTAATTCATTCGCACGAATGTATCCATTCTAGTTCATTCGTACGATCCATTCTAATTCATTCTTACGATCCATTCTAATTCATTCGCACGATCCATTCTAATTCATTCGTACGATCCATTCTAATTCATTCATACGATCCATTCTAATTCATTCGTACGATCCATTCTAATTCATTCGTACGATCAATTCTAATTCATTCGCACGAATGAATTAGAATGGATCGTACGAATGAATTAGAATGGATCGTACGAATGAATTAGAATAGATCGTATGAATGAATTAGAATGGATCGTGCGAATGAATTCGAATGGATCGTACGAATTCATTCTAATTCATTCATACAATCCATTCTAATTCTTTCACACGATCTATTCTAATTCATTCGTAGGATCCATTCTAATTCATTCGTACAATCTATTCTATTTCATTCGTACGATCCATTCTTACTCAATCGTATGATCCATTCTAATTCATTCGGACGAATGTATCCATTCTAATTTATTCGTACGATCCATTCTAATTCATTCGTATGATCCATTCTAATTCATTCGTAAGATCCATTCTAATTCATTCGTACGATCCATTCTAATTCATTCGTACGATCCATTCTAATTCATTCGTACGATCCATTCTAATTCATTCGTACGATCCATTCTAATTCATTCATACGATCTATTCTAATTCATTCATACAATCCATTCTAATTCTTTCACACGATCCATTCTAATTCATTCGTACGATCCATTCTAATTCATTCGCACAAATGAATTAGAATGGATCGTACGAATGAATTAGAATGGATCGTACGAATAAATTAGAATGGATACATTCGTCTGAATGAATTAGAATGGATCATACGAATGAGTAAGAATGGATCGTACGAATGAAATAGAATAGATTGTACGAATGAATTAGAATGGATCGTACGAATGAATTAGAATGGATCGTACGAATGAATTAGAATGGATCATACGAATGAATTAGAATGGATCGTGCGAATGAATTAGAATGGATCATATTAATGAATTAGAATGGATCGTAAGAATGAATTAGAATGGATACATTCGTGCGAATGAATTAGAATGGATCGTGCGAATCCATTAGACTGGATCAATCGAATGAATAAGAATGGATCATACGAATGAATTAGAATGGATCGTACGAATTAATTAGAATGGATACATTCATGCGAATGAATTAGAATGGATTGTATAAATGAATTAGAATGGATCGTACGAATGAATTAGAATGGATCATACGAATTAATTAGAATGGATCATACGAATGAATTAGATTGGATCGTACGAATGAATTAGAATGGATCGTACGAATGAACTAGAATGGATCGTACGAATGAACTAGAATGGATACATTCGTGCGAATGAATTAGAATGGATCGTACGAATGAATTAGAATGGATCGTACGATTCATTCTAATTCATTCGTACGATCCATTCTAATACATTCGTACGATTCATGCCAATTCATTCGCACAATCCATTCTAATTCATTCGTACGATCCATTCTTATTCATTCATACGATCCATTCTAATTCATTCGCACAATCCATTCTAATTCATTCGTACAATCCATTCTAATTCATTCGTATGATCCATTCTAACTCATTCGGTGGATCCATTCTAATTCATTCGTACGATTCATTCTAATTCATTCCCACGATCCATTCTAATTTATTCGTACGATCCATTCTAATTCATTCGTACGATCTATTATAATTCATTCGCACGAATGTAACCATTCTAATTCATTAATACGATTCATTCTAATTCATTCGTATGAGCTATTCTAATTCATTCGTACGATCCATTCTAATTCATTCGTACGATCCATTGTAATTCATTCATACAATCCATTTAGATTCATTCGCACAAATGTATCCATTCAAATTCATTCATACGATCCAGTCTAATTCATTCGTACGATCCATTCTAATTCATTCGCACGAATATATCCATTCTAATTCTTTTGTACAATGCAATCTAATTCATTCGTACGATCCATTCTAATTCATTCGTACGATCCATTCTAATTCATTCGTACGATCCAATCTAATTCATTCGCACGAATGTATCCATTCTAATTCATTCGTACAATCCATTCTATTTCATTCGTACGATCCATTCTTACTCATTCGTATGATCCATTCTAATTCATTTGTATGATCCATTCTAATTCATTCGTACGATCCATTCTAATTCATTCGTATGATCCATTCTAATTCATTCGTACAATCTATTCTATTTCATTCGTACGATCCATTCTTACTCATTCGTATGATCCATTCTAATTCATTCGGACGAATGTATCCATTCTAATTTATTCGTACGATCCATTCTAATTCATTCGTACGAACCATTCTAATTCATTCGTACGATCCATTCTTACTCATTCGTATGATCCATTCTAATTCATTCGTACGATCCATTCTAATTCATTCGCACAATCTATTCTAATTCATTCGTACGATCCATTCTAATTCATTTGTACGATCCATTCTAATTGATTCGCACAAATGTATCCATTCTAATTCATTCATACGATCCATTCTAATTCATTAGCACGATCCATTCTAATTCATTCGTACTATCCATTCTAATTCATTCGCACGATCTGTTCTTATTCATTCGCACAATCCATTCTAATTCATTCGCACGAATGTATCCATTCTAATTCATTCGTAGGATCCATTCTAATCCATTCGTACGATCCATTCTAATTCATTCGTACGATCCATTCTAATTCATTCGTACGATCCATTCTTACTCATTCGTATGATCCATTCTAATTCATTCGTACGATCCATGCTAATTCATTCGCACAATCTATTCTAATTCATTCGTACGATCCATTCTAATTCATTTGTACGATCCATTCTAATTGATTCGCACAAATGTATCCATTCTAATTCATTCGTACGATCCATTCTAATTCATTAGCACGATCCATTCTAATTCATTCGTACTATCCATTCTAATTCATTCGCACGATCTGTTCTTATTCATTCGCACAATCCATTCTAATTCATTCGCACGAATGTATCCATTCTAATTCATTCGTAGGATCCATTCTAATCCATTCGTACGATCCATTCTAATTCATTCGTACGATCCATTCTAATTCATTCGTACGATCCATTCTAATTCATTCGCACGAATGTATCCATTCTAATTCATTCGTACGATCCATTCTAATTCATTCGTACGATCCATTCTAATTCATTCGTACGATCCATTCTAATTCATTCATACGATCTATTCTAATTCATTCATACAATCCATTCTAATTCTTTCACACGATCCATTCTAATTCATTCGTACGATCCATTCTAATCCATTCGCACAATCCATTCTATTTCATTCGTACGATCCATTCTTACTCATTCGTATGATCCATTCTAATTTATTCGCACGAATGTATCCATAATGGATCATACGAATGAGTAAGAATGGATCGTACGAATGAAATAGAATGGATTGTGCGAATGAATTAGAATGGACCGTACGAATGAATTAGAATGGATACATTCATGTGAATAAATTAGAATGGATCATACGAATGAGTAAGAATGGATCGTCATTCTAATTCATTCGTATGATCCATTCTAATTCATTTGTATCCATTCTATTTCATTCGCACGATCCATTCTAATTCATTCGCGCAATCTATTCTAATTCATTCGTACGATCCATTCTAATTCATTCGTACGATCCATTCTAATTCATTCATACAATCCATTCTAATTTATTCGCCCGAATGTATCCATTCTAATTCATTCGTACGATCCATTCTAATTCATTCACACAATCTATTCTAATTCATTCATACGATCCATTCTAATTCATTCGCACGAATGTATCCATTCTAATTCATTCATACGGTCCATTCTACTTCATTCATACTATCCGTTCTAATTCACTCATACGATCCATTCTAATTCATTCATACGATCCATTCTAATTCATTTGGACGAATATATCCATTATAATTCATTCGTACGATCCATTCTAATTCCTTCGTACGATCCATTCTATTTCATTCGTATGATCCATTCTAATTCCTTCGTACGATCCATTCTAATTCCTTCGTATCCATTCAAATTCACTCATACGGTCCATTCTAATTCATTCGTACGATCCATTCTAATCCATTCATACAATCCATTCTAATTCATTCGCACGAATGTATCCATTCTAATCCATTCGTACGGTCCATTCTAATCCATTCGTACGATCCATTCTAATTCATTCGCATGAATGTAACCATTCTAATTCATTCATTTGATCCATTCTAATTCATTCGTACGATCCATTCTAATTCATTCGTCCGATCCATTCTAATTCATTCGCACGAATGTATCCATTCTAATTCATTCGTACGATCCATTCTAATTCGTTCGTACGATCCATTCTAATTCATTCGTAAGATCCATTCTAATTCATTTGTACGATCCATTCTAATTCATTCGTACGATCCATTCTAATTCATTCGTACGAATGTATCCATTCTAGTTCATTCGTACGATCCATTCTAGTTCATTCGTACGATCCATTCTAATTCATCCGTACGATCCATTCAAATTCATTCGTATGATCCATTCTAATTAATTCGTATGATCCATTCTAATTCATTCATACGATCCATTCTAATTCATTCATACAATCTATTCTAATTCATTCGCACGAATGTATCCATTCTAATTAATTCGTACGATCCATTCTAATTCATTCGTATGATCCATTCTTATTCATTCGCACGATCCAGTCTAATGGATTCGCACGATCCATTCTAATTCATTCGCACGAATGTATCCATTCTAATTCATTCATACGATCCATTCTAATTCATTAATATGATCCATTCTAATTCATTCGTACGATCCATTCTAATTCATATGCACAAAGGTATCCATTCTAATCCATTCGTAGGATCCATTCTAATCCATTCGTATGATCCGTTCTAATTCATTCGTACGATCCATTCTAATTCATTCGCTCGAATGTATCCATTCTAATCCATTCGTACGATCCATTCTAATCCATTCGTACGATCCATTCTAATTCATTCGCATGAATGTAACCATTCTAATTCATTCATTTGAATTAGAATGGATCAAATGAATGAATTAGAATGGATCGTGCGAATGAATTAGAATGGATCGGACGAATGAATTAGAATGGATCGTACGAATGAATTAGAATGGATTAAATGAATGAATTAGAATGGTTACATTCATGCGAATGAATTAGAATGGATCGTACGAATGGATTAGAATGGATCGTACGAATGGATTAGAATGGATACATTCGAGCGAATGAATTAGAATGGATCGTACGAATGAATTAGAATGGATCGTACGAATGGATTAGAATGGATCCTACGAATAGATTAGAATGGATACCTTTGTGCATATGAATTAGAATGGATCATATTAATGAATTAGAATGGATCGTACGAATGAATTAGAATGGATACATTCGTGCTCGATCCATTCTAATTCATTCGCACGAATGTATCCATTCTAATTCATTCGTACGATCCATTCTAAATCATTCGTGCGATCCATTCTAATTCATTCATAAGATCCATTCTAATTCATTCGTACGATCCATTCTAATTCATTCATACAATCCATTCTAATTCTTTCACACGATCGTACGATCCATTCTAATTCATTCACACGAATGTATCCATTCGTACGAATGAATTAGAATAGATTGTACGAATGAATTAGAATGGATCGTACGAATGAATTAGAATGGATCGTACGAAGGAATTAGAATGGATCGTACGAATGAATTAGAATGGATCGTACGAATGAATTAGAATAGATCGTACGAATGAATTAGAATGGATCGTACGAAGGAATTAGAATGGATCGTACGAATAAATTAGAATGGATATATTCGTGCAAATGAATTAGAATGGATCGTATGAATGTATTAGAATGGATCGTATGAGTGAATTACAATGGATCGTACAAATGAATTAGAATGGATCGTATGAATGAATTAGAATGGATACATTCGTGCGAATGAATTAGAATGGATCGAGCACGAATGTATCCATTCTAATTCATTCATATGATCCATTCTAATTCATTAATATGATCCATTCTAATTCATTCGTACGATCCATTCTAATTCATATGCACAAAGGTATCCATTCTAATCCATTCGTAGGATCCATTCTAATCCATTCATACGATCCATTCTAATTCATTCGTACGATCCATTCTAATTCATTCGCTCGAATGTATCCATTCTAATCCATTCGTACGATCCATTCTAATCCATTCGTACGATCCATTCTAATTCATTCGCATGAGTGTAACCATTCTAATTCATTCCTTTGATCCATTCTAATTCATTCGTATGATCCATTCTAATTCATTCGTCCGATCCATTCTAATTCATTCGCACGAATGTATCCATTCTAATCCATTCGTAAGATCCATTCTAATTCATTCGTACGATCCATTCTAATTCATTCGTACGACCCATTCTAATTCATTAATATGATCCATTCTAATTCATTCGTACGATCCATTCTATTTCATATGCACAAAGGTATCCATTCTAATTCATTCGTACGATCCATTCTAATTCAGGATCGTACGAATGAATTAGAATAGTTATATTCGTGCGAATGAATTAGAATTGATCGTACGAATGAATTAGAATAGATCGTGCGAATGAATTAGAATGGATCGT
This sequence comes from Chamaelirium japonicum, assembly GCA_947650365.1. Classification (NCBI taxonomy): domain Eukaryota; kingdom Viridiplantae; phylum Streptophyta; class Magnoliopsida; order Liliales; family Melanthiaceae; genus Chamaelirium; species Chamaelirium japonicum. Next base: position 1,885,668 of record CANTAL010000017.1, on the reverse strand, counting down.
ATGATTGAAATAGAATGGATCGTACGAATGAACTAGAATGGATACATTCGTGCGAATGAATTAGAATGGATCGTACGAATGAATTAGAATGGATCGTACGAATGAATTAGAATGGATCTTACGAATGAATTAGAATGGATCGTACGAATGAATTAGAATGGATCGTACGAATGAATTAGAATGGATATATTCGTGCAAATGAATTAGAATGGATCATTTGAATGTATTAGAATGGATCGTATGAGTGAATTAGAATGGATCGTACGAATGAATTAGAATGGATCGTATGAATGAATTAGAATGGATACATTCGTGCGAATGAATTAGAATGGATCGTGCGAATCAATTAGACTGGATCGTGCGAATGAATAAGAATAGGTCATACGAATGAATTAGAATGGATCGTACGAATTAATTAGAATGGATACATTCGTGCGAATGAATTAGAATGGATTGTATGAATGAATTAGAATGGATCGTACGAATGAATTAGAATGGATCATACGAATTAATTAGAATGGATCATACGAATGAATTAGAATGGATCGTACGAATGAATTAGAATGGATCGTACGAATGAATTAGAATGGATCGTACGAATGAATTAGAATGGATACATTCGTGCGAATGAATTAGAATGGATTGTGCCAATGAATAAGAACAGATCGTGCGAATGAATTAGAATGGATCGTACGAATGAATTAGAATGGATCGTGCGAATGAATTAGAATGGATCGTATGAATGAATTAGAATGGATACATTTGTGCGAATGAATTAGAATGGATCGTACGAATGAATTAGAATGGATCGTATGAATGAATTAGAATGGATCGTACGAATGAATTAGAATGGATCGTGCGAATGAATTAGAATGGATCGTACGAATGAATTAGAATGGATCGTACGAATGAACTAGAATGGATACATTCGTGCGAATGAATTAGAATGGATCGTACGAATGAATTAGAATGGATCGTACGAATAAATTAGAATGGATCTTACGAATGAATTAGAATGGATCGTACGAATGAATTAGAATGGATACATTCGTGCGAATGAATTAGAATGGATCGGACGAATGAATTAGAATAGATCGTACGAATGAATTAGAATGGATCGTATGAATGAATTAGAATGGATCGTACGAATAAATTAGAATGGATACATTCGTCCGAATGAATTAGAATGGATCATACGAATGAGTAAGAATGGATCGTACGAATGAAATAGAATAGATTGTACGAATGAATTAGAATAGATCCTACGAATGAATTAGAATGGATCGTGTGAAAGAATTAGAATGGATTGTATGAATGAATTAGAATGGATCATATGAATGAATTAGAATGGATCGTGCGAATGAATTCGAATGGATCGTACGAATTCATTCTAATTCATTCATACAATCCATTCTAATTCTTTCACACGATCTATTCTAATTCATTCGTAGGATCCATTCTAATTCATTCGTACAATCTATTCTATTTCATTCGTACGATGCATTCTTACTCATTCATATGATCCATTCTAATTCATTCGTACAATCTATTCTATTTCATTCGTACGATCCATTCTTACTCATTCGTATGATCCATTCTAATTCATTCGGACGAATGTATCCATTCTAATTTATTCGTACGATCCATTCGAATTCATTCGTACGATCCATTCTAATTCATTCGTACGATCCATTCTAATTCATTCGTCCGATCCATTCTAATTCATTCGCACGAATGTATCCATTCTAATTCATTCGTACGATCCATTCTAATTCATTCGTACAATCCATTCTAATTCATTCGTAAGATCCATTCTAATTCATTCGTACGATCCATTCTAATTCATTCATACGATCCATTCTAATTCATTCGCACGAATGTATCCATTCTAGTTCATTCGTACGATCCATTCTAATTCATTCGTACGATCTATTCTAAGAATGGATCCTACGAATGAATTAGAATAGATCGTGTGAAAGAATTAGATAGGATTGTATGAATGAATTAGAATGAATTCGTACGATCCATTCGAATTCATTCGCACGATCCATTCTAATTCATTTATACGATCCATTCTAATTCATTCATACAATCCATTCTAATTCTTTCACACGATCCATTCTAATTCATTCGTAGGATCCATTCTAATTCATTCGTACAATCTATTCTATTTCATTCGTACGATCCATTCTTACTCATTCGTATGATCCATTCTAATTCATTCGGACGAATGTATCCATTCTAATTTATTTGTACGATCCATTCTAATTCATTCGTACGATCCATTCTAATTCATTCGTACGATCCATTCTAATTCATTCGTCCTATCCATTCTAATTCATTCGCACGAATGTACCCATTCTAATTCATTCGTACGATCCATTCTAATTCATTCGTACGATCCATTCTAATTCATTCGTAAGATCCATTCTAATTCATTCGCACGATCCATTCTAATTCATTCGCACGAATGTATCCATTCTAATTCATTCGTACGATCCATTCTAATTCATTAATATGATCCATTCTAATTCATTCGTACGATCCATTCTAATTCTTATGCACAAAGGTATCCATTCTAATCCATTCGTAGGATCCATTCTAATCCATTCGTACGATCCATTCTAATTCATTCGTACGATCCATTCTAATTCATTCGCTCGAATGTATCCATTCTAATCCATTCGTACGATCCATTCTAATTCATTCGCATGAATGTAACCATTCTAATTCATTCATTTGATCCATTCTAATTCATTCGTACGATCCATTCTAATTCATTCGTCCGATCCATTCTAATTCATTCGCACGAATGTATCCATTCTAATTCATTCGTACGATCCATTCTAATTCATTCGTAAGATCCATTCTAATTCATTCGTACGATCCATTCTAATTCATTCGTACGATCCATTCTAATTCATTTGCACGAATTTATCCATTCTAGTTCATTCGTACGATCCATTCTAATTCATTTGTACGATCCATTCTAATTCATTCGCACGATCCATTCTAATTCATTCGTACGATCAATTCTAATTCATTCGCACGAATGTATCCATTCAAATTCATTCGTACGATCCTGAATTAGAATGGATCGTACGAATGAATTAGAATGGACACCTTTGTGCATATGAATTAGAATGGATCGTACGAATGAATTAGAATTGATCACATTAATGAATTAGAATGGATCGTACGAATGAATTAGAATGGATACATTCGTGCGAATGAATTAGAATAGATCGTGCACGAATGTATCCATTCTAATTCATTCGTACGATCCATTCTAATTCATTAATATGATCCATTCTAATTCATACGTACGATCCATTCTAATTCATATGCACAAAGGTATCCATTCTAATCCATTTGTAGGATCCATTCTAATCCATTCGTACGATCCATTCTAATTCATTCGTACGATCCATTCTAATTCATTCGCACGATCCATTCTAATTCATTCGCACGAATGTATCCATTCTAATTCATTTGCACGATCCATTCTAATTCATTCCTATGATCTATTCTAATTCATTCGTACGATCCATTCTAATTCATTCTAATTCATTCGTACGATCCATTCTACGATCCATTCTAATTCATTCGTATATTCCATTCTAATTCATTAGCACGATCCATGCTAATGAATTAGAATGGATCGTACGATCCAATCTAATTCATTCATACGATCCATTCTTACTCATTCGTATGATCCATTCTAATTCAATCGTACGATCCATTCTAATTCATTCGTACGATCCATTCTAATTCCTTCGTACTATCCATTCTAATTCATTCGTACGATCCATTCTAATTCATTCGTACGATCCATTCTAATTCCTTCATACGATCTATTCTAATTCATTCGTACGATCCATTCTAATTAATTCGCGCGCAATCTATTCTAATTCATTCGTACGATCCATTCTAATTAATTCGTACGATCCATTCTAATTCATTCATACAATCCATTCTAATTTATTCGCACGAATGTATCCATTCTAATTCATTCGTACGATCCATTCTAATTCATTCGCACAATCTATTCTAATTCATTGATATGATCCATTCTAATTCATTCGCATGAATGTATCCATTCTAATTCATTCATACGATCCATTCTAATTCCTTCGTACGATCCATTCTAATTCATTCGCACGATCCATTCTAATTCATTCGTACGATCAATTCTAATTCATTCGCACGAATGTATCCATTCAAATTCATTCGTACGATCCTGAATTAGAATGGATCGTACGAATGAATTAGAATGGACACCTTGTGCATATGAATTAGAATGGATCGTACAAATGAATAAGAATGGATCATATTAAGGAATTAGAATGGATCGTACGAAGGAATTAGAATGGATACATTCATGCGAATGAATTAGAATAGATCGTGCACCAATGTATCCATTCTAATTCATTCGTACGATCCATTCTAATTGATTAATATGATCCATTCTAATTCATTCGTACGATCCATTCTAATTCATATGCACAAAGGTATCCATTCTAATCCATTCGTAGGATCCATTCTAATCCATTCGTACGATCCATTCTAATTTATTCGTACGATCCATTCTAATTCATTCGCACGATCCATTCTAATTCATTCGCACGAATGTATCCATTCTAATTCATTTTCACGATCCATTCTAATTCATTCCTATGATCTATTCTAATTCATTCATACGATCCATTCTAATTCATTCTAATTCATTCGTGCGATCCATTCTACGATCCATTCTAATTCATTCGTATATTCCATTCTAATTCATTAGCACGATCCATGCTAATGAATTAGAATGGATCGTACGATCCAATCTAATTCATTCATACGATCCATTCTTACTCATTCGTATGATCCATTCTAATTCAATCGTACGATCCATTCTAATTCATTCGCACGATCCATTCTAATTCCTTCGTACGATCCATTCTAATTCATTCGTATGATCCATTCTAATTCATTCGTACGATCCATTCTAATTCCTTCGTACGATCCATTCTACTTCATTCGTACGATCCATTCTAATTTATTCGCGTGCAATCTATTCTAATTCATTCGTACGATCCATTCTAATTCATTCGTACGATCCATTCTAATTCATTCATACAATCCATTCTAATTTATTCGCACGAATGTATCCATTCTAATTCATTCGTACGATCCATTCTAATTCATTCGCACAATCTATTCTAATTCATTGATATGATCCATTCTAATTCATTCGCACAAATGTATCCATTCTAATTCATTCGTACGATCCATTCTAATTCCTTCGTATGATCCATTCTAATTCCTTCGTACGATCCATTCTAATTCCTTCGTACGATCCATTCTATTTCATTCGTATGATCCATTCTAATTCCTTCGTACGATCCATTCTAATTCCTTCGTATCCATTCTAATTCACTCATACGATCCATTCTAATTCATTCGTACGATCCATTCTAATTCATTCATACAATCCATTCTAATTCATTTGCACGAATGTATCCATTCTAATTCATTTGTACGATCAGTTCTAATTCATTCACAAAATCTACTCTAATTCATTCATACGATCCATTCTAATTCATTCACACGAATGTATCCATTCTAATTCATTCATACGATCCATTCTAATTCATTCGTACGATCCATTCTAATTCACTCATACGATCCATTCTAATACATTCATACGATCCATTCTAATTCATTTGCACGAATATATCCATTCTAATTCATTTGTACGATCCATTCTAATTCTTTCGTACTATCCATTCTAATTCATTCGTACGATCTATTCTAATTCATTTGTACGATCCATTCTAATTCATTCGTACGATCCATTCTAATTCCTTCGTACGATCCATTCTAATTCATTCGTACGATCCATTCTAATTCATTCATACAATCCATTCTAATTCTTTCACACGATCCACTCTAATTCATTCGTACGATCCATTCTAATTCATTCGTGCAATCCATTCTATTTCATTCGTACGATCCATTCTTACTCATTCGTACGATCCATTCTAATTCATTCACACGAATGTATCCATTCGTACGAATGAATTAGAATAGATTGTACGAATGAATTAGAATGGATCGTACGAATGAATTAGAATGGATCATACGAAGGAATTAGAATGGATCGTACGAATGAATTAGAATGGATCGTAGGAATGAATTAGAATAGATCGTACGAATGAATTAGAATGGATCGTACGAAGGAATTAGAATGGATCGTACGAATGAATTATAATGGATATATTCGTGCAAATGAATTAGAATGGATCGTATGAATGTATTAGAATGGATCGTATGAGTGAATTAGAATGGATCGTACGAATGAATTAGAATGGATTGTATGAATGAATTAGAATGGATCGTACGAATGAATTAGAATGGATCATACGAATTAATAAGAATGGATCATACGAATGAATTAGAATGGATCGTACGAATGAATTAGAATGGATCGTATGAATGAATTAGAATGGATACATTCGTGCGAATGAATTAGAATGGATTGTGCGAATGAATAAGAACAGATCGTGCGAATGAATTAGAATGGATCGTACGAATGTATTAGAATGGATCGTGCGAATGAATTAGAATGGATCGTACGAATGAATTAGAATGGATACATTTGTGCGAATGAATTAGAATGGATCGTACGAATGAATTAGAATGGATCGTGTGAATGAATTAGAATGGATCGTACGAATGAATTAGAATGGATCGCGCGAATGAATTAGAATGGATCGTACGAATGAATTAGAATTGATTGTGTGAAAGAATTAGAATGGATCGTTCGAATGAATTAGAATGGATCGTGCGAATGAACTAGAATGGATCGTACGAATGAATTAGAATGGATACATTTGTGCGAATGAATTAGAAGGGATCGTACGAATGAATTAGAATGGATCGTGTGAATGAATTAGAATGGATCGTACGAATGAATTAGAATGGATCGTGCGAATGAATTAGAATGGATCGTACGAATGAATTAGAATGGATCGTACGAATGAACTAGAATGGATACATTCGTGCGAATGAATTAGAATGGATCGTACGAATGAATTAGAATGAATCGTACGAATGAATTAGAATGGATCTTACGAATGAATTAGAATGGATCGTACGAATGAATTAGAATGGATAGTACGAATGAATTAGAATGGATACATTCGTGCGAATGAATTAGAATGGATCGGACGAATGAATTAGAATGGATCGTACGAATGAATTAGAATGGATCGTACGAATGAATTATAATGGATCGTACGAATAAATTAGAATGGATACATTCGTCCGAATGAATTAGAATGGATCATACGAATGAGTAAGAATGGATCGTACGAATGAAATAGAATAGATTGTACGAATGAATTAGAATGGATCCTACGAATGAATTAGAATTGATCGTGTGAAAGAATTAGAATGGATTGTATGAATGAATTAGAATGGATCGTATGAATGAATTAGAATGGATCGTGCGAATGAATTCGAATGGATCGAATGAATTCATTCTAATTCATTCATATAATCCATTCTAATTCTTTCACACGATCCATTCTAATTCATTCGTACGTTCCATTCTAATTCATTAGCACGATCCATGCTAATTCATTCGTTCGATCAATTCTAATTCATTAGCATGATCCATTCTAATTCATTCGTATGATCCATTCTAATTCATTCGCACGATCCATTCTAATTCATTCATAGGATCCATTCTAATTCATTCATACGATCTATTCTAATTCTTTCGCACGAATGTATCCATTCTAATTCATTCGCACGAATGTATCCATTCTAATTCATTCGTACGATCCATTCTAATTCATTCGTACGATCCATTCTAATTCATTCATACGATCTATTCTAATTCATTCATACAATCCATTCTAATTCTTTCACACGATCCATTCTAATTCATTCGTACGATCCATTCCAATTCATTCGCACAATCCATTCTATTTCATTTATACGATCCATTCTTACTCATTCGTATGATCCATTCTAATTCATTCGCATGAATGTATCCATAATGGATCATACGAATGAGTAAGAATGGATCGTACGAATGAAATAGAATGGATTGTGCGAATGAATTAGAATGGACCGTACGAATGAATTAGACGTACGAATGAATTAGAATGGATACATTCATGCGAATAAATTAGAATGGATCATACGAATGACTAAGAATGGATCGTCATTCTAATTCATTCGTATGATCCATTCTAATTCATTTGTATCCATTCTATTTCATTCGCACGATCTATTCTAATTCATTCGCGCAATCTATTCTAATTCATTCGTACGATCCATTCTAATTCTTTCGTACGATCCATTCTAATTCATTCATACAATCCATTCTAATTTATTCGCACGAATGTATCCATTCTAATTCATTCGTACGATCCATTCTAATTCATTCGCACAATCTATTCTAATTCATTCATACGATCCATTCTACTTCATTCGTACTATCCGTTCTAATTCACTCATACGATCCATTCTAATTCATTCATACGATCCATTCTAATTCATTTGCACGAATATATCCATTCTAATTCATTCGTACGATCCATTCTAATTCCTTCGTACGATCCATTCTAATTCCTTCGTACGATCAATTCTAATTCCTTCGTACGATCCATTCTATTTCATTCGTATGATCCATTCTAATTCCTTCGTACGATCCATTCTAATTCCTTCGTATACATTCTAATTCACTCATACGATCCATTCTAATCCATTCGTACGATCCATTCTAATTCATTCATACAATCCATTCTAATTCATTCGCACGAATGTATCCATTCTAATCCATTCGTACGATCAATTCTAATCCATTCGTACAATCCATTCTAATTCATTCGCATGAATGTAACCATTCTAATTCATTCATTTGATCCATTCTAATTCATTCGTACGATCCATTCTAATTCATTCGTCCGATCCATTCTAATTCATTCGCACGAATGTATCCATTCTAATTCATTTGTACGATCCATTCTAATTCATTCGTAAGATCCATTCTAATTAATTCGTACGATCCATTCTAATTTATTCGTACGATCCATTCTAATTCATTCGCACGAATGTATCCATTCTGGTTCATTCGTACGATCCATTCTAGTTCATTCGTACGATCCATTCTAATTCATTCGTACGATCCATTCTAATTAATTTGTACGATCCATTCTAATTAATTCGTATGATCCATTCTAATTCATTCGTACGATCCATTCTAATTCATTCATACAATCCATTCTAATTTATTCGCACGAATGTATCCATTCTAATTAATTCGTACGATCCATTCTAATTCATTCGTATGATCCATTTTTATTCATTCGCACGATCCAGTCTAATGGATTCGCATGATCCATTCTAATTCATTCGCACGAATGTATCGATTTTAATTCATTTGTACGATCCATTCTAATTCATTAATATGATCCATTCTAATTCATTCGTACGATCCATTCTAATTCATATGCACAAAGGTATCCATTCTAATCCATTCGTAGGACCCATTCTAATCCATTCGTACGATCCATTCTAATTCATTCGCTCGAATGTATCCATTCTAATCCATTCGTACGATCCATTCTAATCCATTTGTACGATCCATTCTAATTCATTCGCATGAATGTAACCATTCTAATTCATTCATTTGATCCATTCTAATTCATTCGTACGATCCATTCTAATTCATTCGTCCGATCCATTCTAATTCATTCGCACGAATGTATCCATTCTAATTCATTCGTACGATCCATTCTAATTCATTCGTACGATCCATTCTAATTCATTCGTACGATCTATTCTAATTCATTCGTACGATCCATTCTAATTCATTCGTACGATCCATTCTAATTCATTCGTACGATCCATTCTAATTCATTCGCACGATCCATTCTAATTCATTCGCACGATCAGTTCTTATTCATTCGCACAATCCATTCTAATTCATTCGCACGAATGTATCCATTCTAATTCATTCGTACGGTCCATTCTAATTCATTCGTACGATCCATTCAAATTCATTCGTATGATCCATTCTAATTAATTCGTATGATCCATTCTAATTCATTCGTACGATCCATTCTAATTCATTCATACAATCCATTCTAATTCATTCGCACGAATGTATCCATTCTAATTAATTCGTACGATCCATTCTAATTCATTCGTATGATCTATTCTTATTCATTTGCACGATCCAGTCTAATTGATTCGCACGATCCATTCTAATTCATTCGCACGAATGTATCCATTCTAATTCATTCGTACGATCCATTCTAATTCATTCGTACAATCTATTCTATTTCATTCGTACGATCCATTCTTACTCATTCGTATGATCCATTCTAATTCATTCGGACGAATGTATCCATTCTAATTTATTCGTACGATCAATTCTAATTCATTCGTACGATCCATTCTAATTCATTCGTACGATCCATTCTAATTCATTCATACGATCCATTATAATTCATTCTTACGATCCATTCTAATTCATTCGCACAAATGTATCCATTCTAATTCATTCGTACGATCCATTCTAATTCATTCGTACGATCCATTCTAATTCATTCGTAAGATCCATTCTAATTCATTCGTACGATCCATTCTAATTCATTCGCACGAATGTATCCATTCTAGTTCATTCGTACGATCCATTCTAATTCATTCGTACGATCCATTCTAATTCATTCGCACGATCCATTCTAATTCATTCGTACGATCCATTCTAATTCATTCATACGATCCATTCTAATTCATTAGTACGATCCATTCTAATTCATTCGCACAAATGTATCCATTCTAATTCATTCGTAAGATCCATTCTAATTCATTCGCACGATCCATTCTAATTCATTCGTAAGATCCATTCTAATTCATTCGTACGATCCATTCTAATTCATTCGTACGATCCATTCTAATTCATTCGCACGAATATATCCATTCTAGTTCATTCGTACGATCCATTCTAATTCATTCGTACGATCCATTCTATTCATTCGCACGATCCATTCTAATTCATTCGTACGATCCATTCTAATTCATTCATACGATCCATTCTAATTCATTCGTACGATCCATTCTAATTCATTCGCACAAATGTATCCATTCTAATTCATTCGTACGATCCATTCTAATTCATTCACACGATCCATTCTAATTCATTCGTACGATCCATTCTAATTCATTCGCACGATCTGTTCTTATTCATTCGCACAATCCATCCTAATTCATTCGCACGAATGTATCTATTCTAATTCATTCGTACGATCCGTTCTAATTCATTCGTATGATCCATTCTAATTAATTCGTATGATCCATTCTAATTCACTGATACGATCCATTCTAATACATTCATACGATCCATTCTAATTCATTTGCACGAATATATCCATTCTAATTCATTCGTACGATCCATTCTAATTCCTTCGTACGATCCATTCTAATTCATTCGTACGATCTATTCTAATACATTCATACGATCCATTCTAATTCATTTGCACGAATATATCCATTCTAATTCATTCGTACGATCCATTCTAATTCATTCATACGATCCATTCTAATTCATTCGTACGATCCATTCTAATTCATTCGCACAAATGTATCCATTCTAATTCATTCGTACGATCCATTCTAATTCATTCACACGATCCATTCTAATTCATTCGTACGATCCATTCTAATTCATTCGCACGATCTGTTCTTATTCATTCGCACAATCCATTCTAATTCATTCGCACGAATGTATCTATTCTAATTCATTCGTACGATCCGTTCTAATTCATTCGTACGATCCATTCTAATTCATTCGTACGATCCATTCTAATTCATTCGCACGAATGTATCCATTCTAGTTCATTCGTACGATCCATTCTAATTCATTCGTACGATCCATTCTAATTCATTCGCACGATCCATTCTAATTCATTCGTACGATTCATTCTAATTCATTCATACGATCCATTCTAATTCATTCGTACGATCCATTCTAATTCATTCGCACAAATGTATCCATTCTAATTCATTCGTACGATCCATTCTAATTCATTCACACGATCCATTCTAATTCATTCGTACGATCCATTCTAATTCATTCGCACGATCTGTTCTTATTCATTCGCACAATCCCTTCTAATTCATTCGCACGAATGTATCTATTCTAATTCATTCGTACGATCCGTTCTAATTCATTCGTATGATCCATTCTAATTAATTCGTATGATCCATTCTAATTCACTCATACGATCCATTCTAATACATTCATACGATCCATTCTAATTCATTTGCACGAATATATCCATTCTAATTCATTCGTACGATCCATTCTAATTCCTTCGTACGATCCATTCTAATTCATTCGTACGATCTATTCTAATTCATTCGTACGATCCATTCTAATTCATTCGTACGATCTATTCTAATTCCTTCGTACGATCCATTCTAATTCATTCGTACGATCCATTCTAATTCCTTCGTACGATCCCTTCTAATTCATTCGTACGAATGGATACATTCGTGTGAATGAATTAGAATGGATCGTACGAATGAGTAAGAATGGATCGTACGAATGAAATAGAATGGATTGCACGAATGAATTAGAATGGATCGTACGAATGAATTAGAATGGATCGTATGAAAGAATTAGAATGGATTGTATGAATGAATTAGAATGGATCGTACGAATGAATTAGAATGGATACATTCATGCGAATGAATTAGAATGGATCGTGCACGAATGTATCCATTCTAATTTATTCATACGATCCATTCTAATTCATTCATACGATCCATTCTAATTCATTCGTACGATCCATTCTAATTCATTCGCACGATCCATTCTAATTCATTCGTACGATCCATTCTAATTCATTCGCACGATCTGTTCTTATTCATTCGCACAAACCATTCTAATTCATTCGCACGAATGTATCCATTCTAATTCATTCGTACGATCCATTCTAATTCATTCGTAAGATCCATTCTAATTCATTCGTATGATCCATTCTAATTAATTCGTATGATCCATTCTAATTCACTCATACGATCCATTCTAATACATTCATACGATCCATTCTAATTCATTTGCACGAATATATCCATTCTAATTCATTCGTACGATCCATTCTAATTCCTTCGTACGATCCATTCTAATTCATTCGTACGATCTATTCTAATTCATTCGTACGATCCATTCTAATTCATTCGTACGATCCATTCTAATTCCTTCGTACGATCCATTCTAATTCATTCTTACGATCCATTCTAATTCATTCGTACAATCTATTCTAATTCATTCGTACGAATGGATACATTCGTGTGAATATATTAGAATGGATCGTACGAATGAGTAAGAATGGATCGTACGAATGAAATAGAATGGATTGCACGAAAGAATTAGAATGGATCGTACGAATGAATTAGAATGGATCGTGTGAAAGAATTAGAATGGATTGTATGAATGAATTAGAATGGATCGTACGAATGAATTAGAATGGATACATTCGTGCGAATGAATTAGAATTGATCGTACGAATGAATTAGAATGGATCGTGCGAATGAATTAGAATGGATCGTACGAATGAATTAGAATGGATCGTACGAATGAACTAGAATGGATACATTCGTGCGAATGAATTAGAATGGATCGTACGAATGAATTAGAATGGATCGTACGAATGAATTAGAATGGATCTTACGAATGAATTAGAATGGATCTTACGAATGAATTAGAATGGATCGTACGAATGAATTAGAATGGATCGTACGAATAAATTAGAATGGATACATTCGTGCGAATGAATTAGAATGGATCGGACGAATGAATTAGAATGGATCGTACGAATAAATTAGAATGGATCAAATGAATGAATTAGAATGGTTACATTCATGCGAATGAATTAGAATGGATCGTACGAATGGATTAGAATGGATCGTACGAATGGATTAGAATGGATACATTCGATCGAATGAATTAGAATGGATTGTACGAATGAATTATAATGGATCGTACGAATGGATTAGAATGGATCCTACGAATGGATTAGAATGGATACCTTTGTGTATGTGAATTAGAATGGATCGTACGAATGAATTAGAATGGATCATATTAATGAATTAGAACGGATCGTACGAATGAATTAGAATGGATACATTCGTGCGAATGAATTAGAATGGATCGTGCGAATCAATTAGACTGGATCGTGCGAATTAATAAGAATAGATCATACGAATGAATTAGAATGGATCGTACGAATTAATTAGAATGGATACGTTCATGCGAATGAATTAGAATGGATTGTATGAATGAATTAGAATGGATCGTACGAATGAATTAGAATGGATCATATGAATTAATTAGAATGGATCATACGAATGAATTAGAATGGATCGTACGAATGAATTAGAATGGATCGTACGAATGAATTAGAATGGATACATTCGTGCGAATGAATTAGAATGGATTGTGCGAATGAATAATAACAGATCGTGCGAATGAATTAGAATGGATCGTACGAATGAATTAGAATGGATCATGCGAATGAATTAGAATGGATCGTACGAATGAATTAGAATGGATACATTTGTGCGAATGAATTAGAATGGATCGTACGAATGAATTAGAATGGATCGTATGAATGAATTAGAATGGATCGTACGAATGAATTGGAATGGATCGTGCGAATGAATTAGAATGGATCGTACGAATGAATTAGAATGGATCGTACGAATGAATTAGAATGGATACATTCGTGCGAATAAATTAGAATGGATTGTATAAATGAATTAGAATGGATCGTACGAATGAATTAGAATGGATCGTACGAATGAATTAGAATAGATTGCGCGAATGAATTAGAATGGATCGTGCGAATGAAATAGAATGGATACAAATGAATTAGAATGGATCATACGAATGAATTAGAATGGATCGTACGAATAAATTAGAATGGATACATTCGTTCGAATGAATTAGAATGGATCATACGAATGAGTAAGAATGGATCGTACGAATGAAATAGAATAGATTGTACGAATGAATTAGAATGGATCCTACAAATGAATTAGAATGGATCGTGTGAAAGAATTAGAATGGATTGTATGAATGAATTAGAATGGATCGTATGAATGAATTAGAATGGATCGTGGGAATGAATTCGAATGGATCGTACGAATTCATTCTAATTCATTCATACAATCCATTCTAATTCTTTCACACGATCTATTCTAATTCATTCGTAGGATCCATTCTAATTTATTCGTACAATCTATTCTATTTCATTCGTACGATCCATTCTTACTCATTCATATGATCCATTCTAATTCATTCGGACGAATGTATCCATTCTAATTTATTCGTACGATCCATTCTAATTCATTCGTACGATCCATTCTAATTCATTCGTACGATCCATTCTAATTCATTCGTCCGATCCATTCTAATTCATTCGCACGAATGTATCCATTCTAATTCATTCGTAAGGTCCATTCTAATTCATTCGCACAATCCATTCTATTTCATTCGTACGACCCATTCTTACTCATTCGTATGATCCATTATGGATACATTCGTGCGAATGAATTAGAACGGATCATACGAATGAGTAAGAATGGATCGTACGAATGAAATAGAATGGATTGTGCGAATGAATTAGAATGGATCGTATGAATGAATTAGAATGAATCGTGTGAAAGAATTAGAATGGATTGTATGAATAAATTAGAATAGATCGTATGAATGAATTAGAATGGATCGTACGAATGAATTAAATTGGATCGTACGAATGAACTAGAATGGATACATTCGTGCGAATGAATTAGAATGGATCGTACGAATGAATTAGAATGGATCTTACGAATGAATTATAATGGATCGTACGAATGCACGATCCATGCTAATTCATTCGTTCGATCAATTCTAATTCATTAGCACGATCCATTCTAATTCATTCGTACAATCCATTCTAATTCATTCGCACGATCCATTCTAATTCATTCGTACGATCCATTCTAATTCTTTCACACGATCCATTCTAATTCATTCGTACGATCCATTCTAATTCATTCGTACGATCCATTCTAATTCATTCGCACGATCCATTCTAATTCATTCGTACGATCCATTCTAATTCCTTCGTATGATCCATTCTAATTCATTCATACAATCCATTCTAATTCTTTCACACGATCCATTCTAATTCATTCGTACGATCCATTCTAATTCATTCGTGCAATCCATTCTATTTCATTCGTACGATCCATTTTTACTCATTCGTACGATCCATTCTAATTCATTCACACGAATGTATCCATTCGTACGAATGAATTAGAATAGATTGTACGAATGAATTAGAATGGATCGTACGAATGAATTAGAATGGATCGTACGAAGGAATTAGAATGGATCGTACGAATGAATTAGAATGGATCGTACGAATGAATTAGAATAGATCATACGAATGAATTAGAATGGGTCGTACGAAGGAATTAGAATGGATCGTACGAATGAATTAGAATGGATATATTCGTGCAAATGAATTAGAATGGATCGTATGAATGTATTAGAATGGATCGTATGAGTGAATTAGAATGGATCATACGAATGAATTAGAATGGATTGTATGAATGAATTAGAATGGATCGTACGAATGAATTAGAATGGATCGTATGAATGAATTAGAATGGATCTTACGAATGAATTAGAATGGATCGTGCGAATGAATTAGAATGGATCATACGAATGAATTAGAATGGATCGTACGAATAAATTAGAATGGATACATTCGTCCGAATGAATTAGAATGGCGTACAAATGAATTAGAATGGATCAAATGAATGAATTAGAATGGTTACATTCATGCGAATGAATTAGAATGGATCGTACGAATGGATTAGAATGGATCGTACGAATGGATTAGAATGGATACATTCGAGCGAATGAATTAGAATGGATCGTACGAATGAATTAGAATAGATCGTATGAATGAATTAGAAAGGATCGTACGAAGGAATTAGAATGGATCGTACGAATGAATTAGAATGGATCGTGCGAATGAATTAGAATGGATCGTACGAATGAATTAGAATGGATCGTACGAATGAACTAGAATGGATACATTCGTGCGAATGAATTAGAATGGATCGTACGAATGAATTAGAATGGATTGTACGAATGAATTAGAATGTATCTTACGAATGAATTAGAATGGATCGTATGAATGAATTAGAATGGATCGTACGAATGAATTAGAATGGATACATTCGTGCGAATGAATTAGAATGGATCGGACGAATGAATTAGAATGGATCGTACGAATGAATTAGAATGGATCGTACGAATAAATTAGAATGGATACATTCGTCCGAATGAATTAGAATGGATCATACGAATGAGTAAGAATGGATCGTACGAATGAAATAGAATAGATTGTACGAATGAATTAGAATGGATCCTACGAATGAATTAGAATGGATCGTGTGAAAGAATTAGAATGGATTGTATGAATGAATTAGAATGGATCCTATGAATGAATTAGAATGGATCGTGCGAATGAATTCGAATGGATCGTACGAAGGAATTAGAATGGATCGTACGAATGAATTAGAATGGATATATTCGTGCAAATGAATTAGAATGGATCGTATGAATGAATTAGAATGGATCGTATGAGTGAATTAGAACGGATAGTACGAATGAAGTAGAATGGATCGTATGAATGAATTAGAATGGATACATTCGTGCGAATGAATTAGAATGGATCATATGAATGAATTAGAATAGATTGTGCGAATGAATTAGAATGGATCGTACGAATGAATTAGAATGGATACATTCGTGCGAATAAATTAGAATGGATTGTATGAATGAATTAGAATGGATCGTACGAATGAATTAGAATGGATCGTACGAATGAATTAGAATAGATTGCGCGAATGAATTAGAATGGATCGTGCGAATGAAATAGAATGGATACAAATGAATTAGAATGGATCATACGAATGAATTAGAATGACGATCCATTCTTACTCATTCGTATGATCCATTCTAATTTATTCGCACGAATGTATCCATTCTAATTCATTCGTACGTCTAATTCATTCGTACGGTCCATTCTAATTCATTCGCACAATCCATTCTATTTCATTCGTACGATCCATTCTTACTCATTCGTATGATCCATTATGGATACATTCGTGCGAATGAATTAGAATGGATCATACGATGAGTAAGAATGGATCGTACGAATGAAATAGAATGGATTGTGCGAATGAATTAGAATGGATCGTACGAATGAATTAGAATGGATCGTGTAAAAGAATTAGAATGGATTGTATGAATGAATTAGAATAGATCGTATGAATGAATTAGAATGGATCGTACGAATGAATTAGAATGGATCGTACGAATGAATTAGAATGGATCGTACGAATGAATTAGAATAGATCGTACGAATTAATTAGAATGGATATTACGAATTAATTAGAATGGATCGTACGAATGAATTAGAATGGATCGTACGAATAAAATAGAATGGATACATTCATCCGAATGAATTAGAATGGATCATACGAATGAGTAAGAATGGATCATACGAATGAAATAGAATAGATTGTATGAATGAATTAGAATGGATCCTACGAATGAATTAGAATAGATCGTGTGAAAGAATTAGAATGGATTGTATGAATGAATTAGAATGAATTCGTACAATCCATTCGAATTCATTCACACGATCCATTCTAATTCATTCATACAATCCATTCTAATTCATTCATACAATCCATTCTAATTCTTTCACATGATCCATTCTAATTCATTCGTAGGATCCATTCTAATTCATTCGTACAATCTATTCTATTTCATTCGTACGATCCATTCTTACTCATTCGTATGATCCATTCTAATTCATTCGGACGAATGTATCCATTCTAATTTATTCATACGATCCATTCTAATTCATTCGTACGATCCATTCTAATTCATTCGCACGATCCATTCTAATTCATTCGTACGATCCATTCTAATTCATTCATACGATCCATTCGAATTCATTCGTATGATCCATTCTAATTAATTCATACAATCCATTCTAATTCATTCATACGATCCATTCTAATTCACTCATACGATCCATTCTAATACATTCATACGATCCATTCTAATTCATTTGCACGAATATATCCATTCTAATTCATTCGTATGATCCATTCTAATTCCTTCGTACGATCCATTCTAATTCATTCGTACGATCTATTCTAATTCATTCGTACGATCCATTCTAATTCCTTCATACGAATGAATTAGAATGGATCGTACGAAGGAATTAGAATGGATCGTACGAATGAATTAGAATGGATCGTACGAATGAATTAGAATGGTTCGTACGAATGAATTAGAATGGATCGTACGAATGAATTAGAATGGATCGTGTGAAAGAATTAGAATGGATCGTACGAATGAATTAGAATGGATCGTGCGAATGAATTAGAATGGATCGTACAAATGAATTAGAATGGATCGTGCTAATGAATTAGAATTGATTGAACGAATGAATTAGCATGGATCGTGCATTCGTACGATCCATTCTAATTCATTCGTAAGATCCATTCTAATTCATTCGTACGATCCATTCTAATTCATTCGTACGATCCATTCTAATTCATTCGCACGAATGTATCCATTCTAATTTATTCGTACGATCCATTATAATTCATTCGTACGATCCATTCTAATTCATTCATACGATCTATTCTAATTCATTCATACAATCCATTCTAATTCTTTCACACGATCCATTCTAATTCATTCGTACGATCCATTCTAATTCATTCGCACAATCCATTCTATTTCATTCGTACAATCCATTCTTACTCATTCGTATGATCCATTCTAATTCATTCGCACGAATGTATCCATAATGGATCATACGAATGAGTAAGAATGGATCGTACGAATGAAATAGAATGGATTTTGCGAATGAATTAGAATGGACCGTACGAATGAATTAGATCGATACATTCGTGCGAATGAATTAGAATGGATCGGACGAATGAATTAGAATGGATCGTACGAATGAATTAGAATGGATCGTATGAATGAATTAGAATGGATCGTACGAATAAATTAGAATGGATACATTCGTCCGAATGAATTAGAATGGATCATACGAATAAGTAAGAATGGATCGTACGAATGAAATAGAATAGATTGTATGAATGAATTAGAATGGATCCTACGAATAAATTAGAATAGGTCGTGTCAAAGAATTAGAATGGATTGTATGAATGAATTAGAATGAATTCGTACGATCCATTCGAATTCATTCCCATGATCCATTCTAATTCATTCATACGATCCATTCTAATTCATTCATACAATCCATTCTAATTCTTTCACACGATCCATTCTAATTCATTCGTAGGATCCATTCTAATTCATTCGTACAATCTATTCTATTTCATTCGTACGATCCATTCTTATTCATTCGTTTGATCCATTCTAATTCATTCGGACGAATGTATCCATTCTAATTTATTCGTACGATCCATTCTAATTCATTCGTACGATCCTTTCTAATTCATTCGTTCGATCCATTCTAATTCATTCGTAAGATCCATTCTAATTCATTCGTACGATCCATTTTAATTCATTCGTACGACCCAATCTAATTCATTCGCACGAATGTATCCATTCTAGTTCATTCGTACGATCCATTCTAATTCATTCGTACGATTCATTCTAATTCATTCGCACGATCCATTCTAATTCATTCGTTCGATCCATTCTAACTCATTCATACGATCCATTCTAATTCATTCGTACGATCCATTCTAATTCATTCGCACAAATGTATCCATTCTAATTCATTCGTACGATCCATTCTAATTCATTCGCAAGAACCATTCTAATTCATTCGTACGATCCATTCTAATTCATTCGCATGATCTGTTCTTATTCATTCGCACAATCCATTCTAATTCATTCGCACGAATGTATCCATTCTAATTCATTCGTACGATCCATTCTAATTCATTCGTACATTCTAATTCATTCGTATGATCCATTCTAATTAATTCGTATGATTCATTCTAATTCATTCGTACGATCCATTCCAATTCATTCATACAATCCATTCTAATTCATTCGCACGAATGTATCCATTCTAATTAATTCGTACGATCCATTCTAATTCAATCGTATGATCTATTCTTATTCATTCGCACGATCCAGTCTAATTGATTCGCACGATCCATTCTAATTCATTCGCACGAATGTATCCATTCTAATTCATTCGTACGATCCATTCTAATTCATTAATATGATCCATTCTAATTCATTCGTACGATCCATTCTGATTCATATGCACAAAGGTATCCATTCTAATCCATTCGTAGGATCCATTCTAATCCATTCGTACGATCCATTCTAATTCATTCGTACGATCCATTCTAATTCATTCGCTCGAATGTATCCATTCTAATCCATTCGTACGATCCATTCTAATCCATTCGTACGATCCATTCTAATTCATTCGCATGAATGTAACCATTCTAATTCATTTGTTTGATCCATTCTAATTCACTCGTACGATCCATTCTAATTCATTCGTCCGATCCATTCTAATTCATTCGCACGAATGTATCCATTCTAATTCATTCGTACGATCCATTCTAATTCATTCGTACGATCCATTCTAATTCATTCGTAAGATCCATTCTAATTCATTCGTTCGATCCATTCTAATTCATTCGTACGATCCATTCTAATTCATTCGCACGAATGTATCCATTCTAGTTCATTCGTACGATCCATTCTAATTCATTCGTACGATCCATTCTAATTCATTCGCACGATCCATTCTAATTCATTCGTACGATCAATTCTAATTCATTCAAACGAATGTATCCATTCTAATTCATTCATACAATCTATTCTAATTCATTCGTACGAATGGATACATTCGTGTGAATGAATTAGAATGGATCGTACGAATGAGTAAGAATGGATCGTACGAATGAAATAGAATGGATTGCACGAATGAATTAGAATGGATCGTACGAATGAATTAGAATAGATCGTGTGAAAGAATTAGAATGGATTGTATGAATGAATTAGAATGGATCGTACGAAGGAATTAGAATGGATCGTACGAATGAATTAGAATGGATCGTACGAATGAATTAGAATGGTTCGTACGAATGAATTAGAATGGATCGTACGAATGAATTTGAATGGATCGTGTGAAAGAATTATAATGTATCGTACGAATGAATTAGAATGGATCGTCCGAATGAATTAGAATTGATCGTACAAATGAATTAGAATGGATCGTGCTAATGAATTAGAATTGATTGAACGAATGAATTAGCATGGATCGTGCATTCGTACGATCCATTCTAATTCATTCGTAAGATCCATTCTAATTCATTCGTACGATCCATTCTAATTCATTCGTACGATCCATTCTAATTCATTCGCACGAATGTATCCATTCTAGTTCATTCGTACGATCCATTATAATTCATTCGTGCGATCCATTCTAATTCATTCATACGATCTATTCTAATTCATTCATACAATCCATTCTAATTCTTTCACACGATCCATTCTAATTCATTCGTACGATCCATTCTAATTCATTCGCACAATCCATTCTTACTCATTCATATGATCCATTCTAATTCATTCGCACGAATGTATCCATAATGGATCATACGAATGAGTAAGAATGGATCGTACGAATGAAATAGAATGGATTGTGCGAATGAATTAGAATGGACCGTACGAATGAATTAGATCGATACATTCGTGCGAATGAATTAGAATGGATCGGACGAATGAATTAGAATGGATCGTACGAATGAATTAGAATGGATCGTACGAATGAATTAGAATGGATCGTACGAATAAATTAGAATGGATACATTCGTCCGAATGAATTAGAATGGATCATACGAATGAGTAAGAATGGATCGTACGAATGAAATAGAATAGATTGTACGAATGAATTAGAATGGATCCTAAGAATAAATTAGAATAGGTCGTGTGAAAGAATTAGAATGGATTGTATGAATGAATTAGAATGAATTCGTACGATCCATTCGAATTCATTCCCATGATCCATTCTAATTCATTCATACGATCCATTCTAATTCATTCGTACAATCCATTCTAATTCTTTCACACGATCCATTCTAATTCATTCGTAGGATCCATTCTAATTCATTCGTACAATCTATTCTATTTCATTCGTACGATCCATTCTTACTCATTCATTTGATCCATTCTAATTCATTCGGACGAATGTATCCGTTCTAATTTATTCGTACGATCCATTCTAATTCATTCGTACGATCCATTCTAACTCATTCGTTCTATCTATTCTAATTCATTCGTCCGATCCATTCTAATTCATTCGCACGAATGTATCTGTGGGGGAAAATCTTCGTGCCGACCCGAAGATTCTCGCAGCACCAGTCAATTGGAGTCGAAGTTGATGCTGAAGATCGTTGATCGATCTGTTGATTGAAGTCGAAGCTTTTTGATATGCAAACAGAGGAATGCAATCAGAGAAATTGTGACACGAGATGTGATCTCGGAGTTCAGCCGAAGCCTACGTCTCCGTGCTATAGGGAGCAACCCGAATTCACTAACACTTCAGTTGAAGTGACCTCGACAGGCCGAGTGTCACTGAAAGCTCCCTGATCTCTTCGAAAGAGAAAAGAAGATCGAAGAGATATGGTAGATCGGAAGTTAGAAATCTCAGAGCTCTGGTTCTGAAAGTCAGATCTCAGAGTGGAAATCAGAATTCCGGATCTTAGATTTCGATCCATTTACATTCGAAGGCTCTGCTATTTATAGACATTCTGGGTGGCGAATGGCGGTTTTTGCTATCGTATCTGGGGATCCTTCAGGTAAAGTTGCGTCCTCGTGGGCCCACCAGGCAGGGCCGGTGGGTCCCGTGGTAGTCCTCGTGGGCCCACCAGGCAGGGCCGGTGGGTCCCGTGGTAGTCTTCGTGGGGCCACCAGGCAGGGCCGGTGGGTCCCGCTGTAGTCCTCGTGGGCTCACCAGGTAGGGCCGGTGGGTCCCGCTGTAATCCTCGTGGGCCCACCAGGCAGGGCCGGTGGGTCCCATGGTAGATTTATGCCATAATTTGCACCCACAGTTACCCCCTCCAAGTTAGCTAGAGTGCATTCTAGCTGGCTTGGACTTGGTGCAAAAAATAGCAAATTCCTGTTTGGAAAAACGGACACGAAGAAACTTGTCGTATGTTAGAGAAAAAAGGGACTGATCGGTCAATTTGGACCGATCGGTCAAATTTGACCGAACGGTCGAATTTGACCGATCGGTCAATTTCGACCGATCGGTCGAAATCAACCGGTCACGTTTTGAGTGATCGGTCAAAAAACTTGGTTTTTTGACCGATCTAGTACAAAATCGACCGATCGGTTGATTTCGACCGATCGGTCAATTTTGACCGATCGGTCGAATTCAACCGGTCACGTTTTGAGTGATCGGTCAAAAAACTTGGTTTTTTGACCGATCTAGTACAAAATCGACCGATCGGTTGATTTCGACCGATCGGTCAATTTTGACCGATCGGTCGAATTCAACCGGTCACGTTACGGGTGATCGGTCAAAAAACAGGGTTTTTTGACCGATCCAGTAGAAATTTGACCGATCAGATAACTTTCGCCGATCGGACATGTTTGTCCGATCGGTGAAAAATATCCGGTCAAGGTTCGAGTGATCGGCAAAAAACCTTGGTTTTTTGCCAGATCCAGTAGAAATTTGACCGATCAGATAACTGTGGGTGCAAATTTTGGCGAAAGTTTACCAACTACAGCGGGACCCACCGGCCCTGCCTGGTGGGCCCACGAGGACTACCACGGGACCCACCGGCCCTGCCTGGTGGGCCCACGAGGACTACCACGGGACCCACCGGCCCTGCCTGGTGGGCCCACGAGGACTATCGCGGGACCCACCGGCCCTGCCTGGTGGGCCCACGAGGACTACAACGGGACCCACCGGCCCTGCCTGGTGGGCCCACGAGGACTACCACGGGACCCACCGGCCCTGCCTGGTGGGCCCACGAGGACTACCGCGGGACCCACCGGCCCTGCCTGGTGGGCCCATGAGGACTACCACGGGACCCACCGGCCCTGCCTGGTGGGCCCACGAGGACTACAACGGGACCCACCGACCCTGCCTGGTGGGCCCCCGAGGACTACCACGGGACCCACCGGCCCTGCCTGGTGGGACCAAGAGCCAGTGGAATCCCCCAGAAGATGGTAACAGGGCCCGCAACTTTACCTGGAGGATCCCCAGATACGACAGCAAAAACTGCCATTTACCACCAGACTCACTCCTGAAAAATCCTATAAATAGCAAAGCCTTCGAATGTAAAAGGATCCAGATCCACAAATCTGATTTCTACTCTGAGATCTGACTTTCAGAACCAGAGCTCTGGGATTTCAAACTTCCGATCTACCATCTCCCTTTGATCTTCTTTCAGAAAGATCAGTGTTTACAGTGATATTCGGCCTGTCGAGATCATTTCAACATAAGTGTTAGTGAATTCGGGTTGCACCCTATAGCACGGAGACGTAGGCTTCGGCTGAACTCCGAGATCACTTCTCGTGTCAAACTCTCTCTCTGATTGCATCTCTCTGTTTACAAATCAAAAGCTTCAACTTCGATCAACAGATCGACCAACGATCTTCGACGTCAACACGAACATTCAATTGACTGGTGCTGCGAGAGTCTTCGGGTCGGCACGAAGATTTTCCCCCACAGTTTGGCGCCGTCTGTGGGATCCGAGCGAGAAGCCGTGTCCTCTCTACTTCGACTACCAGATCAATAGCCAAACTTCCTTGCCCCCTCGGTTGATCAGACAACTGATCGGACATCGGCAATCTCGTTGTACCTTTCGCACTCTGAATGGCGAGAACCAAACATCAGGGTCAACCAGAAGGAAGTAACACTCAACATCAACCTCGTCCTGAGACTCGATCAATGAGTCAAAGGCTCAATTTCGGACAGCCCCTTGCTGTCCCAGAGATGGGGGTTCATTCAGGGAGTGGAAGATCTGTCGATCGACCGATCATCCACCCTGCGCGACAATCAATTGGTCAAACAACCCCCACTCCTGCTAAAGACCCTCCTTCGACATATCAAATTTCAGCGGTCGACTTTCAACTGCTTCAATTTGCAAAGCAAAACGCCACCCTCACCGCTGAGAGGGATGCTCTCAAGAGGGCAGCTTCTGAGGCTGGGATCGCTCTTCCTATCCCCTCTACAAATGAGAGGGTCGATCTTCCGCAACATTCAATCCACTCTGAGCATCAGAGGTCAATGGGCACTACTACCCTCGAAAGGTTTCGACGCGATCCAACTCCCTCTGCTGCCCTGTGGAAGCAGAGTGTTTGGGACCGCCTCGACGACGAATCCTCTCAATCCACTCCTGGTAGCAACTTCAACAAAAGAGTCCCTTCAAAGCAAGATGACTCGAGAAGATGTCAGATGAAAGGTGCGCCCTCGAAAAATAGAGTTTCACCATCCGATCCGCTTCAACGTGGGCTCGGATCGGACCTTCGTCATCGACTCCAACCTGCCGAACAGGACCTCTCGATCTTACCCCTCGATCTCCATCTAAGTCGAGGGCAGGGTCGTAGGGATGGATACTCCTCCGTCGGACCCCTCCATCGAAGCTTATTCGAGTCAGCATTTCCAAGGGGATGGAGAACACCCACTCTACCCAAATTCAATTGCGTCAAAGGAGATCCAACTCTCCATATACTCTCTTTCAAACAATCCCTGACACCGCATGAAGAAGAGAACAACGTGCTCTGCCGCACCTTCGCCGGGAGCCTCGATGAGCCATCCCTCGATTGGTACCACAACCTTCGAGCTGGATCCATTACTCAGTTCAGCGTCTTAGCCAATCTCTTTGTGCAACATTATCAACTTAATTTGAAGCCGGAGAAGAAGCTCGATTCCCTCTATCGGCTAAGGATGGGTTCGGATGAGAGTCTTCGCAGCTTCACAAGGAGATTTCGCAATGAGCACGCTGCCCTCTCTGGGAGGCATCTGGATGATGAAGCTATCATGTTGGCATTTCAGAATGCACTCCGCTTCGACATGCACATTTACAACGACTTCATTCGCAATCCTCCTCTTTCCCTAGGTTCAATGTTTGATCGAATCCAACGGAAAATTGAGGTTGAAGATGATCAAGTTGCCCGAAAGGGACGAGAGACGAAGAGGCGACCCGCCGAAAGGGAAACCACAAAATATGCTACCAGAGCCTACAATGCAGAAGCAGAAGTTCCTCTCGCACCCAAGCGATTAAGAAAAGATGGACGCCGATCTCCTCCAAAGAAGACTACTTTTACCAAATGGAATCTAAAAATCGAACAGATCCTCGATCGAATTCAGCATGAAGAGTTCCTCCGATGGCCTAATCCACTGCAGCCCGACACTAAGGCCACTGCAGACAAAACCGTCTACTGTGATTTCCATCGCAGTCATGGTCATTCAACTGATCAGTGCCACCGGCTAAGGCATCATTTGGAAGATCTGCTACGTGTAGGACATCTCCAAGAGTTTCTCAAAGGCAGGCAAAATCATTCCTTCGAACATCACTAGTGAAGATCTCCCTCGAGATGGAAAAATCTGGGGGGTTGAAGATGATCAACTTTCAAGCGACCATTTGTATCGTCAGAGAACGCAGCAACTGGAAACTAGATCCCAACTGGGAAGGTCTATACAAAGTCAAATCAGAAGGAGGCCAAGGATTCTATCGATTGCCACGGGCTTGGAATGCTCGAAATCTTAAATTGATTCTATCTATGATGAAAATTCTATGTTGAATAAAGATTGCTTTCAAACGTTTACTTGTCCGTTCAAATTCTGAGTTATGAGACAGCGCAATATTCAGTTTCAAACCTTCAAGCAAATTCAAGTTGAGCCAGCTCAACCTTCAAGCTACCAGGTCGTTTAACAAGTTTAGGGCCTCGTGTTGCGACACGACCCTTTACGTGCAAATGTTAAACGGTTTCGGGTTGTGAAAAAGCACAACTCTCAATTTCAAACTACCAGGTCGTTTAACAAGTTTAGGGCCTCGTGTTGCGACACGACCCTTTACGTGCAAATGTTAAACGATTTCGGGTTGTGAAACAGCACAACTCTCAATTTCAAGCTACCAGGTCGTTTAACAAGTTTAGGGCCTCGTGTTGCGACACGACCCTTTACGTGCAAATGTTAAACGGTTTCGGGTTGTGAAACAGCACAACTCTCAATTTCAAGCTACCAGAATATCAACACTCAGATACATAATCCAAGACACCTTCGCTGCCTCGACGTGCAGCAAGTCCAAAATCCGAGACCTGCTCTCGGCACCCTAGCAAAGCCTAAAGCTCTTTGCCCCAACATATCTCGACATAAAGATCAAGGTCCCACGCGTCGAGCAGCATTCAGCCAATGTCACTCCAGAGGCAGGACATCTCTCAAACTTACCAAGTCACTACTGAAGGCTTCTACCACTCGACACTCATAAGAGAGCATCACGTGTTCTCATGCTCGAGGAAGACTCGTTCTGGAAATCCACCATCGATGAGGGGGTGAATCTACAATCTTTCATAGCCAGCATCAACGACGAGACGACTATCACCCAGGAGTCGCATGATCTTCTAACCAACCCTCAAAAATCTTCCGACATTGCAGATCGTCCTAAGATTCAAAAGCCGATTGACAAAGGCGAAAACTCATCAACCATTTGAGGGCAAAGTCCGAGACCTGAGTCTCAGCATTCAATCGAAGTCTTCGCTCGTGGCCTCACTCGAACCATGACCGGATAATTTTTTACCGATTGGACAAACTTGTCCGATCGGCTAAAATTATTCGATCGGTCGATTTTCTACTAGATCTGGCAAAAAACCGAGGTTTTTTGCCGATCACGCGAACCTTGACTGGATAATTTTTTACCGATCGGACAAACTTGTCCGATCGGCTAAAATCATTCGATCGGTCGATTTTCTACTGGATCTGGCAAAAAACCGAGGTTTTTTGCCGATCACGCGAACCTTGACCGGATAATTTTTTACCGATCGGACAAACTTGTCCGATCGGCTAAAATCATTCGATCGGTCGATTTTCTATTGGATCTGGCAAAAAACCGAGGTTTTTTGCCGATCACGCGAACCTTGACCGGATAATTTTTTACCGATCGGACAAACTTGTCCGATCGGCTAAAATCATTCGATCGGTCGACTTTCTACTGGATCTGGCAAAAAACCAAGGGTTTTTGCCGATCACTCGAACCTTGACCGGATAATTTGGCCTCAACACTATTCAGTAGCAAGGCATTCGAATTCTATTCAGAACACCCAAACATTCAATCGCTTCCTAAGTTAGCAGGCCCTAAGTTAGCAGGCACCAACTACTGTGAGAGGGCCGACAATCACGATGGTGTTCAGTGCCACAAATAGTCGATCGATGGTCGATCTTCTGACTACCTTCAACCTTTCGACAATAGCTGATCGTCACAACTGATCGGCCGAAACTCGCCGCAACTTCTTCGAAGTACAACAAATATATTGATCCCCTAGATTGTTACCCATAAATCGATTGGCAAACATTTGAGCGGGGGTTGCTTATGTCTTCCCACATGTTCGATGCGTGATGAACACCAATAAAAGACGACTTTACTCGATCAAAGAATCATGCCATCACAGACTTCATTGCATCAAGCTATCACAGCCTTCCCTTCCATCATGCATGGAACTTCCATGCATGCATGTGCGCCGATCCACCCAGCACTCCACCTCTCATTCCCACTTGATCACTTTGTAACACATGAAATCAGCGGCCAGGATTCGCCAGTGACTGTGAGCCCGTGACTCATGTTTACTGCTGCCCACTACACCCTCCGTTGGAGACGAGATCAACGGCCAGCATTTACTCTCTTCAAAAGAGTATGGCAGCAGTCCCGTGACTGCACAGTCCGGTTTGAGCTGTCACAACCCGTGACTGAGAGCAGTCATTGTGGAGTCAGTGATCAACCAACCCGTGATCAACCACAGTGATCAACCAACCCGTGATCTCTCAATCACAAACCCGTGCCTCCCCTGTTCTTCCAAAAATCTGGAGCATCTCCTCCCCCTCCGGAACGACGACGACAGCATGGGGAGAACGGATCTGGTGGCGGCTCTCTACGCCCTCGGCTCCGATCGGCAGCGCGTATCCGATCGAGCCCGCTGCAGCTCTCCCCCCTTCACCGGCAACAACAACAGTAACCCCGCCCATCTCCGATCCAGATGGTGTTCGGGTGCGAGACCGATGATCGGTTGCCAGCGACCGATCGGTCACTGGCAACCGGTCAAGATTCATGCGATCGGTCCCCACGAGGGGTGCTCTTCCCGATCCAGTGCATTTTTTAGCCGATCGGCGATTTTCTTCTTCCCAGACACCGGCTGGTGGCGCCTGATCGACGACCGGCAGCAGCCCTTCGTCCTCGACTGATCGGCCAAAAATCCATTGAATCTTGAGCTAGAAGTGTTTTTCCAACCGATCAGCTCAGTTTCGATCGGACTAATTTGCCCGATCTGTCGATTTTGTCCGATCGGACAAAATCGCCCGATCGGACAAATTCACCCGATCGGCGTAGCAGCACATACCCGATTGACGTCTCCGGCAGCAGCCCTTTCTCTTTTTTCCAACCGATCAGCTCAGTTTCGATCGGACTAATTTGCCCGATCTGTCGATTTTGTCCGATCGGACAAAATCGCCCGATCGGACAAATTCACCCGATCGGCGCAGCAGCACATACCCGATTGACGTCTCCGGCAGCAGCCCTTTCTCCCTCTACTTGAACGGGCACCCGAACGGCGAGCAGTAGATCAAAGATCAACTCAACAGCTACTTCTCTAAACATTTAACCAATCAAAAAACCTTCTTCTCTCAAATCTGATATTTTCCTGATCGAACATACCATACCACCCTCCCCTTCCATTGGCGAGTTGCACCCGATCACCTCGATCGATAGGTCGAAATTGACCGATCACTTTTTTGACCGATCAAAATTTGACCGATCAAAATTTGACCGATCACTTTTTGACCGATCAATTTGACCGATCAAATTTGACCGATCATGTTTTTTGACCGATCACCCGATCCTTGACCGGTTGAATTTTGACTGATCAGTCAAAATTTGACCGATCGGTCAAATTTGTCCGATCGGTCAAAATTTGACCGATCGGCCAAAATTTAACCGATCGGTCAAAATTTGACCGATCAGTCAAATTTGTCCGATCGTACAGAAATCAATCGATCGGTCAAAATCTCTACTGGATCGGTCAAAAAACCATGTTTTTTGACCGATCACCCGATCCTTCACCGGTTGAATTTTGACTGATCAGTCAAAATTTGACCGATCGGTCAAATTTGTCCGATCGGTCAAAATTTGACCGATCGGCCAAAATTTAACCGATCGGTCAAAATTTGACCGATCAGTTAAATTTGTCCGATCGTACAGAAATCAATCGATCGGTCAAAATCTCTACTGGATCGGTCAAAAAACCATGTTTTTTGACCGATCACCCGATCCTTGACCGGTTGAATTTTGACTGATCAGTCAAAATTTGACCGATCGGTCAAATTTGTCCGATCGGTCAAAATTTGACCGATCGGCCAAAATTTAACCGATCGGTCAAAATTTGACCGATCAGTTAAATTTGTCCGATCGTACAGAAATCAATCGATCGGTCAAAATCTCTACTGGATCGGTCAAAAAACCATGTTTTTTGACCGATCACCCGATCCTTGACCGGTTGAATTTTGACTGATCAGTCAAAAATTGACCGATCGGTCAAATTTGACCGATCGGTCAAAATTTGTCCGATCGGTCAAATTTGTCCGATCGGCCAAATTTTAACCGATCGGTCAAAATTTGACCGATCAGTCAAAATTTGACCGATCAGTCAAATTTGTCCGATCGGCCAAATTTTAGCCGATCGGTCAAAATTTGTCCGATCGGTCAAAATCTGACCGATCAGTCAAATTTGTCCGATCGGCCAAATTTTAACCGATCGGTCAAAATTTGTCCGATCGGTCAAAATCTGACCGATCAGTCTATTTTCAAACGCTCAACACTCGACTAAAAGCTCCTCTTCATGTGTGACAGGGGGTCGTTAGCTTTGCACCACGAGTCCAAGCCAGCTAGATCGGCCTCTAGCTAACTTGGAGGGGGTAACTGTGGGTGCAAATTTTGGCGAAAGTTTACCAACTACAGCGGGACCCACCGGCCCTGCCTGGTGGGCCCACGAGGACTACCACGGGACCCACCGGCCCTGCCTGGTGGGCCCACGAGGACTACCACGGGACCCACCGGCCCTGCCTGGTGGGCCCACGAGGACTACCGCGGGACCCACCGGCCCTGCCTGGTGGGCCCACGAGGACTACAACGGGACCCACCGGCCCTGCCTGGTGGGCCCACGAGGACTACCACGGGACCCACCGGCCCTGCCTGGTGGGCCCACGAGGACTACCGCGGGACCCACCGGCCCTGCCTGGTGGGCCCATGAGGACTACCACGGGACCCACCGGCCCTGCCTGGTGGGCCCACGAGGACTACAACGGGACCCACCGGCCCTGCCTGGTGGGCCCCCGAGGACTACCACGGGACCCACCGGCCCTGCCTGGTGGGACCAAGAGCCAGTGGAATCCCCCAGAAGATGGTAACAGGGCCCGCAACTTTACCTGGAGGATCCCCAGATACGACAGCAAAAACTGCCATTTACCACCAGACTCACTCCTGAAAAATCCTATAAATAGCAAAGCCTTCGAATGTAAAAGGATCCAGATCCACAAATCTGATTTCTACTCTGAGATCTGACTTTCAGAACCAGAGCTCTGGGATTTCAAACTTCCGATCTACCATCTCCCTTTGATCTTCTTTCAGAAAGATCAGTGTTTACAGTGATATTCGGCCTGTCGAGATCATTTCAACATAAGTGTTAGTGAATTCGGGTTGCACCCTATAGCACGGAGACGTAGGCTTCGGCTGAACTCCGAGATCACTTCTCGTGTCAAACTCTCTCTCTGATTGCATCTCTCTGTTTACAAATCAAAAGCTTCAACTTCGATCAACAGATCGACCAACGATCTTCGACGTCAACACGAACATTCAATTGACTGGTGCTGCGAGAGTCTTCGGGTCGGCACGAAGATTTTCCCCCACAATAACTTTCGCCGATCGGACATGTTTGTCCGATCGGTGAAAAATATCCGGTCAAGGTTCGAGTGATCGGCAAAAAAACCTTGGTTTTTTGCCAGATCCAGTAGAAATTTGACCGATCAGATAACTTTCGCCGATCGGACAGGTTTGTCCGATCGGTGAAAAATATCCGGTCAAGGTTCGAGTGATCGGTAAAAACCCTTGGTTTTTTGCCAGATCCAGTAGAAATTTGACCGATCAGATAACTTTCGCCGATCGGACATGTTTGTCCGATCGGTGAAAAAATATCCGGTCAAGGTTCGAGTGATCGGCAAAAAACCTTGGTTTTTTGCCAGATCCAGTAGAAATTTGACCGATCAGATAACTTTCGCCGATCGGACAGGTTTGTCCGATCGGTGAAAAATATCCGGTCAAGGTTCGAGTGATCGGTAAAAACCCTTGGTTTTTTGCCAGATCCAGTAGAAATTTGACCGATCAGATAACTTTCGCCGATCGGACATGTTTGTCCGATCGGTGAAAAAATATCCGGTCAAGGTTCGAGTGATCGGCAAAAAACCTTGGTTTTTTGCCAGATCCAGTAGAAATTTATAAAGATGAGTTGAAAGTTTTGAACCTGCCCTCAGAGAGGTTTCATAACTGTTCCTTTCTTCGATCTTCTGGAAGAGTTTTGATTGGAGTTTGATCTTTCCTGTTTTTGACTCTTTGGTTGGCTTGAACGCGGATTTGAACCGGCGGTCCGGTTTATTTAGACCGGCGGCCCGCTTGGACCGTTGGTTCACGTGGACCGGTAGGTCCGACGTTTCGTCTGGTCCGACGGTTCGCCTGATTTTGCGCTTGCTACGGATGGATGCCACGTGTACCTGCAAAAACATGCGATTTGATATGGTGAAGACACGTGTCTTCTCGATTTGCGTACCTGTTTTACCCTGGGTACAAAAGCTTTCACCGGCTGTCATTTTGCCTCACGTTTCCAAAATTTTCTTTAAGTCCAGAGCTTTTGCTTTTGATCTTCCGTTCTCCATCTCCTTTCGATCGGTCAAATGGCATCTCCGGGCAGCTCGAAGAAGGGTGCTGCTCCATCCAAGAGGAAGGGCAAGGAAGTTGTCGAGGTTTCTCCTGCTCCGAAGGGCCGAGGCAAAGGCAGGGCCGAATTGATCGAACTTGGTCAACTTGGTAAGAGGCACCAGGGAGTTGGATTTGCTTCTGCACCGTCAAGGCCAGAGCAGATCCCCAAGGCCAAATTTGTTCTCTGCCCGCAGATACCTTTGGAGGCGGAGCCTGAGTTTGGGTACAACATCGGCAGCAAGCTTACAGATGCAAAGAGGGAGAATTTGCATGAGTTGCTGTCATTCTTCACAGAGGGAAAGTCTCGACCAGCACTTCCAGGTGTGTTATCTGCTTTCGGTGTCGATAGGAGGACAGTCTTTGTCTCCTGGGCTAGCAAGGAACAAGTGATGGGAACTATCGTCACGATCGGCCAGCTCAACTGTGGTCTGCGCCTCCCCCTACCTCCTTTTGCTGCGAGGCTGCTGAATGTCTCCGGTCTCTGTCCCGGGCAGGTGACTGGAAACTCCTGGAGGATCATCTACGCTTTCTGTCGCGTAGAGTCAGACTTCCAGGAGAAGCTGAGGGAATGCTACTCCAGCATCCCTGAAGGTGAAGAGGCCCGAGTCGAGCTGGGGTACTTCTTCTATCACTACAGATGGGCTTGGAGGAAGGACAGCCCGTTCTACTACTTGACAGGTGTTAGTGCTCTCCGCCCGCTCTCTGACACCATCGGCTCCGACAAGCTCTACACCGATTGGCCGTTGTCGATATCTGGTGCATGGACCCCTATGTCCGTTCCAGAGGTCCCTCGGTACAAAGTGCACAAGGAGACCGATATGTTCTGCACGGGAGGAGCTCTCTCTTGGCCTCCGGAACGAGTGGGGGCCCTGGACAATCTCTTCCTGGAGTTGACGTGCGGGACCAGGTCGTGGAGGCAGTTTTCGAATTGCCCAGTTCGACACGGCAAGGCCAACCTTCTCCATCGATCGAAGCTGCGATATGAAGACAACGAGGTAATCTACTCTGATTATGAGGAGGACCCTCAGTCTGGAAAAATTGTTAGAAAGCATCGATTCGAAAAGAAGGCTTATGCTGCCAGGCGCGCCCTCCCCTTAGAGAAGCTGGTGGTTCCGAAGGGACCAGCGAAGAAGAAAAGGAAAATCCTCATCCAGCAAGAGGATGAGGAGGAGAAAAAGAAAGAGGAAGAAGAGGAACAAGATAGAGAGGAGGAAGGTGGAGGCGAAGAAGGCGAGGGTGGTGACGATGATGATGATGAAGATGATGATGGTACTGACAGCGACGGGGGAGAGGATGAAGAAGATGAGGATGATGAAGATGGGGGTGGTGAGGAAGAGATTCCTCCCACCCCCACTGATGGTGGTTATGGACATGGGGGTGGTGAGGAAGAAATTCCTCCCACCCCCACTGGTGGTGCTGACGAGGGATCGCAGCCTATCCTCATAGACGAGGGTAAGGCTCGAAGGATGGAAGGAGTTATGGACGCCACGGGAGATGGTTCCAGGGTGATTCCAACTTATGACTTCGGGGAGCTGAAAAGGAACACTCTGCGCTTCAAGATCAAGCTATCGGGGAGTGGTGGGGTTGGAAGCAACCCCACACCCCTCGATCAGATACCTCCCGAGGTCCCCCGTCTCGAAGGGGGAACAACGAGTGGGGGTGTGGAGGTTGAACAACCCCCACCCCCCTCACATTCTCTGTTCGAAGAGGTATCTGCCATGGTGGCAGGGCTCGACCATTCGAGCGGGCACGAGGACGAAGGGGGAGCTTCACCTCCTCGAGGCATTCACTCTCCTGCTCATTTGGAGAGAGGAAGCCGGGTTGGTGAAGCCACTCCTCAACCCTTGCCAGAGCCAACCCTCAGCAAGGAGAAATCGACCCCCAAGGGTAAGAGCTCCGACCGCAGGAAGGGAAAAGCTCCTCAAGTCGAGGCTTCAGGTATTTGTACTAACTTGTTCTGCTTGACTGTCTTGTCATTGAAAACTCGAAAATATTCTAACACTTTGAATTTTTGTCGATTGTAGGTACGTCTGCTGGCTCGACTCCGAAGGTGAGGAGTTTGGGTGATGTGGACATCAATCATCCCACCAACGCGATTCGTAAGCTCTGCAATCTTCCGGGAGCTCCTTTTGAAGAAGCCTTCGATCGGCTTGAAGTTGTGGTATGTGCATATGCTTGATCAACTATTCGAGTTGTCTTTGAGATAATTCTAACTATTTGTTCATTTGCAGACTGGAGCCTGTTTGAGAATTGCAAGCAAGCTTTCCAGAAAGGCAGGAGAACGAGAGGCCGCTGCTGAGGTGTCTCGTTTGACGGCTGAACTGGAGGCTGTGAGCACGGAGAGAGATGAGCTGAGAGAGCAACTGACTTCGAAGAAAGCCTCTCTCAAAACGCTACAGGATCGTTGTGAGGCACAGAGTCACGAGCTCGAATCCTTGAAGACTCGACTCTCCAAGGTTGAGGACGTGTCCTGCGGTCGCACTATCGAGATCACAGAGCTGAAGCAACAACTTGCTACTCAGCACGCTGCCTTCACTGCCAGAGAAGAGACTTCGAAGAAGGCACTGGAGCATGCGTTGTCTGAATGCAAAGTTTACAAGGAAACAGCTGAGAAGGCGGCTGAAGCACTACGGACTCACGTAGCTAGCGTCCGATCTTCCAAGGCCTCGGTGGCGAGCAAAGCTCGTGCTGGATCTGAGGGAGAGAAGTCGCATGCGAAGAGTGTGGCAAAGCCTTGAGACTTTTCCCCTTCTTTGTTGTTGTACTCTGTAAACTTTTGAGATGTAACAGCTCACTTTTGTATCTGGCATATTTTGATAATAAAAGATCTTCTTGGTGTTTGAAAATTGAATGTCTTCTTGAGTTGCATGCCTTGTGTTTGAACTCTTTGAATGCTGCATTCTGGATGGTATTGAAATATTTGAATACATATGCACACTTGAATGTAAAGGGATGAGTCGTAACTCGATCACCCAAACTGCTGAGTAACTTGAAAATTGAACTCTGTTGTAGCATAACTTTGAAATCGTTAACATTTGTATGTGAGGGGTAGAGTCGCAACTCAAGCACCCAAACTTGTTAGACGATATTGAAATTGATTGAAATAGAATATTGAGATTCGAAGGTCAGTTTAACATTTGCTAGTAAGGGGTCGAGTCGCAACTCTAACACCCAAACATGTTAAGACCTGGTAACTTGAAATTGAGAGTTGTGCTGTTTCACAACCCGAAACCGTTTAACATTTGTATGTAAAGGGTCGTGTCGCAACACGAGGCCCTAAACTTGTTAAACGACTTGGTAATTTGAAATTGAGAGTTGTGCTGTTTCACAACCCGAAATCGTTTAACATTTGTACGTAAAGGGTAGTGTCGCAACACGATGCCCTAAACTCGTTAAACGACCTGGTAGCTTGAAGGTTGAGCTGGCTCTTGAATTTGCTTGAAGGTTTGAAACTGAATGTTTCATTGTCTCATAACTCAGAATTCGAACGGGCAAGTAGACATCTGAGAGTAATCTTTATTCAGCATAGAATTTACATCATTGATAGAACAATTTAAGATCTCAAGCATTCCAGGCTCGTGGCAGTCGATAGAATCCTTTGCTTCCTCCTGATTTGACTATGTACGGCCTTTCCCAGTTGGGAGCTAGTTTCCTGCTGTTGTGTTCTCTGGCAATACGAATGGTTGCTTAGAAGTTGACCATCTCTAACCCCTATATCTGCCAGTCTTGTGGGAGATCTTCATTGTCGATGCTTGTCGGAATGATCTCGCCTGCCTTTGACAAATTCATGGAGATGTCCTAGACGTAGCAGATCTTCCAAATGATACTTTAGCCGGTGGCATTGATCGGTAGAATGTCCATGACTGCGATGGAAATCACAATAGACTGTTTTATCTGCAGTGGCTTTAGTGTCGGGCTGCAGTGGATTAGGCCATC
Source organism: Chamaelirium japonicum (assembly GCA_947650365.1). Lineage (NCBI taxonomy): Eukaryota > Viridiplantae > Streptophyta > Magnoliopsida > Liliales > Melanthiaceae > Chamaelirium > Chamaelirium japonicum. The sequence continues at coordinate 1,847,388 of CANTAL010000017.1, read as the reverse complement.
GGAGGAACTCTTCATGCTGAATTCGATCGAGGATCTGTTCGATTGGTAGATTCCATTTGGTAAAAGTAGTCTTCTTGGGAGGAGATCGGCGTTCATCATTTCTTAATCGCTTGGGTGTGGGAGGAACTTCTGTTTCTGCGTTGTAGGCTCTGGTAGCATATTTTGTGGTTTCCCTTTCGGCGGGTCGCCTCTTCGTCTCTCGTCCCTTTCGGGCAACTTGATCATCCTCAACCTCAATTTCCCGTTGGATTCGATCGAACATTGAACCTAGGGAAGGAGGAGGATTGCGAATGAAGTCGTTGTAGATGTGCATGTCGAAGCGGAGTGCATTCTGAAATGCCAACATGATAGCTTCATCATCCAGATGCCTCCCAGAGAGGGCAGCGTGCTCATTGCGAAATCTCCTTGTGAAGCTGCGAAGACTCTCATCCGAACCCATCCTCAGCCGATAGAGGGAATCGAGCTTCTTCTCAGGCTTTAGATTAAGTTGATAATGTTGCACAAAGAGATTGGCTAAGACGCTGAACTGAGTAATGGATCCAGCTCGAAGGTTGTGATACCAATCGAGGGATGGCTCATCGAGGCTCCCAGCGAAGGTGCGGCAGAGCACATTGTTTTCTTCTTCATGCGGTGTCAGGGATTGTTTGAAAGAGAGTATATGGAGAGTTGGATCTCCTCGGACGCAGTTGAATTTGGGGAGGACAGGAGTTCTCCATCCCCTTGGAAATGTTCTCTCAAAGAGACTTCGATGTAGAGGCCCGGCAGAAGAATAGCCATCCCTGCGACCATGTCCTCGACCTAGAGGTGGGTCAAGAGGCAAGATCGCAAGGTCTTGCTCAGGCATTGAAGTATTTGCCGGTTGGAGTCGATGTCGAAGGTCCGATCCAAGTCCACGTTGGAGTGGAATGGAAGGGGAGACTCTGCTCTTTGAAGGAGCGCCTTTTATTTGGTGCCTACTTGGCATGTTGAGCTTCGATGGTGCTCTTTTGTCGCAGTTACGACCAGATGAGGATTGGGAGGACTCGTCTTCAAGACGATCCCAGACACTCTGCTTCCAAGGAGCAGCAGAGGGAGTTGGGTCGCGTCGAATCCTCTCGAGAGCATCAGTGCCCATTGACCTCCGTTGTTCGGAGTAAATTGAATGTCGAGGAGGATCAACCCTCTCACTTGCGGAGAGGATCGGAATAGCAATTCCAGCTTCAAAAGCTGCCTTCTTCAGAGCATCCCTCTCAGCAGTGAGGGTGGCATTTTGCTTCGCCAATTGGAGTAGTTGGAAATCGATTGCAGAGATCTGGTAAGTCGATGGAGGATCTTCAGCAGGAGCAGGGACAGTCTGCCCAATTGATTGATGAGGATGAGGGGCGATCGGTCGATCGACTGATCTCCCGCTTCCTGAATGAACCCCCATCTCGGGGACAGCAAGGGGCTGCCCGAAATTGAGCCTTTGACTCATTGAACGAGTCTCAGGACGAGGTTGATGTTGAGTGTTACTTCCTTCTGGTTGGCCCTGGTGTTTGGTTCTCGCCATTCAGAGTGCGAAGGGTACAACGAGATTGCCGATGTCCGATCAGTTGTCTGATCAACCGAGGGGGCGAGGAAGTTTGGCTATTGATCTGGTAGTCGAAGTAAAGAGAGAGAACACAGCTTCTCGTTCGGATCCCACAGACGGCGCCAAACTGTGGGGGAAAATCTTCGTGCCGACCCGAAGATTCTCGCAGCACCAGTCAATTGGAGTCGAAGTTGATGCTGAAGATCGTTGATCGATCTGTTGATTGAAGTCGAAGCTTTTTGATATGCAAACAGAGGAATGCAATCAGAGAAATTGTGACACGAGATGTGATCTCGGAGTTCAGTCGAAGCCTACGTCTCCGTGCTATAGGGAGCAACCCGAATTCACTAACACTTCAGTTGAAGTGACCTCGACAGGCCGAGTGTCACTGAAAGCTCCCTGATCTCTTCGAAAGAGAAAAGAAGATCGAAGAGATATGGTAGATCGGAAGTTAGAAATCTCAGAGCTCTGGTTCTGAAAGTCAGATCTCAGAGTGGAAATCAGAATTCCGGATCTTAGATTTCGATCCATTTACATTCGAAGGCTCTGCTATTTATAGACATTCTGGGTGGCGAATGGCGGTTTTTGCTATCGTATCTGGGGATCCTTCAGGTAAAGTTGCGTCCTCGTGGGCCCACCAGGCAGGGCCGGTGGGTCCCGTGGTAGTCCTCGTGGGCCCACCAGGCAGGGCCGGTGGGTCCCGTGGTAGTCTTCGTGGGGCCACCAGGCAGGGCCGGTGGGTCCCGCTGTAGTCCTCGTGGGCTCACCAGGTAGGGCCGGTGGGTCCCGCTGTAATCCTCGTGGGTCCACCAGGCAGGGCCGGTGGGTCCCATGGTAGATTTATGCCAAAATTTGCACCCACAGTATCCATTCTAATTCATTCATATGATCCATTCTAATTCATTCGTACGATCCATTCTAATTCATTCGTAAGATCCATTCTAATTCATTCGTATGATCCATTCTAATTCATTCGTATGATCCATTCTAATTCATTCGCACGAATGTATCCATTCTAGTTCATTCGTACGATCCATTCTAATTCATTCGTACGATTCATTCTAATTCATTCGGACGATCCATTCTAATTAATTCGTACGATCCATTCTAATTCATTCATACGATCCATTCTAATTCATTCGTACGATCCATTCTAATTCATTCGCACAAATGTATCCATTCTAATTCATTCGTACGATCCATTCTAATTCATTCGCAAGAACCATTCTAATTCATTCGTACGATCCATTCTAATTCATTCGCACGATCTGTTCTTATTCATTCGCACAATCCATTCTAATTCATTCGCACGAATGTATCCATTCTAATTCATTCGTACGATCCATTCCAATTCATTCGTACGATCCATTCTAATTCATTCGTATGATCCATTCTAATTAATTCGTATGATCCATTCTAATTCATTCGTACGATCCATTCTAATTCATTCATACAATCCATTCTAATTCATTCGCACGAATGTATCCATACTAATTAATTCGTACGATCCATTCTAATTCATTCGTATGATCTATTCTAATTCATTCGCACGATCTAGTCTAATTGATTCGCACGATCCATTCTAATTCATTTGCACAAATGTATCCATTCTAATTCATTCATACGATCCATTCTAATTCATTAATATGATCCATTCTAATTCATTCGTACGATCCATTCTAATTCATATGCACAAAGGTATCCATTCTAATCCATTCGTAGGATCCATTCTAATCCATTCGTACAATCCATTCTAATTCATTCGTACGATCCATTCTAATTCATTCGCTCGAATGTATCCATTCTAATCCATTCGTACGATCCATTCTAATCCATTCGTACGATCCATTCTAATCTATTCGCATGAATGTAACCATTCTAATTCATTCGTTTGATCCATTCTAATTCATTCGTACGATCCATTCTAATTCATTCGTCCGATCCATTCTAATTCATTCGCACAAATGTATCCATTCTAATTCATTCGTACGATCCATTCTAATTCATTCGTAAGATCTATTCTAATTCATTCGTAAGATCCATTCTAATTCATTCGTACGATCCATTCTAATTCATTCGTACGATCCATTCTAATTCATTCACACGAATGTATCCATTCTAGTTCATTCGTACGATCCATTCTAATTCATTCGTACGATCCATTCTAATTCATTCGCACGATCCATTCGAATTCATTCGCATGATCCATTCTAATTCATTCAAACAATCCATTCTAATTCATTCATACAATCCATTCTAATTCTTTCACACGATCCATTCTAATTCTTTCGTAGGATCCATTCTAATTCATTCGTACAATCTATTCTATTTCATTCGTACGATCCATTCTTACTCATTCGTATGATCCATTCTAATTCATTCGGACGAATGTATCCATTCTAATTTATTCGTACGATCCATTCTAATTCATTCGTACGATCCATTCTAATTCATTCGTACGATCCATTCTAATTCATTCGTCCGATCCATTCTAATTCATTCGCACGAATGTATCCATTCTAATTCATTCGTACGATCCATTCTAATTCATTCGTACGATCCATTCTAATTCATTCGCACGAATGTATCTATTCTAGTTCATTCGTACGATCCATTCTAGTTCATTCGTACGATCAATTCTAAGAATGGATCCTACGAATGAATTAGAATAGATCGTGTGAAAGAATTAGAATGGATTGTATGAATGAATTAGAATGAATTCGTACTTCGTACGATCCATTCGAATTCATTTGCACGATCCATTCTAATTCATTCATACGATCCATTCTAATTCATTCATACAATCCATTCTAATCTTTCACACGATCCATTCTAATTCATTCGTAGGATCCATTCTAATTCATTCGTACAATCTATTCTATTTCATTCGTACGATCCATTCTTACTCATTCGTATGATCCATTCTAATTCATTCGGACAAATGTATTCATTCTAATTTATTCGTACGATCCATTCTAATTCATTCGTACGATCCATTCTAATTCATTCGCATGAATGTATCCATTCTAATTCATTTGTACGATCCATTCTAATTCATTCGTACGATCCATTCTAATTCATTCGTAAGATCCATTCTAATTCATTCGCACGATCCATTCTAATTCATTCGCACGAATGTATCCAGTCTAATTCATTCATACGATCTATTCTAATTTATTAATATGATCCATTCTAATTTATTCGTACGATCCATTCTAATTCATATGCACAAAGGTATCCATTCTAATCCATTCGTAGGATCCATTCTAATCCATTCGTACGATCCATTCTAATTCATTCGTACGATCCATTCTAATTCATTCGCTCGAATGTATCCATTCTAATCCATTCGTACGATCCATTCTAATCCATTCGTACGATCCATTCTAATTCATTCGCATGAATGTAACCATTCTAATTCATTCATTTGATCCATTCTAATTCATTCGTACGATCCATTCTAATTCATTCGTCCGATCCATTCTAATTCATTCGCACGAATGTATCCATTCTAATTCATTCGTACGATCCATTCTAATTCATTCGTACGATCCATTATAATTCATTCGCACGAATGTATCCATTCTAATTCATTCGTACGAATCCATTCTAATTCATTCGTACAATCCATTCTATTTCATTCGTACGATCCATTCTTACTCATTCGTATGATCCATTCTAATTCATTCGCACAAATGTATCCATTCTAAATCATTCGTACGATCCATTCTAATTTATTCGTACGATCCATTCTACATCATTCGTACAATCCATTCTATTTCATTCGTACGGTCAATTCTAATTCATTAGCACGATCCATTCTAATTCATTCGTACGATCCATTCAAATTCATTCGCACGATCCATTCTAATTCATTCGTACAATTCATTCTATTTCATTCGTACGATCCATTCTTACTCATCCGTATGATCCATTCTAATTCATTCGCACGAATGTATCCTTTCTAATCCATTCGTACGATCCATTCTAATCCATTCGTACGATCCATTCTGATTCATTCCATGAATGTAACCATTCTAATTCATTCATTTGATCCATTCTAATTCATTCGTACGATCCATTCTAATTCATTCGTCCGATCCATTCTAATTCATTCGCACGAATGTATCCATTCTAAACCATTCATACGATCCATTCTAATTTATTCGTACGATCCATTCTAATTCATTCGTAAGATCCATTCTAATTCATTCGTACGATCCATTCTAATTCATTCGTACGATCCATTCTAATTCATTCGTAAGATCCATTACGATCCATTCTAATTCATTCGTACGATCCATTCTAATTCATTCGCACGAATGTATCCATTCTAGTTCATTCGTATGATCCATTCTAATTCATTCGTACGATCCATTCTAATTCATTCGCACGATCCATTCTAATTCATTCGTACGATCCATTCTAATTCATTCATACGATCCATTCTAATTCATTTGTACGATCCATTCTAATTCATTTGCACAAATGTATCCATTCTAATTCATTCGTACGATCCATTCTAATTCATTCGTACGATCCATTCTAATTCTTTTCATTCGCACGATCCATTCTAATTCATTCGTACGATCCATTCTAATTCTTTCACACGATCCATTCTAATTCATTCGTACGATCCATTCTAATTCATTCGCACGATCCATTCTAATTCATTCGTACGGTCCATTCTAATTCATTCATACGATCCATTCTAATTCATTGGTACGATCCATTCTAATTCATTCGGACAAATGTATCCATTCTAATTCATTCGTACGATCCATTCTAATTCATTCGCACGATCCATTCTAATTCATTCGTACGATCCATTCTAATTCATTCGCACGATCTGTTCTTATTCATTCGCACAATCCATTCTAATTCATTCGCACGAATGTATCCATTCTAATTCATTCGTACGATCCATTCTAATTCATTCGTATGATCCATTCTAATTAATTCGTACGATCCATTCTAATTCATTCGTACGATCCATTCTAATTCATTTATACAATCCATTCTAATTCCTTCGTACGATCCATTCTAATTCACTCATACGATCCATTCTAACACATTCATACGATCCATTCTAATTCATTTACACGAATATATCTATTCTAATTCATTCGTACGATCCATTCTAATTCCTTCGTACGATCCATTCTAATTCATTCGTACGATCTATTCTAATTCATTCGTACGATCCATTCTAATTCCTTCGTACGATCCATTCTATTTCATTCGTATGATCCATTCTAATTCCTTCGTACGATCCAATCTAATTCCTTCGTATCCATTCTAATTCACTCATACGATCCATTATAATTCATTCGTACGATCCATTCTAATTCTTTCATACAATCCATTCTAATTCATTCGCACGAATGTATCCATTCTAATCCATTCGTACGATCCATTCTAATCCATTCGTACGATCCATTCTAATTCATTCGCATGAATGTAACCATTCTAATTCATTCATTTGATCCATTCTAATTCATTCGTACGATCCATTCTAATTCATTCGTACGATCCATTCTAATTCATTCATACGATCCATTCTAATTCATTCACACGAATGTATCCATTCTAATTCATTCATGAGATCCCTTCTAATTCATTCGTACGATCCATTCTAATTCACTCATACGATCCATTCTAATACATTCATACGATCCATTCTAATTCATTTGCACGAATATATCCATTCTAATTCATTCGTACGATCCATTCTAATTCCTTCGTACGATCCATTCTAATTAATTCGTACGATCTATTCTATTTCATTCGTACGATCCATTCTAATTCATTCGCACGATCCATTCTAATTCATTCGTACGATCCATTCTAATTCTTTCACACGATCCATTCTAATTCATTCGCACGATCCATTCTAATTCATTCGTACGATCCATTCTAATTCATTCATACGATCCATTCTAATTCATTCGTACGATCCATTCTAATTCATTCGCACAAATGTATCCATTCTAATTTATTCGTACGATCCATTCTAATTCATTCGCACGATCCATTCTAATTCATTCGTACGATCCATTCTAATTCATTCGTACGATCCATTCTAATTCATTCGTATGATCCATTCTAATTAATTCGTATGATCCATTCTAATTCATTCTTATATTCCATTCTAATTCATTAGCACGATCCATTCATTCGTACGATCCATTCTAATTCAGGATCGTACGAATGAATTAGAATGGATACATTCGCGCGAATGAATTAGAATTGATCGTATGATCCATTCTTATTCATTCGCACGATCCAGTCTAATGGATTCGTAGGATCCATTCTAATCCATTCGTACGATCCATTCTAATTCATTCGTACGATCCATTCTAATTCATTCGCTCGAATGTATCCATTCTAATCCATTCGTACGATCCATTCTAATCCATTCGTACGATCCATTCTAATTCATTCGCATGAATGTAACCATTCTAATTCATTCGTACGATCCATTCTAATTCATTCGTACGATCCATTCTAATTAATTCGTATGATCCATTCTAATTCATTCGTACGATCCATTCTAATTCATTCATACAATCCATTCTAATTCATTCGTACGATCCATTCTAATTCACTCATACGATCTATTCTAATACATTCATACAATCCATTCAAATTCATTTGCACGAATATATCCATTCTAATTCATTCGTACGATCCATTCTTATTCCTTCGTACGATCCATTCTAATTCATTCGTACGATCCATTCTAATTCATTCGTACGATCCATTCTAATTCCTTCGTACGATCCATTCTAATTCATTCGTACGATCCATTCTAATTCATTCGTACAATCTATTCTAATTCATTTGTATGAATGGATACATTCGTGTGAATGAATTAGAATGGATCGTACGAATGAGTAAGAATTGTTCGTACGAATGAAATAGAATGGATTGCACGAATGAATTAGAATGGATCGTGCGAATGAATTAGAATGGATCGTACGAATGAACTAGAATGGATACATTTGTCCGAATGAATTAGAATGGATCGTACGAATGAATTAGAATGGATCGTATGAATGAATTAGAATGGATCGTGCGAATGAATTCGAATGGATCATATGAATTCATTCTAATTCATTCATACAATCCATTCTATTTCTTTCACACGATCCATTCTAATTCATTCGTACGTTCCATTCTAATTCATTAGCACGATCCATGCTAATGCATTCGTTCGATCAATTCTAATTCATTAGCACGATCCATTCTAATTCATTCGTACGATCCATTCTAATTCATTCGCACGATCCATTCTAATTCATTCATAGGATCCATTCTAATTCATTCATACGATCTATTCTAATTCTTTCGCACGATTGTATCCATTCTAATTCATTCGCACGAATGTATCCATTCTAATTCATTTGTACGATCCATTGTAATTCATTCATACGATCCATTCATATTCATTCGTACGATCCATTCATATTCATTCGTACGATCCATTCTAATTCATTCATACGATCTATTCTAATTCATTCATACAATCCATTCTAATTCTTTCGCACGATCCATTCTAATTCATTCGTACGATCCATTTTAATTCCTTCGTACGATCCATTCTAATTCATTCGTACGATCCATTCTAATTCATTCGTACGATCCATTCTAATTCCTTCGTACGATCCATTCTAATTCATTCGTGCGATCCATTCTAATTCATTCGTATAATCTATTCTAATTTATTCGTACGATCCATTCTAATTCATTCGTACGATCCATTCTAATTCATAAGTACGATCCATTCTTACTCATTCGTATGATCCATTCTAATTCATTTGTACGATCCATTCTAATTCATTCGTACGATCCATTCTAATTCATTCGCACTATCCATTCTTATTCATTCGTACGATCCATTCTAATTCATTCGTATGATCCATTCTAATTTATTCGTTCAAATATATCCATTCTAATGCATTCGTACGATCCATTCTAATTCATTCGCACGATCCATTCTAATTCATTCGCACGAATGTATCCATTCTAATCCATTCGTACGATCCATTCTAATCCATTCGTACGATCCATTCTAATTCATTCGCATGAATGTAACCATTCTAATTCATTCATTTGATCCATTCTTATTCATTCGTACGATCCATTCTAATTCATTCGTCCGATTCGTTCTAATTCATTCGCACGAATGTATCCATTCTAAACCATTCATACGATCCATTCTAATTTATTCGTACGATCCATTCTAATTCATTCGTAAGATCCATTCTAATTCATTCGTACGATCCATTCTAATTCATTCGTACGATCCATTCTAATTCATTCGTAAGATCCATTCTAATTCATTCGTACGATCCATTCTAATTCATTCGTACGATCCATTCAAATTCATTCGCACGAATGTATCCATTCTAGTTCATTCATACGATCCATTCTAATTCATTCGTACGATCCAATCTAATTCATTCGCACGATCCATTCTAATTCATTCGTACGATCCATTCTAATTCATTCATACGATCCATTCTAATTCATTTGTATGATCCATTCTAATTCATTCGCACAAATGTATCCATTCTAATTCATTCGTACGATCCATTCTAATTCATTCGCACGATCCATTCTTATTCATTCGTACGATCCATTCTAATTCTTTCACACGATCCATTCTAATTCATTCGTACGATCCATTCTAATTCATTCGCACGATCCATTCTAATTCATTCATACGATCCATTCTAATTCATTCGTACGATCCATTCTAATTCATTCGGACAAATGTATCCATTCTAATTCATTCATACGATCCATTCTAATTCATTCGCACGATCCATTCTAATTCATTCGTACGATCCATTCTAATTCATTCGCACGATCTGTTCTTATTCATTCGCACAATCCATTCTAATTCATTCGCACGAATGTATCCATTCTAATTCATTCGTACGATCCATTCTGATTCATTCGTATGATCCATTCTAATTCATTCGTATGATCCATTCTAATTCATTCGTACGATCCATTCTAATTCATTCATACAATCCATTCTAATTCATTCGTACGGTCCAATCTAATTCACTCATACGATCCATTCTAATACATTCATACGATCCATTCTAATTCATTTACACGAATATATCTATTCTAATTCATTCGTACGATCCATTCTAATTCCTTCGTACGATCCATTCTAATTCATTCGTACGATCTATTCTAATACATTCGTACGATCCATTCTAATTCCTTCGTACGATCCATTCTAATTCCTTCGTACGATCCATTCTATTTCATTCGTATGATCCATTCTAATTCCTTTTTACGATCCATTCTAATTCCTTCGTATCCATTCTAATTCACTAATACGATCCATTCTAATTCATTCGTACGATCCATTCTAATTCATTCATACAATCCATTCTAATTCATTCGCACGAATGTATCCATTCTAACCCATTCGTACGATCCATTCTAATCCATTCGTACGATCCATTCTAATTCATTCACATGAATGTAACCATTCTAATTCATTCATTTGATCCATTCTAATTCATTCGTAAGATCCATTCTAATTCATTCGTACGATCCATTCTAATTCATTCATACGATCCATTCTAATTCATTCACACGAATGTATCCATTCTAATTCATTCATACGATCCATTCTAATTCATTCGTACGATCCATTCTAATTCACTCATACGATCCATTCTAATACATTCATACGATCCATTCTAATTCATTTGCACGAATATATCCATTCTAATTCATTCGTACGATCCATTCTAATTCCTTCGTACGATCCATTCTAATTCATTCGTACGATCTATTCTATTTCATTCGTACGATCCATTCTAATTCATTCGCACGATCCATTCTAATTCATTCGTACGATCCATTCATATTCTTTCACACGATCCATTCTAATTCATTCGTACGATCCATTCTAATTCATTCGCACGATCCATTCTAATTCATTCGTACAATCCATTCTAATTCATTCATACGATCCATTCTAATTCATTTGTACGATCCATTCTAATTCATTCGCACAAATGTATCCATTCTAATTCATTCGTACGATCCATTCTAATTCATTCGCACGATCCATTCTATTTCATTCGTACGATCCATTCTAATTCATTCGTACGATCCATTCTAATTCATTCGTATGATCCATTCTAATTCATTCGTATATTCCATTCTAATTCATTAGCACGATCCATTCATTCGTACGATCCATTCTAATTCAGGTTCGTACGAATGAATTAGAATGGATACATTTGTGCGAATGAATTAGAATTGATCGTACGAATGAATTAGAATGGATCGTGCGAATGAATTAGAATGGATCGTACGAATGAATTAGAATGGATCGTACGAATGAACTAGAATGGATACATTCGTGCGAATGAATTAGAATGGATCGTACGAATGAATTAGAATGGATCGTACGAATGAATTAGAATGGATCTTACGAATGAATTAGAATGGATCATACGAATGAATTAGAATGGATCGTACGAATGAATTAAAATGGATACATTCGTGCGAATGAATTAGAATGGATCGGACGAATGAATTAGAATGGATCGTACGAATGAATTAGAATGGATCAAATGAATTAATTAGAATGGATCGTACGAATGAATTAGAATGCATCGTACGAAAGAATTAGAATTGATATATTTGTGCGAATGAATTAGAATGGATCGTACGAATGAATTTGAATGGATACATTTGTGCGAATGAATCTAAATGGATTGTATGAATGAATTACAATGGATCGTACGAATGAATTAGAATGGATCGTACGAATGAATTAGAATGGATCGTACGAATAAATTAGAATGGATCGTGGGAATGAATTAGAATGGATCGTACGAATGAATTAGAATGGATCCACCGAATAAGTTAGAAAGGATCATACGAATGAAATAGAATGGATTGTACGAATGAATTAGAATGGATTGTGCGAATGAATTAGAATGGATCGTATGAATGAATAAGAATGGATCGTACGAATGAATTAGAATGGATCGTGCGAATGAATTAGCATGAATCGTACGAATGTATTCGAATGGATCGTACGAATGAATTAGAATGAATCGTGCGATCCATTCTAATTCATTCGTACGATCCATTCTAATTCATTCGCACGAATGTATCCATTCTAGTTCATTCGTACGATCCATTCTAGTTCATTCGTATGATCCATTCTAATTCATTCGTACGATCCATTCTAATTCATTCGTATGATCGATTCTAATTAATTCGTATGATCCATTCTAATTCATTCGTACGATCCATTCTAATTCATTCATACAATCCATTCTAATTCATTCGCACGAATGTATCCATTCTAATTAATTCGTACGATCCATTCTAATTCATTCGTATGATCCATTCTTATTCATTCGCACGATCCAGTCTAATGGATTCGTAGGATCCATTCTAATCCATTCGTACGATCCATTCTAATTCATTCGTAGGATCCATTCTAATTCATTCGCTCGAATGTATCCATTCTAATCCATTCGTACGATCCATTCTAATCCATTCGTACGATCCATTCTAATTCATTCGCATGAATGTAACCATTCTAATTCATTCGTACGATCCATTCTAATTCATTCGTACGATCCATTCTAATTAATTTGTATGATCCATTCTAATTCATTCGTACGATCCATTCTAATTCATTCATACAATCTATTCTAATTCATTCGTACGATCCATTCTAATTCACTCATACGATCTATTCTAATACATTCATACGATCCATTCTAATTCAATTGCACGAATATATCCATTGTAATTCATTCGTACGATCCATTCTAATTCCTTCGTACGATCCATTCTAATTCATTCGTACGATCCATTCTAATTCATTCGTATGATCTATTCTAATTCCTTCGTACGATCCATTCTAACTCATTCGTACGATCTATTCTAATTCATTCGTACAATCTATTCTAATTCATTCGTACGAATGGATACATTCGTGTGAATGAATTAGAATGGATCGTACGAATGAGTAAGAATGGATCGTACGAATGAAATAGAATGGATTGCACGAATGAATTAGAGTGGATCGTGCGAATGAATTAGAATGGATCGTACGAATGAACTAGAATGGATACATTTGTGTGAATGAATTAGAATGGATCGTACGAATGAATTAGAATGGATCGTATGAATGAATTAGAATGGATCGTACGAATGAATTCGAATGGATCGTACGAATTCATTCTAATTCATTCGTATAATCCATTCTATTTCTTTCACACGATCCATTCTAATTCATTCGTACGTTCCATTCTAATTCATTAGCACGATCCATGCTAATTCATTCGTTTGATCAATTCTAATTCATTAGCACGATCCATTCTAATTCATTCGTACGATCTATTCTAATTCATTCGCACGATCCATTCTAATTCATTCATAGGATCCATTCTAATTCATTCATACGATTTATTCTAATTCTTTCGCACGAATGTATACATTCTAATTCATTCGTACGAATGTATCCATTCTAATTCATTGGTACGATCCATTCTAATTCATTCGTACGATCCATTCATATTCATTCGTACGATCCATTCTAATTCATTCATACGATCTATTCTAATTCATTCATACAATCCATTCTAATTCTTTCACACGATCCATTCTAATTCATTCGTACGATCCATTCTAATTCCTTCGTACGATCCATTCTAATTCATTCGTACGATCTATTCTAATTCATTTGTACGATCCATTCTAATTCATTCGTACGATCCATTCTAATTCCTTCGTACGATCCATTCTAATTCATTCGTGCGATCCATTCTAATTCATTCGTACAATTTATTCTAATTCATTCGTACGAATGGATACATTCATGTGAATGAATTAGAATGGATCGTACGAATGATTAAGAATGGATCGTACGAATGAAATAGAATGGATTGCACGAATGAATTAGAATGGATCGTACGAATGAATTAGAATGGATCATGTGAAAGAATTAGAATGGATTGTATGAATGAATTAGAATGGATCGTACGAATGAATTAGAATGGATCGTACTAGGATCCATTCTAATTCATTCGTATAATCTATTCTATTTCATTCGTACGATCCATTCTTACTCATTCGTATGATCCATTCTAATTCATTCGGACGAATGTATCCATTCTAATTTATTCGTACGATCCATTCTAATTCATTCGTACGATCCATTCTAATTCATTCGTACGATCCATTCTTACTCATTCGTATGATCCATTCTAATTCATTTGTACGATCCATTCTAATTCATTCGTACGATCCATTCTAATTCATTCGCACTATCCATTCTAATTCATTCGTACGATCCATTCTAATTCATTCGTATGATCCATTCTAATTTATTCGTTCAAATATATCCATTCTAATTCATTCGTACGATCCATTCTAATTCATTCGCACGATCCATTCTAATTCATTCGCACGAATGTATCCATTCTAATTCATTTGCACGATCCATTCTAATTCATTCCTATGATCTATTCTAATTCATTCGTACGATCCATTCTAATTCATTCTAATTCATTCGTACGATCCATTCTACGATCCATTCAAATTCATTCATATATTCCATTCTAATTCATTAGCATGATCCATGCTAATGAATTAGAATGGATCGTACGATCCAATCTAATTCATTCATACGATCCATTCTTACTCATTCGTATGATCCATTCTAATTCAATCGTACGATCCATTCTAATTCATTCGTACGATCCATTCTAATTCCTTCGTACGATCCATTCTAATTCATTCGTACGATCCATTCTAATTCATTCGTACGATCCATTCTAATTCCTTCGTACAATCCATTCTAATTCATTCGTACGATCCATTCTAATTCATTCGCGCAATCTATTCTAATTCATTCGTACGATCCATTCTAATTCATTCGTATGATCCAATCTAATTCATTCATACAATCCATTCTAATTTATTCGCACGAATGTATCCATTCTAATTCATTCGTACGATCCATTCTAATTCATTCGCACAATCTATTCTAATTCGTTCATACGATCCATTCTAATTCATTCGCACGAATGTATCCATTCTAATTCATTCATACGATCCATTCTACTTCATTCGTACTATCCGTTCTAATTCACTCATACGATCCATTCTAATTCATTCGTATGATCCATTCTAATTCATTCGCACAAATGTATCCATTCTAATTTATTCGTACGATCCATTCTAATTCATTCGTACGATCCATTCTAATTCATTCGTAAGATCCATTCTAATTCATTCGTACGATCCATTCTAATTCATTCGTATGATCCATTCTAATTCATTCGCGAATGTATCCATTCTAATTCATTCCTACGATCCATTCTAATTCATTCGTACGATCCATTCTAATTCATTCGTACGAACCATTCTAATTCATTCATATGATCTATTCTAATTCATTCATACAATCCATTCTAATTCTTTCACACGATCCATTCTAATTCATTCGTACGATCCATTCTAATTCATTCGCACAATCCATTCTATTTCATTCGTACGATCCATTCTTACTCATTCGTATGATCCATTCTAATTCATTCGCAGGAATTAGAATGGATCGTATGAATCAATTAGAATAGATTTTGTGAATGAATTAGAACTGATCGTACGAATGAATTAGAATGGATACATTCGTGCGAATGAATTAGAATGGATTGTATGAATGAATTAGAATGGATCGTACGAATGAACTAGAATGGATACATTCGTGCGAATGAATTAGAATGGATCGTACGAATGAATTAGAATGGATACATTCGTGCGAATGAATTAGAATGGATCGGACGAATGAATTAGAATGGATCGTACGAATGAATTAGAATGGATCGTACGAATGAATTAGAATGGATCGTACGAATAAATTAGAATGGATACATTCGTCCGAATGAATTAGAATGGATTATACGAATGAGTAAGAATGGATCGTACGAATGAAATAGAATAGATTGTACTAATGAATTAGAATGGATCCTACGAATGAATTAGAATGGATTGTGTGAAAGAATTAGAATGGATTATATGAATGAATTAGAATGGATCGTATGAATGAATTAGAATGGATCGTGCGAATGAATTAAAATGGATCGTACGAATTCATTCTAATTCATTCATACAATCCATTCTAATTCTTTCACACGATCCATTCTAATTCATTCGTACGTTCTATTTTAATTCATTAGCACGATCCATGCTAATTCATTCGTTCGATCAATTCTAATTCATTAGCACAATCCATTCTAATTCATTCGTACGATCCATTCTAATTCATTCGCACGATCCATTCTAATTCATTCATAGGATCCATTCTAATTCATTCATACAATCCATTCTAATTCATTCGCACGAATATATCCATTCTAATTCATTCGTACGGTCAGTTCTAATTCATTCACAAAATCTATTCTAATTCATTCATATGATCCATTCTAATTCATTCACACGAATGTATCCATTCTAATTCATTCATATGATCCATTCTAATTCATTCGTACGATCCATTCTAATTCACTCATACAATCCATTCTAATACATTCATACGATCCATTCTAATTCATTTGCACGAATATATCCATTCTAATTCATTCGTACGATCCATTCTAATTCCTTCGTACGATCCATTCTAATTAATTCGTACGATCTATTCTACTTCATTCGTACGATCCATTCTTACTCATTCGTACGATCCATTCTAATTCATTTGTCCGATCCATTCTAATTCATTCGCACGAATTTATCCATTCAAATTCATTTGTTCGATCAATTCTAATTCTTTAGCACGATCAATTCTAATTCATTTGTACGATCCATTCTAATTCATTCGCACGATCCATTCTAATTCATTCATAGGATCCATTCTAATTCATTCATACGATCTATTCTAATTCTTTCACATGAATGTATCCATTCTAATTCATTCGCACGAATGTATCCATTCTAATTCATTCGTACGATCCATTCTAATTCATTCGTACGATCCATTCTAATTCATTCATATGATCTATTCTAATTCATTCATACAATCCATTCTAATTCTTTCACACGATCCATTCTAATTCATTCGTACGATCCATTCTAATTCATTCGCACAATCCATTCTATTTCATTCGTACGATCCATTCTTACTCATTCATATGATCCATTCTAATTCATTCGCACGAATGTATCCATAATGGATCATACGAATGAGTAAGAATGGATCGTACGAATGAAATAGAATGGATTATGCGAATGAATTAGAATGGATCGTATGAATGAATTAGAATGGATCGTACGAATGAATTAGAATGGATACATTCGTGCGAAAGAATTAGAATAGATCGTATGAATGAATTAGAATGGATCCTATGAATGAATTAGAATGGATCGTGGGAATGAATTAGAATGGATCGTACGAATGAATTAGAATGGATCGTGGTAATGAATTAGAATTGATCGAACGAATGAATTAGCATGGATCGTGCTAATGAATTAGAATGGAACGTACGAATGAATTAGAATGGATCGTGTGAAAGAATTAGAATGGATTGTATGAATGAATTAGAATGAATTCGTACGATCCATTCGAATTCATTCGCACGATCCATTCTAATTCATTCATACGATCCATTCTAATTCATTCATACAATCCATTCTAATTCTTTCACACGATCCATTCTAATTCATTCGTAGGATCCATTCTAATTCATTCGTACAATCTATTCTATTTCATTCGTACGATCCATTCTTACTCATTCGTATGATCCATTCTAGTTCATTCGGACGAATGTATCGATTCTAATTTATTTGTACGATCCATTCTAATTCATTCGTACGATCCATTCTAATTCATTCGTACGATCAATTCTTACTCATTCGTATGATCCATTCTAATTCATTCGTACGATCCATTCTAATTCATTCGTACGATCGATTCTAATTCATTCGCACTATCCATTCTAATTCATTCGTACGATCTATTCTAATTCATTCGTATGATCCATTGTAATTTATTCGTTTAAATATATCCATTCTAATTCATTCGTACGATCCATTCTAATTTATTCGCACGATCCATTCTATTTCATTCGCACGAATTTATCCATTCTAATTCATTTGCACGATCCATTCTAATTCATTCCTATGATCTATTCTAATTCATTCGCACGATCTATTCTAATTCATTCGTACGATCCATTCTATGATCCATTCTAATTCATTCGTATATTCCATTCTAATTCATTAGCACGATCCATGCTAATGAATTAGAATGGATCGTACGATCCAATCTAATTCATTCATACGATCCATTCTTACTCATTCGTATGATCCATTCTAATTCAATCGTACGATCCATTCTAATTCATTCGTACGATCCATTCTAATTCCTTCGTACGATCCATTCTAATTCATTTGTACGGTCCATTCTAATTCATTCGTATGATCCATTCTAATTCCTTCGTACGATCCATTCTAATTCATTCGTACGATCCATTCTAATTCATTCGCGCAATCTATTCTAATTCATTCGTACGATCCATTCTAATTCATTCGTACGATCCATTCTAATTCATTCATACAATCCATTCTAATTTATTCGGACGAATGTATCCATTCTAATTCATTCGTACGATCCATTCTAATTCATTCGCACAATCTATTCTAATTCATTCATACGATCCATTCTAATTCATTCGCACGAATGTATCCATTCTAATTCATTTATACGATCCATTCTACTTCATTCGTACTATCCGTTCTAATTCACTCATACGATCCATTCTAATTCATTCATACAATCCATTCTAATTCATTTGCACGAATATATCCATTCTAATTCATTCGTACGATCCATTCTAATTCCTTCGTACGATCCATTTTAATTCCTTCATACGATCCATTCTATTTCATTCGTATGATCCATTCTAATTCCTTCGTACGATCCATTCTGATTCCTTCGTATCTATTCTAATTCACTCATACGATCCATTCTAATTCATTCGTACGATCCATTCTAATTCATTCATACAATCCATTCTAATTTATTCGTACGAATGTATCCATTCTAATTCATTCGTACGATCAGTTCTAATTCATTCACAAAATCTATTCTAATTCATTCATACGATCCATTCTAATTCATTCGTACGATCCATTCTAATTCACTCATACGATCCATTCTAATACATTCATACGATCCATTCTAATTCATTTGCACGAATATATCCATTCTAATTCATTCGTACGTTCCATTCTAATTCCTTCGTACGAACCATTCTAATTCATTCGTACGATCTATTCTAATTCATTCATACGATCCATTCTAATTCATTCGTACGATCCATTCTAATTCCTTCGTACGATCCATTCTAATTCATTCGTACGATCCATTCTAATTCATTCATACAATCCATTCTAATTCTTTCACACGATCCATTCTAATTCATTCGTACGATCCATTCTAATTCATTCGTGCAATCCATTCTATTTCATTCGTACGATCCATTCTTACTCATTCGTATGATCCATTCTAATTCATTCACACGAATGTATCCATTCGTACGAATGAATTAGAATAGATTGTACGAATGAATTAGAATGGATCGTACGAATGAATTAGAATGGATCGTACAAATGAATTAGAATGGATCGTACGAATGAATTAGAATAGATCGTACAAATGAATTAGAATGGATCGTGCAAATGAATTAGAATGGATCGTATGAATGTATTAGAATGGATCGTATGAGTGAATTAGAATGGATCGTACGAATGAATTAGAATGGATTGTATGAATGAATTAGAATAGATAGTACGAATGAATTAATATGGATCATACGAATTAATTAGAATGGACCATACGAATGAATTAGAATGGATCGTACGAATGAATTAGAATGGATCATACGAATGAATTAGAATGGATACATTCGTGCGAATGAATTAGAATGGATTGTGCGAATGAATAAGAACAGATCGTGCGAATGAATTAGAATGGATCGTACGAATGAATTAGAATGGATCGTGCGAATGAATTAGAATGGATCGTACGAATGAATTAGAATGGATACATTTGTGCGAATGAATTAGAATGGATCGTATGAATGAATTAGAATGGATTGTACGAATGAATTAGAATGGATCGTGCGAATGAATTAGAATGGATCGTACGAATGAATTAGAATGGATCGTGTGAAAGAATTAGAATGGATCGTACGAATGAATTAGAATGGATCGTGCGAATGAATTAGAATGGATCGTACGAATGAATTAGAATGGATACATTTGTGCGAATGAATTAGAATGGATCGTACGAATGAATTAGAATGGATCGTATGAATGAATTAGAATGGATCGTACGAATGAATTGAAATGGATCGTGCGAATGAATTAGAATGGATCGTACAAATGAATTACAATGGATCGTACGAATGAACTAGAATGGATACATTCGTGCGAATGAATTAGAATGGATCGTACGAATGAATTAGAATGAATCGTACGAATGAATTAGAATGGATCTTACGAATGAATTAGAATGGATCGTATGAATGAATTAGAATGGATCGTACGAATGAATTAGAATGGATCTTACGAATGAATTAGAATGGATCGTACGAATAAATTAGAATGGATCGTATGAATGGTTTAGAATGGATCCATTCGTGCGAATGAATTAGAATGGATCGAACGAATGAATTAGAATGGATCGTACGAATGAATTAGAATGGATCAAATGAATGAATTAGAATGGTTACATTCATGTGAATGAATTAGAATGGATCGTACGAATGGATTAGAATGGATCGTACGAATGGATTAGAATGGATACATTCGTGCGAATGAATTAGAATGGATCATACAAATGAGTAAGAATGGATCGTACGAATGAAATAGAATGGATTGTACGAATGAATTAGAATGGATCGTGCGAATGAATTTGAATGGTTCGTACGAATGAATTAGAATGGTTCGTGCTAATGAATTAGAATTGATCGTACGAATGAAATAGAATGGATTGTACGAATGATTTAGAATGGATCATTCGAATGAATTAGAATGGATCGTACGAATGATTTAGAATGGATTCATTCGTGCGAATGAATTAGATTGATCATACGAATGAGTAAGAATGGATCGTATGAATGAAATAGAATGGATTGTACGAATGAATTAGAATGGATTCGTACGAATGAATTAGAACGGATACATTCGTGCGAATGAATTAGAATGGATCGTACCAATGAGTAAGAATGGATCGTACGAATGAAATAGAATGGATTGTGCGAATGAATTAGAATGGATCATACGAATGAATTAGAATGGATCGTGTGAAAGAATTAGAATGGATTGTATGAATGAATTAGAATAGATCGTATGAATGAATTAGAATGGATCGTACGAATGAATTAGAATGGATCGTACGAATGAATTAGAATGGATCGTACGAATGAAGTAGAATGGATACATTCGTGCGAATGAATTAGAATGGATACATTCGTGCGAAAGAATTAGAATAGATCATATGAATGAATTAGAATGGATCCTATGAATGAATTAGAATGGATCGTGCGAATGAATTAGAATGGATCGTATGAATGAATTAGAATGGATCGTGCTAATGAATTAGAATTGATCGAATAAATGAATTAGCATGGATCGTGCTAATGAATTAGAATGGAACGGACGAATGAATTAGAATGGATGGTGTGAAAGAATTAGAATGGATTGTATGAATGAATTAGAATGAATTCGTACGATCCATTCAAATTCATTCGCACGATCCATTCTAATTCATTCATACGATCCATTCTAATTCATTCATACAATCCATTCTAATTCTTTCACACGATCCATTCTAATTCATTCGTAGGATCCATTCTTATTCATTCGTACAATCTATTCTATTTCATTCGTACGATCCATTCTTACTCATTCATATGATCCATTCTAATTCATTCGGACGAATGTATCCATTCTAATTTATTCGTACGAGCCATTCTAATTCATTCGTACGATCCATTCTAATTCATTCGTATGATCCATTCTTACTCATTCGTATGATCCATTCTAATTCATTCGTACGATCCATTCTAATTCATTCATACGATCGATTCTAATTCATTCGCACTATCCATTCTAATTCATTCGTACGATCCATTCTAATTCATTCGTAAGATCCATTCTAATTTATTCGTTGAAATATATCCATTCTAATTTATTCGTACGATCCATTCTAATTCATTCGCACGATCCATTCTAATTCATTCGCACGAATGTATCCATTCTAATTCATTTGCACGATCCATTCTAATTCATTCCTATGATCTATTCTAATTCATTCGTACGATCCATTCTAATTCATTCTAATTCATTCGTACGATCCATTCTACGATCCATTCTAATTCATTTGTATATTCCATTCTAATTCATTAGCACGATCCATGCTAATGAATTATAATGGAACGTACGATCCAATCTAATTCATTCATACAATCCATTCTTACTCATTCGTATGATCCATTCTAATTCAATCGTACGATCCATTCTAATTCATTCGTACGATCCATTCTAATTCCTTCATACGATCCATTCTAATTCATTCGTACGATCCATTCTAATTCCTTCGTACGATCCATTCTAATTCCTTCGTACGATCCATTCTAATTCATTCGCGCAATCCATTCTAATTCATTCGCGCAATCTATTCTAATTCATTCGTACGATCCATTCTAATTCATTCGTATGATCCATTCTAATTCATTCATACAATCCATTCTAATTTATTCGCACGAATGTATCCATTCTAATTCATTCATACGATCCATTCTAATTCATTCGCACAATCTATTCTAATTTATTCATACGATCCATTCTAATTCATTCGCACGAATGTATCCATTCTAATTCATTCTTACGATCCATTCTACTTCATTCGTACTATCCGTTCTAATTCACTCATACGATCCATTCTAATTCATTCATACGATCCATTCTAATTCATTTGCACGAATATATCCATTCTAATTCATTCGTACGTTCCATTCTAATTCCTTCGTACGATCCATTGTAATTCCACGATCCATTCTAATTCCTTCGTACGATCCATTCTATTTCATTCGTATGATCCATTCTAATTCCTTCGTACGATCCATTCTAATTCCTTTGTATCCATTCTAATTCACTCATACGATCCATTCTAATTCATTCGTACGATCCATTCTAATTCATTCATACAATCCATTCTAATTCTTTCACACGATCCATTGTAATTCATTCGTACGATCCATTCTAATTCATTCGCACAATCCATTCTATTTCATTCGTACGATCCATTCTTACTCATTCGTATGATCCATTCTAATTCATTCGCACGAATGTATCCATAATGGATCATACGAATGAGTAAGAATGGATCGTACGAATGAAATAGAATGGATTGTGCGAATGAATTAGAATGGACCGTACGAATGAATTAGAATGGATACATTCGTCCGAATGAATTAGAATGGATCGGACGAATGAATTAGAATGGATCGTATGAATGAATTAGAATGGATCGTGCGAATAAATTAGAATGGATACATTCGTCCGAATGAATTAGAATGGATCATACGAATGAGTAAGAATGGATCGTACGAATGAAATAGAATAGATTGTACGAATGAATTAGAATGGATTCGTACGAATGAATTAGAATGGATACATTCGTGCGAATGAATTAGAATGGATCATACCAATGAGTAAGAATGGATCGTACGAATGAAATAGAATGGATTGTGCGAATGAATTAGAATGGATCGTACGAATGAATTAGAATGGATCGTGTGAAAGAATTAGAATGGACTGTATGAATGAATTAGAATAGATCGTATGAATGAATTAGAATGGATCGTACGAATGAATTAGAATGGATCGTACGAATGAATTAGAATAGATCGTACGAATGAATTAGAATGGATACATTCGTGCCAATGAATTAGAATGGATACATTCGTGCGAAAGAATTAGAATAGATCGTATGAATGAATTAGAATGGATCCTATGAATGAATTAGAATGGATCGTGCGAATGAATTAGAATGGATCGTACGAATGAATTAGAATGGATCGTGCTAATGAATTAGAATTGATCGAACGAATGAATTAGCATGGATCATGCTAATGAATTAGAATGGAACGTACGAATGAATTAGAATGGATCGTGTGAAAGAATTAGAATGGATTGTATGAATGAATTAGAATGAATTCGTACGATCCATTCGAATTCATTCGCACGATCCATTCTAATTTATTCATACGATCCATTCTAATTCATTCATACAATCCATTCTAATTCTTTCACACGATCCATTCTAATTCATTCGTAGGATCCATTCTAATTCATTCGTACAATCTATTCTATTTCATTCGTACGATCCATTCTTACTTATTCGTATGATCCATTCTAATTCATTCGGATGAATGTATCCATTCTAATTTATTTGTATGATCCATTCTAATTAATTCGTACGATCCATTCTAATTCATTCGTACGATCCATTCTAATTCATTCGTCCGATCCATTCTAATTCATTCGCACGAATGTATCCATTGTAATTCATTCGTACGATCCATTCTAATTCATTCGTACGATCCATTCTAATTCATTCATAAGATCCATTCTAATTCATTCATACGATCCATTCTAATTCATTCGTACGATCCATTCTAATTCATTCGTACGATCCATTCTAATTCATTCGCACGAATGTATCCATTCTAATTCATTCGTACGATCCATTCTAATTCATTCGCACGATCCATTCTAATTCATTTGTACGATCCATTCTAATTCATTCGCACGATCTGTTCTTATTCATTCGCACAATCCATTCTAATTCATTCGTACGATCCATTCTAATTCATTTGTACGATCCATTCTAATTCATTCGTACGATCCATTCTAATTCATTGTATGATCCATTCTAATTAATTCGTATGATCCATTCTAATTCATTCGTACGATCCATTCTAATTCATTCATACAATCCATTCTAATTCATTCGCACGAATGTATCCATTCCAATTAATTCGTACGATCCATTCTAATTCATTCGTATGATCTATTCTTATTCATTCGCACGATCCAGTCTAATTGATTCGCACGATCCATTCTAATTCATTCGCACGAATGTATCCATTCTAATTCATTCGTACGATCCATTCTAATTCATTAATATGATCCATTCTAATTCATTCGTACGATCCATTCTAATTCATATGCACAAAGGTATCCATTCTAATCCATTCGTAGGATCCATTCTAATCCATTCGTACGATCCATTCTAATTCATTCGTACGATCCATTCTAATTCATTCGCTCGAATGTATCCATTCTAATCCATTCGTACGATCCATTCTAATCCATTCGTACGATCCATTCTAATTCACTCGCATGAATGTAACCATTTTAATTCATTCATTTGATCCATTCTAATTCATTCGTACGATCCATTCTAATTCATTCGTCCGATCCATTCTAATTCATTCGCACGAATGTATCCATTCTAGTTCATTCGTACGATCCATTCTAATTCATTCGTACGATCCATTCTAATTCATTCGTAAGATCCATTCTAATTCATTCGTATGATCCATTCTAATTCATTCGTACGATCCATTCTAATTCATTCGCACGAATGTATCCATTCTAGTTCATTCGTACGATCCATTCTAATTCATTCGTACGATCCATTCTAATTCATTCGCACGATCCATTATAATTCATTCGTACGATCAATTCTAATTCATTCGCACGAATGTATCCAATCTAATTCATTCGTACGATCCTGAATTAGAATGGATCGTACGAATGAATTAAAATGGATACCTTTGTGCATATGAATTAGAATGGATCGTACGAATGAATTAGATGCGAATGAATTAGAATGGATTGTACGAATGAATTACAATGGATCGTACGAATGAACTAGAATGGATACATTCGTGCGAATGAATTAGAATGGATCGTACGAATGAATTAGAATGGATCGTACGAATGAATTAGAATGGATCTTACGAGTGAATTAGAATGGATCGTACGAATGAATTAGAATGGATACATTCGTGCGAATGAATTAGAATGGATCGTACGAATGAATTAGAATTGATCAAATGAATGAATTAGAATGGTTACATTCATGCGAATGAATTAGAATGGATCGTACGAATGGATTAGAATGGATCGTACGAATGGATTAGAATGGATACATTCGAGCGAATGAATTAGAATGGATGGTACGAATGAATTAGAATGGATCGTACGAATGGATTAGAATGGATCCTACGAATGGATTAGAATGGATACCTTTGTGCATATGAATTAGAATGGATCGTACAAATGAATTAGAATGGATCATATTAATGAATTAGAATGGATCGTACGAATGAATTAGAATGGATACATTCGTGCACGATCCATTCTAATTCATTCGCACGAATGTATCCATTCTAATTCATTCGTACGATCCATTCTAATTCATTAATATGATCCATTCTAATTCATTCGTACGATCCATTCTAATTCATATGCACAAAGGTATCCATTCTAATTCATTCGTACGATCCATTCTAATTCAGGATCGTACGAATGAATTAGAATGGATACATTCGTGCGAATGAATTAGAATTGATCGTACGAATGAATTAGAATGGATCGTGCGAATGAATTAGAATGGATCGTACCAATGAATTAGAATGGATCATACGAATGAACTAGAATGGATATATTCGTGCAAATGAATTAGAATGGATCGTACGAATGAATTAGAATGGATCGTACGAATGAATTAGAATGGATCTTACGAATCAATTAGAATGGATCGTACGAATGAATTAGAATGGATACATTCGTGCGAATGAATTAGAACGGATCGGACAAATGAATTAGAATGGATCGTACGAATGAATTAGAATGGATCAAATGAATGAATTTGAATGGTTACATTCATGCGAATGAATTAGAATGGATCGTACGAATGGATTAGAATGGATACATTCGAGTGAATGGATTAGAATGCATCGTACGAATGAATTAGAATGGATCGTACGAATGGATTAGAATGGATCCTACGAATGGATTAGAATGGATACCTTTGTGCATATGAATTAGAATGGATCGTACGAATGAATTAGAATGGATCATATTAATGAATTAGAATGGATCGTACGAATGAATTAGAATGGATACATTCGTGCGAATGAATTAGAATGGATCGTGCGAATCAATTAGACTGGATCGTGCGAATGAATAAGAATAGATCATACGAATGAATTAGAATGGATCGTACGAATTAATTAGAATGGATACATTCGTGCGAATGAATTAGAATGGATCGTACGAATGAATTAGAATGGATCGTACGAATGAATTAGAATGGATCGTACGAATGAATTAGAATGGATCGTACGAATGGATTAGAATGGATCATACGAATGAAATAGAATGGATCGTGCGAATGAATTAGAATGGATCGAACGAATGAATTAGAATGTATATATTCGAACGAATGAATTAGAATAGATCGTAGGAATGAATTAGAATGGATCATACGAATGAATTAGAATGGATCGTACGAACGAATTAGAAAGGATCGTACGAACGAATTAGAATGGATCATATGAACGAATTAGAATGGATCGTACGAATGAATTAGAATGGATACATTCGAGCGAATGAATTAGAATAGATCGTACGAATGAATTAGAATAGATCATAGGAATGAATTAGAATGGATCGTGCAAATGATTTAGAAAGGATACATTCGTGCGAATGAATTAGAATGGATCGTGCGAATGAATTAGAATATTTGAACGAATAAATTAGAATGGATATATTTGAACGAATAAATTAGAATGGATCATACGAATGAATTAGAATGGATCATACGAATGAATTAGAATGGATAGTGCGAATGAATTAGAATCGATCATACGAATGAATTAGAATGGATCGTACGAATGAATTAGATCGTACGAATGAATTAGAATGGATCGTACAAATGAATTAAAATGGATACATTCGAGCGAATGAATTAGAATAGATCGTAGGAATGAATTAGAATGGATCGTACGAATGAATTAGAATGGATACATTTGTGAGAATGAATTAGAATGGATCGTACGAATGAATTAGAATGCATCGTACGAAAGAATTAGAATGGATATATTCGTGCGAATGAATTAGAATGGATCGTACGAATGAATTAGACTGGATCGTACGAATGAATTTGAATGGATACATTTGTGCGAATGAATCTAAATGGATTGTATGAATGAATTACAATGGATCGTACGAATGAATTAGAATGGATCGTACGAATGAATTAGAATAGCTCATACGAATGAATTAGAATGAATCGTATGAATGAATTAGAATGGTTACATTCGTGCGAATGAATTAGAATAGATCGTACGAATGAATTAGAATGGATCGTACGAATAAATTAGAATGGATCGTGGGAATGAATTAGAATGGATCGTACGAATGAATTAGAATGGATCCACCGAATGAGTTAGAATGGATCATACGAATGAATTAGAATGGATTGTACGAATGAATTAGAATGGATTGTGCGAATGAATTAGAATGGATCGTATGAATGAATAAGAATGGATCGTACGAATGAATTAGAATGGATCGTGCGAATGAATTAGCATGAATCGTACGAATGTATTAGAATGGATCGTACGAATGAATTAGAATGAATCGTACGATCCATTCTAATTCAATCGTCCGATCCATTCTAATTCATTCGCATGAATGTATCCGTTCTAATTCATTCGTACAATCCATTCTATTTTATTCGTACGATCCATTCTTACTCATTCGTATGATCCATTCTAATTCATTCGTATGATCCATTCTAATTCATTCGTACGATCCATTCTAATTCATTCGTACGATCCATTCTAATTCATTCACACGATCCATTCTAATTCATTCATACGATCCATTCTAATTCATTCATACGATCCATTCTAATTCATTCGCCCGATCCATTCTAATTCATTCATACGATCCATTCTATTCGAATGGATCGCATCGCATGATCCATTCTAATTCATTCATACGATCCATTCTAATTCATTCATACAATGCATTCTAATTCTTTCACACGATCCATTCTAATTCATTCGTACGATCCATTCTAATTCATTCATACAATCCATTCTATTTCATTTGTACGATCCATTCTTACTCATTCGTATGATCCATTCTAATTCATTCATACGATCCATTCTAATTCATTTGTACGGTCCATTCTAATTCATTCGTACAATCCATTCTATTTCATTCGTACGATCCATTCTTACTCATTCGTATGATCCATTCTAATTCATTCGCACGAATGTATCCATTCTAATTCATTCATACAATCCATTCTAATTCATTCCGTACGATCCATTCTAATTCATTCGTACGACCGTACGAATGAATTAGAATGGATCTTACGAATGAATTAGAATAGATTATGCGAATGAATTAGAATGGATCGTACGAATGAATTAGAATGGATCGTACGAATGAATTAGAATGGATCATACGAATGAGTAAGAATGGATCGTACAAATGAATTAGAATGGATCGTACGAATGAATTAGAATGGATCGTACGAATAAATTAGAATGGATACATTCGTCCGAATGAATTAGAATGGATCATACAAATGAGTAAGAATGGATCGTACGAATGAAATAGAATAGATTGTACGAATGAATTAGAATGGATCCTACGAATGAATTAGAATGGATCGTGTGAAAGAATTAGAATGGATTGTATGAATGAATTAGAATGGATCGTATGAATGAATTAGAATGGATCGTGCGAATGAATTCGAATGGATCGTACGAATTCATTCTAATTCATTCATACAATCCATACTAATTCTTTCACACGATCCATTCTAATTCATTCGTACGTTCTATTCTAATTCATTAGCACGATCTATGCTAATTCATTCGTTCGATCAATTCTAATTCATTAGCACGATCCTCTGCGTGTTTCGACAAAGCTAATGTTTCGACAAAGCTCCTCTGCGTGTGTGACAGGGGGTCGTTAGCTTTGCACCACGAATCCAAGCCAGCCAGAATGAACTCTAGCTAACTTGGAGGGGGTAACTGTGGGTGCAAATTTTGGCAGAAGTTTACCAACTACCACGGGACCCACCGGCCCTGCCTGGTGGGTCCACGAGGACCACCGCGGGACCCACAGGCCCTGCCTGGTGGGCCCACGAGGACCACCACGGGACCCACCGGCCCTGCCTGGTGGGCCCACGAGGACCACCACGGGACCCACCGGCCCTGCCTGGTGGGCCCACGAGGACCACCACGGGACCCACCGGCCCTGCCTGGTGGGTCCACGAGGACCACCGCGGGACCCACCGGCCCTGCCTGGTGGGCCCACGAGGACCACCACGGGACCCACCGGCCCTGCTTAGTGGGCCCACGAGGACCACCGCGGAACCCACCGGCCCTGCCTGGTAGGCCCACGAGCCTGTGGAAGCCCCCAGAAGACGGCAACAGGACCCACCAGCCTTACCTGGAGGATCCCCAGATACGACAGCATAAACCGCCATTTACCCCAGAATTCCTCCCAGAGAATCCTATAAATAGCAGAGCCTTTGAATGTAAAAAGATCCGGAGATCAGTGCCATCACTTGATTTCTGATTTCAAAAACCAGAGCTCTGGGATTTCCAACTTCCCATCCTTCTCCTCTCTTTGATCTTCATCTTCTCTTTGAAGAGGTTGAGGTACAGTGATACTCGGCCTGTCGAGATCACTTCGATACAAGTGTTAGTGTATTCGGGTTGCTCCCTATAGCACGGAGACGTAGGCTTCGGCTGAACTCCGAGATCACATCTCTCGCGTCAACTCTGATTGCATCTCTCTCTCTCTGCTTGTGTATTGAGAACGGCAACTCCAATCGACAGATCGAACAACGATCTTCGATTCAAACCTTCAATTGACTGGTGAGGCGAGGTCTTCGGGTCGGCACGAAGATTTTCCCCCACAGTTTGGCGCCGTCTATGGGATTCGAGCAAAAAGTCTAGCTCTCCGCTACTACTTGATCGGTTGAGCATACAACCGATCTTGATAGCCAAACTTCCTCGCCTCCTCGGTTGATCAAACAACTGATCGAACGTTGGCACTCTCGTTGTACCCTTCGCTCTCTGAATGGCGAGGACGAAACACCAGGGTCAACCAGAAGGAAGTAATACTCAACAACAAGCTCGTCCTGAGACTCGATCAATGAGTCAAAGGCTCAACTTCGGACAACCCCTTGCTGTTCCCGAAATAGGGGTTCGTTGAGGGAGTGGAAGATCTGTCGATCGACCTATTGCCCATCCTGCACGACAATCGATTGGGCAAACTGCCCCCACTCCTGCTGAAGACCCTCCATCGACATACAAAATTTCTGCGATCGACTTCCAACTGCTTCAATTGGCAAAGCAAAACACCACCCTCACTGCTGAGAGGGATGCTCTGAAGAAAGCAGCTTCCGAGGCGGGGATCGCTCTACCTATTCCCTCTACAAGTGAGAGGGTCGATCTTCCACGACATTCGATCCACTCCGAGCAACGGAGGTCAATGGGCACTGCTGCCCTCGAGCGGATTCGACGCGACCCAACTCCCTCTGCTGCTCCTTGGAAGCAGAGTGTTTGGGATCGCCTCGACGACGAGTCTTCCCAATCGTCTTCTGGCCGCAACTCCGACAAGAGGGTACCTTCAAAGCTCAATATACCAAGGAAGCACCAAATGAAAGGCGCTCCTTCAAAGAGTAGAGTCTCCCCTTCCATTCCACTTCAACGTGGGCTTGGATCGGACCTCCGACATCGACTTCAACCGGCAAATACTTCAATGCCAGAGCAAGATCTTGCGATCTTGCCTCTTGACCCACCTCTAGGTCGAGGACACGGTCGTAGGGATGGTTACTCCTCTACCAGGCCTCTACATCGAAGTCTCTTCGAGACAACATTTCCAAGGGGATGGAGAACTCCTATCCTCCCCAAATTCAACTGCATCAGAGGAGATCCCACTCTCCACATCCTCGCATTCAAGCAAGCTCTAACGCCGCATGAAGAAGAAAACAACATGCTCTGCCACACTTTTGCAGGAAGTCTCGATGAGCCGTCACTCGACTGGTATCACAATCTCCGAGCTGGGTCCATCACCCAGTTCGATGTTTTGGCTAAACTCTTCGTGCAGCATTATCAGCTCAATCTGAAGCCTGAGAAGAAGCTTGACTCTCTCTATCGGCTAAGGATGGGTGCTGACGAGACTCTCCGAAGTTTCACTAGGAGGTTTCGCAATGAGCATGCTGCTCTCTCTGGAAGACATCTGGATGATGAAGCCATCATGTTGGCTTTCCAGAACGCTCTCCGCTTCGATCTACACATCTACAACGACTTCATCCGCAATCCCCCTCCTTCTCTGGGCGCTATGATTGATCGAATCCAGAGAGAAATCGAGGTCGAAGATGATCAAGTCGCTCGGAAAGGGCGAGAAACAAAGCAAAGACCTGCTGAGAGAGAAGCTCCAAAGTATGCTGCTAAGGCCCACAATGCTGAGGCAGCAGCCCCTCCAGCCAACAAACGATCAAAGAATGATGGGCGTCGATCTCCGGCGAAGACCACTTTCACTGAGTGGAATTTACCAGTCGAACAAATACTCGACCGCATTCAACATGATGAGTATCTTCGGAGGCCCAATCCTCTTCAGCCAAACTCCAAATTCACAGCGGACAAAACAGTCTACTGCGAATTCCATCGAAGTCACGGCCACTCCACCGACCGATGCTATCGGTTGAAGTTCCATCTTGAAGACTTACTGCGAGAGGGCCACCTTCAAGAATTCGTCAACAACGCGCACGATCAACGTCGAACCTCTGCAAAGGGGAAAGAAGTGTGTTGGATACATCAAATCTCCTCTGACCGGCAACCTATCTCTGTGAATGCCAATGTCTTTGGCATTCATGGATCATTACACAATCAAGCAGTGACCGGGAAAGAAGTCGATCGGCAGATTCGGCGTATCTTCCATGTTCGATCTACTGCAAATAAAGAAGATACCTGGATCGAGAAGCCCATCGAAGGTCTTGCTTGGCCGTCCATCGTCTTCAACGATACTGATCTTCAAGGAGTTCATACTCCATATCGAGACCCCCTGGTTTTGAAACTCATCATCGACGGAAGCACTGTCAATCGGATCCTCATCGACACCGGGAGTTCTATCGACATTATGTTCTCAGACTGCTTCAAACGTCTGGGACATAAATATCAAAGCCTCGACGTCGTCCCGACCGTGATCACTGGCTTCAACGGTGAACAAAGTATCACGGTGGGTGAATCGAGATTCACTCTCGACCTCAGCCGAGAGACTCGAGTCTCGGTCAGATTTGCAATTGTCGAAGGAGTATCCAGCTACAACGCCATCCTCGGGCGACCATTCCTCCACCAGATCAATGCCATCTCCTCTTCTTATCATCAACTACTCAAGTTTGCAACGGGAGAAGGCATTGTCTGCATTCGAGGTGATCAGCAAGCTGGAAGGTCTTGTGAGGCTGCTGCGGCTAAGACAGATCGAAAGATCAACATTGCTCCTCCAAAGCGGCCACGAGATGAAGCTGGTCCCTCTTCCAAATAGCAATCAAAGGAGATTCCATTGACCGAACCTCCACCAATCGAATGGGAAGCATCACCTTCAATTGAAGAAATCATCCCAATCAACATAGGTAGCAGAGATCTCCCTCGACAAACTTTCATTGGTACCGGTCTTAGCGACGCAGAAGCGCAAGACATGGTGTCCTTCCTCCAGTCCAATATCGACGTCTTCGCCTGGTGTTTCGAAGACATGCCTGGTATCAATCCAGATGATGCTTGTCACCGACTTGCGACCAGAGAAGAGGTGAAGCCTGTCAAGCAAAAGCCACGCACCATCCGACCAGAGCTGCAAGTTGCTGTTCAAGAAGAAATCACCAAGCTACTCGCAGCAGGCTTCATCCGTGAAGTAGAGTATCCTACCTGGATCTCTAACATAGTTGCTGTTCCAAAAAAGAATGGGAAAGTAAGAGTCTGCATCGACTTCACCAACCTCAACAAGGCTTGCCCCAAAGACCCATTTCCCATGCCAAGGATCGATAGACTCGTCGATGCCACTATTGGCCACGAGCTATTGTCTTTCATGGATGGGTATTCTGGATATAATCAAATTCCACTTCATCCAGACGATCAAGAGAAGACTTGCTTCGTGACTAGCCGAGGTCTCTACTGCTACAATGTAATGCCGTTCGGCCTCAAAAATGCTGGATCTACCTATCAAAGGCTAGTCACCAAGATGTTCGAGAACCAGATCGGTCGCAACGTCGAAGTCTATGTCGATGATCTCCTCACCAAAAGCTCCGTGCGAAGCAAACATCTTTCTGATCTGGCAGAAACCTTCCAAATCCTTCGAAAATACCGTATGAAGCTCAATCCAGCTAAGTGCACTTTCGGAGTTCAATCGGGCAAATTCCTGGGTCATCTTGTGACCAGGAGGGGCATCGAAGCTAATCCCGACCAAATCCGAGCAGTTCTGGATATGCCTTCACCTACAAATCGAAAAGAAGTTCAACGCCTCACTGGAAGGTTAGCAGCACTCAATCGATTCATCTCAAAATCTTCAGATAAGTGTAAGCCTCTCTTCGACAAACTACGAAACGCGGATACCTCCGGCTGGAGTCCAATCTGTGAAGAAGCATTTCAAAGCATCAAGAAATATCTGGTGCAAGCTCCTATCCTGACTGCTCCACTTCCAAAAGAAGACTTGTGGCTCTACCTCGCCGTGACCGATCAAGCAATCAGCGCGGTCCTAGTCAGTAAGAGAGAAGGCGTCGAACATCTAGTCTATTATATCAGCCATACTCTCCTTCCAGCTGAAACTCGCTATTCAAAAATTGAGAAGGTCATCCTGGCCTTGCTCACTGCATCACGTCGTCTTCAACCCTACTTCATCTCCCACCAGATCACTGTCATTTCAGAACACCCGATCAAAGATATCGTTGACAAAGCTGGTAGAGCTGGTTGAATGACCAAGTGGGTGATCGAAATGAGTGCTCTGGGGATTCAGTTTGAATCTCGCACTTCTATCAAAGGTCAAGCTGTTACTGATTTTCTAGCAGACTTTCCAATTGAAGACCCCATCACTTGGGAAGAAGATGTCGACATGCGCTTAGAAGACGAGGACAATACTCCGATCAACCTTGCAATAAAAATTGATCCAAGTCTCGAAGCTATTGATGCAACCCCTCCATGGAAGCTTTACACTGATGGAGCTTCAAGTTCGATCGGTTCGGGAACTGGGATAGTCTTAATATCCCCCGAACTTGATCATCTGCAGAAGGCCACTCTCCTAGGGTTCAACGCCACCAACAACGAAGCCGAATACGAAGCACTCATTTCCGGACTCGAAATGGCGGAATCCCTGGGGGTAGATGTGGGTGCAAATTTTGGCATAAATCTACCACGGGACCCACCGGCCCTGCCTGGTGGGCCCACGAGGACTACAGCGGGACCCACCGGCCCTGCCTGGTGGCCCCACGAAGACTACCACGGGACCCACCGGCCCTGCCTGGTGGCCCCACGAAGACTACCACGGGACCCACCGGCCCTGCCTGGTGGGCCCACGAGGGCTACAGCAGGACCCACCAGCCCTGCCTGGTGGGCCCACGAGGACTACAGCGGGACCCACCAGCCCTGCCTGGTGGACCCCCGAAGACAACCGCAGGGCCCGCAACTTTACCTGGAGGATCCCCAGATACTGCAGCAGAAACCGCCATTCGCCACCCAGAATGCCTATAAATAGCATAGCCTTTGAATGTAAATGGATCGAATTCTCAGTTCTAAAAACCAGAACTCTGGGATTTTCAACTTCTGATCTACCATCTCTCTTCGATCTTCTTCTCTCTTTCGAAGAGATCAGGGAGCTTTCAGTGATACTCGGCCTGTCGAGGTCACTTCAACATAAGTGTTAGTGAATTCGGGTTGCTCCCTATAGCACGGAGACGTAGGCTTCGGCTGAACTCCGAGATCACTTCTCTTGTGTCAAAATCTCTCTCTCTCTGATTGCTTTTCTGTTTACATATCAAAAAAGCAACAACTTCAACCAACCGATCGACCAACGATCTTCGACATTAACTTCGACTCCAATTGACTGGTGCTGCGAAGGTCTTCGGGTCGGCACGAAGATTTTCCCCCACAGTAGATCGAATCATCATCTACAGCGACTCCCAGTTGATCATAAGGCAAATCAATGGAGAGTATACAGCTCGTGAAGAAAGAATGCAACTCTACTTGGCCTTAGTACGACGTCTTCAACAACGTTTTACTACAACTGAGTTCGTTCAAATTCCAAGGGCAGAGAATCGTGAAGCAGATGCTTTAGCTAATGCTGCCTCAGTCCTTGGAGACTCGCTCGGAGGAAGGCAAATACAAATTGATTATCAGGAAGTGCCCAAGACCATCCCCGATCAACAGATCCTTGCTACTACAAAAGGATCTGGGGGTGGAGATCAACTGAGACCGAACCTCACTACTATAAGTGAGCTTGAAGATTGGAGACGACCAATTCTCGACTTCTTCAAGCATGGCAAAATGCCGGAAGATCCAAATCAAGTCCGAAAACTTCAAAGGAAGCTCCCATGCTACATTCTACAAGGAGAAGATCTATATTTCAAATCCCACAATGGGATGTTGCTCAAGTGCCTTGGTCCCGAGCAAGCACAGGCAATCCTGATTGATATCCACTCTGGAGCTTGTGGGAATCATTCGGGAGGAAGATCTCTCGAAGCCAAGACAAAGCTACAAGGTTACTACTGGCCTACAATGGCAAAAGATGCTCGAAAAGTTGTTCAAAGATGCGAACCATGCCAACGGCACGCTCAAGCTATCCATTTCCCGGTAGATGAGCTCCATCAACTATCAAGTCCCTGGCCTTTCCATCAATGGGGGTTGGACTTCTTGGGTCCCTTCCCACCAACTCCAAGCAAGAAGAAGTACCTACTGCTAGCCACAGATTACTTCACTAAATGGGTTGAAGCTGTGCCCCTCTTCCGAGAGACTGACGACGAAGTGATCAAATTCATTCGGCACAATATCTTCTCAAGGTTCGGTACACCTCAAGTTCTTGTTGCTGACAACGGAGCTCAATTTGACTCCGACAAATTCCGAGAGTTCTGTCTGAACAACGGTATCAAGCTATTCTATTCAACTCCAAGATATCCTCAATGCAATGGTCAAGCTGAAGCCTCAAACAGAGCTATTCTTGGTATACTCAAGAAGAAACTCAATGACAAGAAAGGATTGTGGGAACAGATCCTACCTGAAGTTCTTTAGGGGTATCGCACAACTCCGAGAAGATCAACTGGGTTCTCGCCTTTTCGCCTAACATATGGATCAGAAGCAGTACTCCCAACAGAAAACATATCAAGTACTTTGAAGACCAAGGCAGTTAAAGAAGGAATCAACGAAGAACTTCGAATCAATGATCTAGACTTCTCAGAAGAACTACGAGATCAAGCCTCCCTTCGTGTGGCCAAATATCAACAGAAGATCAAACGAGCATATGATGAGAAAGTCTACAAGAGACAATTCCCAGTGGGCAGTCTAGTTCTCAGAGCAGTTTTCTACAACACCAAAGAACACAGTAGTGGAAAGCTTGCTCCCAACTGGGAAGGTCCATATATCATTGAATCAGTGGGAGGCAAAGGTTCTTACAGACTGATCTCGCCAGAAGGAGATAGATTGCCTCGAGCTTGGAATTCTAGACACCTCAAGTTGTTCTATCCATGATGTAAATTCTGTGATGAATAAAGTTCTCTTTCAAGTGTTCAAATGTGCAAGTGTTCAGTTTTTCAATTCAAGTTCTGAAGCAGTTCCAAATTATCCATATTCAAGTTACCAAGTCTTTTAACAAGTTTGGGTGTTAGAGTTGCGACTCAACCCCTTACTGGCAAATGTTAAATTGACCTTTAAATTTCAATATTCAATTTCAATCAATTTCGATATCGTCTAACATGTTTGGGAGCTTGAGTTGCGACTCAACCCCTCACATACAAATGTTACACGAATTCCAATTCAATGTTCAAGTTACAAGTTCGGGTAATCGAGTTGCGACTTGACCCCTTACATTCAAAAGATTATACCTATTCTGATGATATCCAGAACATAATATTCGAAGGCATTCAACTCAAAAGACATTCAATTTTCAAACACCAAAAAGATTTCTATTATCAAAACTTGCCAAGTACAAAATTGAGCTGCTACATATCAAAGGTTTACAAGTGTCAAAAACAAAGAAGAAGATAGAAGAGCATCAAGGCTTGGCCACACTCTGTGCTCGTGACTTCTCTCCCTCGGATCCACCGCGAGCTTTACTCGCAACCGATGCCTTGGACGATCGGACACTAGCAGCATGGACCCTGAGTGCTTCTGCCGCCTTCTCAGCTGTTTCCCTGTAGCTCTTGCCCTCAGTTAGCGCATGCTCCAACTGCTTCTTGAGAGTTTCCTCCCTAACTGCTGAAGCGGCATCCTTCGCAGCAAGTTGAGCCTCCAGCTCCTTTATTCGAGCCACTCGGTCGAAACCCAAGTTCTCGATCCTGAAGAATCTATTCTTCAATTCTTCAAGCTCGTGACCTCGGGCTTCATAACCATTTTTCCACCCCTGGCTCTCCAATTTTTCCTTACGAAGGGCCTCGATCTTGGCCTTCAATGCCTCCTTCTTTGAGGTTAGAAGCTCCTTCAGCTTATCTCTCTCCTCACTTACAGCCCCCAATTCGGTAGTTAAGCGGGATATTTCAGCTGAAGCTTCTTTTGCTCCCGCCTTTATGGAGAGCTTGGTTGCGACATTCAAAACTGCTGAGTTCTGCAAAAGAACAAAAGAGTTAGAATTATTCTGAAGATACAACTCAGATGATCGATCAAGCAGATGCACCTACCACCAGTTCAAGCCTGTCAAAGGCCTCATCCAGAGTAGCCCCCGGAAGGTTACAGAGTTTCCGGATTACAGCAGTGGGGTGGTTGATGTCGACGTCACCCAAGCTTTTCATTTTCGGAGTCGAGCCAACAGGTGCACCTGCAATCAACGAGAGACCAAAGTGTTAGATTATTTCCAAGCTTCAAAGGTAAGACAATCGAAGCAAGCTAGCGCAATTACCTGAGGCTTCAACCCTCGGCTCCTTACCCTTCCGGCGATCAGAGCCACCCTGAGGGGTCGATTTCTCCTGAATTGGAGTTGACACTGATTGAGGTTGAGGAGCCCCATCACCCACGCGACTTCCCCTCTCCAAATGAGTAGGGGGGGAAGCATTCCGAGGAGGTGAGACTCTCTCTTCCTCTTGTGACCCGCCTGGCTGGATGAGTCCCGCCACCATGGCTACCACCTCCTCAGCCAGAGAGCGAGAGGGGGGTGGGGGTTGCTCAACCTCCACACCCCCGCTCGTTGTCGCTCCTTCAATGTGAGGAGCTTCGGGAGGAACTTGATCGAGGGGCGTGGGGTTGCTTCCAACCCCACCACTCCTCGACAACTTTATTTTGAGGCGCATTGGTTTTTTCAACTCATCAAACCGATAGGCGGGAACCACCTTTGGGCCATCGCCTTCTGTATCCATGATTGTTTCCATTTGACGGGCCTTGGCCTCGTCAATAGGGATAGGAAGCGAATCTTCCTCTTCTACACCACCAGTGGGGGTGGGAGGAATTTCTTCCTCACCACCCCCATTCCCACCATCTCCACCAGAGGGGGTGGAAGAAAGATCATTGTCACCATCCCCATCCTCGTCATCTTTATCATTACCACTGTTATCGTGGCTGCCGTTCTCAGTCTCTTCATCCTCCTCGTCGCTCTCCTTCTTTTCTTTTTCTCCATCATCTTCCTTCCTTTCTTTGTCCTCATCTTCCTTCTGCTTGATGAGGACCTTTCTCTTCTTCTTCGCTGGGCCTCGTTGTATCACCAGCTTCTCCTCCACAGTAGGTAATCTACGCCTTGCAGTGTAGATTTTCTTCTCAGCCCGAATCTTCCGGATGATCTTACCCGAATGAGGATCCTCCTCATAGTCAGAATATAAGACTTCATTGTCCTCGTATCTGTCTCGCGATCGGTGAAGGAGATTGGCCTTACCATATCTCACTAGGCAGTTTGAGAACTGCTTCCATGACCTGGTCCCGCAGGTCAGCTCTAAGAATAAATTGTCGATAGCTCCAGCCCTCCCGGAGGACCAGGCAAAGACGCCTCCCTCGCAGTACATCTTCACTGCATCGTGCACATCGCTTCGGGGGGTATCGGGCACGGAGATAGGAGTCCATGCACCAGAAACAGAGATGGGCCAGTCTGTGTATAGTTTGTCCGAAGGGACTGTGTCGGTAAGCGGGCGCAGCGGAGATACGTCAGTCAAGCTGAAGAACGGACTGTTCTTCCTAAAATTCCATCGATAATGAAAGAAAAAATATCCAAGCTCGATCCGGGCAACTTCACCTTCTGGAATACTGGAGTAGCATGCCTTCAAATCCTCCTGGAAATCCGACTCTACGCGGCAGAAAGCGTAGATAATTCTCCAAGCATTCCTAGTGACCTGCCCCGGGCAAAGGCCGGAAGTGTTCAGTAACCTTACCGCGAAGGGTGGCAACGGAAGACGCAAACCGCAGTTGAGTTGGCCGACAGTAACAATGGTTCCCATGACCTGCTCATTACTGGCAAAGTTGGTAAAGACGGTCTTCTTGTCAATACCAAACGCAGTCTGGATACTTGGGAGCGAAGGCTGCACCTTCCCTTCTGTGAAGTAAGAGAGCAGTGATTGCCACTTCTTTCTCTTTGAATCTGTGAACTCACCTCCGGTATTGTACATATACTCCGTCTCCTCTGTTAGAGGCATGAGCGGACCCAAAACAAATTTCACTTTAGGGATATGCTCTGGCCTAGATGGCGCTGAAGCAAACCCTACTCCTTGGTGCCTCTTGCCCAGTTGGCCAAGTTCGGCAAGCACGGCCTTGCCTTTGCCACGACCCCTCTGAGGGGATGGAACCTCAACAATCTCCTTTGCCTTCCTCTTCGAGGGAACCCCGCCTGACTTCTTCGAACTTCCAGAAGACGCCATCTGACCGATCGAGCAAGAGCAGAAACCGGAAGCAAAAGAGTCTGGACTTCGAAAAATTTTGGAAGCGTGAGGCAAAATAACAGCCAGTGAAAACTTATATACCCTGGGTAAAAAAGGCGCGCAGATCGAGAAGACACGTGTCTTCACTATGTCAAATCGCGTGTTTTTGTAGGTACACGTGGCATCCATCCATAGCAAGCGCAAAATCAGGCGAACCGTCGGACCAGACGAAGCGAAAGACCTACCGGTCCACGTGAACCAAACGGACCAAACAAGCCACCAGTCTGATTAAACCAGACCGCCGGTTCAAAATCACATTCAGGCAAATCGAAGATTCAGAACAAGCCATCGATGTTCAAAACTGCCAAAGATCAAAGGAGAGGAACAAGCCATACAAACTTCCTCAAAAGTACAGGTTCAAGACTCGAACCTTGACCGGATAATTTTTTACCGATCGGACAAACTTGTCCGATCGGCTAAAATCATTCGATTAGTCGATTTTCTACTGGATCTGGCAAAAAACCAAGGTTTTTTGCCGATCACTCGAACCTTGACCGGATAATTTTTTACCGATCGGACAAACTTGTCCGATCGGCTAAAATCATTTGATCGGTCGATTTTCTACTGGATCTGGCAAAAAACCAAGGTTTTTTGCCGATCACTTGAACCTTGACCGGATAATTTTTTACCGATCGGACAAACTTGTCCGATCGGCTAAAAATTATTCGATCAGTCGATTTTCTACTGGATCTGGCAAAAAACCAAGGTTTTTTGCCGATCACTCGAACCTTGACCGGATAATTTTTTACCGATCGGACAAACTTGTCCGATCGGCTAAAATCATTCGATCGGTCGATTTTTTACTGGATCTGGCAAAAAACCAAGGTTTTTTGCCGATCACTCGAACCTTGATCGGATAATTTTTTACCGATCGGACAAACTTGTCCGATCGGCTAAAATCATTCGATCGGTCGATTTTCTACTGGATCTAGCAAAAAACCAAGGTTTTTTGCCGATCACTCGAACCTTGACCAGATAATTTTTTACCGATCGGACAAACTTGTCCGATCGGCTAAAATCATTCGATCGGTCGATTTTCTACTGGATCTGGCAAAAAACCAAGGTTTTTTGCCGATCACTCGAACCTTGACCGGATAATTTTTTACCGATCGGACAAACTTGTCCGATCGGCTAAAAT
Source organism: Chamaelirium japonicum (assembly GCA_947650365.1). Classification (NCBI taxonomy): domain Eukaryota; kingdom Viridiplantae; phylum Streptophyta; class Magnoliopsida; order Liliales; family Melanthiaceae; genus Chamaelirium; species Chamaelirium japonicum. The sequence goes on along the minus strand of CANTAL010000017.1, from coordinate 1,804,431 downwards.
CATTCGATCGGTCAATTTTCTACTGGATCTGGCAAAAAACCAAGGTTTTTTGCCGATCACTCGAACCTTGACCGGATAATTTTTTACCGATCGGACAAACTTGTCCGATCGGCTAAAAATTATTCGATCAGTCGATTTTCTACTGGATCTGGCAAAAAACCAAGGTTTTTTGCCGATCACTCGAACCTTGACCAGATAATTTTTTACCGATCGGACAAACTTGTCCGATCGGCTAAAATCATTCGATCGGTCGATTTTTTACTGGATCTAGCAAAAAACCAAGGTTTTTTGCCGATCACTCGAACCTTGACCGGATAATTTTTTACCGATCGGACAAACTTGTCCGATCGGCTAAAATCATTCGATCGGTCGATTTTCTACTGGATCTGGCAAAAAACCAAGGTTTTTTGCCGATCACTCGAACCTTGACCGGATAATTTTTTACCGATCGGATAAACTTGTCCGATCGGCTAAAATCATTCGATCGGTCGATTTTCTACTGGATCTGGCAAAAAACCAAGGTTTTTTGCCGATCACTCGAACCTTGATCGGATAATTTTTTACCGATCGGACAAACTTGTCCGATCGGCTAAAATCATTCGATCGATCGATTTTCTACTGGATCTGGCAAAAAACCAAGGTTTTTTGCCGATCACTCGAACCTTGACCGGATAATTTTTTACCGATCGGACAAACTTGTCCGATCGGCTAAAATCATTTGATCGGTCAATTTTCTACTGGATCGGTCAAAAAACCATGTCTTTTGACTGATCACCTGATCCTTGACCGGTTGAAATTTGACCGATCGGTCAAAATTTAACCGATCGGTCAAATTTGACCGATCGGTTAAAAATTAACCGATCGGTCAAATTCAATCGATCGGTCAAATTTTCTACTGGATCGGTCAAAAAACCATGTCTTTTGACTGATCACCTGATCCTTGACCGGTTGAAATTTGACCGATCGGTCAAAATTTAACCGATCGGTCAAATTTGACCGATCGGTTAAAAATTAACCGATCGGTCAAATTCAATCGATCGGTCAAATTTTCTACTGGATCGGTCAAAAAACCATGTCTTTTGACCGATCACCTGATCCTTGACCGGTTGAAATTTGACCGATCGGTCAAATTTGACCGATCGGTCAAAATTTGACCGATCGGTCAAAATTGACCGGCCAGTCCTTTTTATGCTAATGTTTCGACAAAGCTCCTCTGCGTGTGTGACAGGGGGTCGTTAGCTTTGCACCACGAATCCAAGCCAGCCAGAATGAACTCTAGCTAACTTGGAGGGGGTAACTGTGGGTGCAAATTTTGGCAGAAGTTTACCAACTACCACGTGACCCACCGGCCCTGCCTGGTGGGTCCACGAGGACCACCGCGGGACCCACCGGCCCTGCCTGGTGGGCCCACGAGGACCACCACGGGACCCACCGGCCCTGCCTGGTGGGCCCATGAGGACCACCACGGGACCCACCGGCCCTGCCTGGTGGGTCCACGAGGACCACCGCGGGACCCACCGGCCCTGCCTGGTGGGCCCACGAGGACCACCACGGGACCCACCGGCCCTGCCTAGTGGGCCCACGAGGACCACCGCGGAACCCACCGGCACTGCTTGGTAGGCCCACGAGCCTGTGGAATCCCCCAGAAGACGGCAGCAGGACCCACCAGCCTTACCTGGAGGATCCCTAGATACGACAGCATAAACCGCCATTTACCCCTGAATTCCTCCCAGAGAATCCTATAAATAGCAGAGCCTTCGAATGTAAAAAGATCCGGAGATCAGTGCCATCACTTGATTTCTGATTTCAAAAACCAGAGCTCTGGGATTTCCAACTTCCCATCCTTCTCCTCTCTTTGATCTTCATCTTCTCTTTGAAGAGGTTGAGGTACAGTGATACTCGGCCTGTCGAGATCACTTCGATACAAGTGTTAGTGTATTCGGGTTGCTCCCTATAGCACGGAGACGTAGGCTTCGGCTGAACTCCGAGATCACATCTCTCGCGTCAACTCTGATTGCATCTCTCTCTCTCTGCTTGTGTATTGAGAACGGCAACTCCAATCGACAGATCGAACAACGATCTTCGATTCAAACCTTCAATTGACTGGTGAGGCGAGGTCTTCGGGTCGGCACGAAGATTTTCCCACACACGATCCATTCTAATTCATTCGTACGATCCATTCTAATTCAGGATCGTACGAATGAATTAGAATGGATACATTCGTGCGAATGAATTAAAATTGATCGTACGAATGAATTAGAATGGATCGTGCGAATGAATTAGAATGGATCGTACGAATGAATTAGAATGGATCGTACGAATGAACTAGAATGGATACATTCGTGCGAATGAATTAGAATGGATCGTGCTAATTCATTCGTTCGATCCATTCTAATTCATTCGTACGATCCATTCTAATTCATTCATACGATCTATTCTAATTCATTCATACAATCCATTCTAATTCTTTCACACGATCCATTCTAATTCATTCGTACGATTTATTCTAATTCATTCGCACAATCCATTCTATTTCATTCGTACGATCCATTCTTACTCATTGGTACGATCCATTCTAATTCATTCGCACGAATGTATCCATTCTAAATCATTCGTACGAATCCATTCTAATTCATTCGTACAATCTATTCTATTTTATTCGTACGATCCATTCTTACTCATTCGTATGATCCATTCTAATTCATTCGGACGAATGTATCCATTCTAATTTATTCGTACGATCCATTCTAATTCATTCGTATAATCCATTCTAATTCATTCGTACGATCCATTCTAATTCATTCGTCCGATCCATTCTAATTCATTCGCACGAATGTATCCATTCTAATTCATTCGTACGGTCCATTCTAATTCATTCGCACAATCCATTCTATTTCATTCGTACGATCCATTCTTACTCATTCGTATGATCCATTATGGATACATTCGTGCGAATGAATTAGAATGGATCATACGAATGAGTAAGAATGGATCGTACGAATGAAATAGAATGGATTGTGCGAATGAATTAGAATGGATCGTACGAATGAATTAGAATGGATCGTGTGAAAGAATTAGAATGGATTGTATGAATGAATTAGAATGGATCGTACGAATGAATTAGAATGGATCGTATGAGTGAATTAGAATGGATACGAAGGAATTAGAATGGATCGTACGAAGGAATTAGAATGGATCATACGAATGAAATAGAATGGATCGTACGAAGGAATTAGAATGGATCGTACGAAGGAATTAGAATGGATCGTACGAATGAATTAGAATGGGTATATTCGTGCAAATGAATTAGAATGGATCGTATGAATGAATTAGAATGGATCGTATGAGTTAATTGGAATGGATAGTACGAATGAAGTAGAATGGATCGTATGAATGAATTAGAATAGATACATTCGTGCGAATGAATTAGAATGGATCGTATGAATGAATTAGAATAGATTGTGCGAATGAATTAGAATGGATCGTACGAATGAATTAGAATGGATACATTCGTGCGAATAAATTAGAATGGATCGTACGAATGAATTAGAATGGATCGTACGAATGAAATAGAATGGATCGTACGAATGAATTAGAATAGATTGCGCGAATGAATTAGAATGGATCGTACGAATGAATTAGAATGGATCGTACGAAGGAATTAAAATGGATCGTACGAATGAATTAGAATGGATCGTACGAAGTAATTAGAATGGATCGTACGAATGAATTAGAATGGATCATACGATTGAATTAGAATGGATCATACGAATGAGTAAGAATGGATTAGAATGGATCGTGCGAATGAATTAGAATGGATCGTACGAATAAATTAGACTGGATACATTCGTCCGAATGAATTAGAATGGATCATACGAATGAGTAAGAATGGATCGTACGAATGAAATAGAATAGATTGTATGAATGAATTAGAATGGATCCTACGAATGAATTAGAATGGATCGTGTGAAAGAATTAGAATGGATTGTATGAATGAATTAGAATGGATCGTATGAATGAATTAGAATGGATCGTGCGAATGAATTCGAATGGATCGTACGATCTATTCTAATTCATTCATACAATCCATTCAAATTCATTCGCACGAATGTATCCATTCTAATCCATTCGTACGATCCATTCTAATTCATTCGCATGAATGTAACCATTCTAATTCATTTTTTGATCCATTCTAATTCATTCGTACGATCCATTCTAATTCATTCGTCCGATCCATTCTAATTCATTCGCACGAATGTATCCATTCTAATTCATTCGTACGATCCATTCTAATTCATTCGTACGATCCATTCTAATTCATTCGTAAGATCCATTCTAATTCATTCCCACGATCCATTCTAATTTATTCGTACGATCCTTTCTAATTCATTCGTACGATCTATTCTAATTCATTCGCACGAATGTAACCAT